>JAEQBH010001324.1:0-600417 GCA_016808115.1 Tetrastigma voinierianum | reverse complement strand
CCTTTTTTGTATAGGCTTTTGGTCCCCCTCTTTATACGTTCTGTATACTTCTGTAGGGGTGTCTCCGTAGCTTCTTTTTGATGAATATATATGCTCTGTTTATCCATAAAAAAATATTTGTAACATTGATGTGCATCCAAAGTCACATTTCACTTGTAGACGCCCCTTGTGGTGTGCCTTGCATAAACTAAGATAGTAAAGTTTTTTGAAATTCTAAATATAAATTACTTGGGGTTTGCTTACTATACTAAAAGCTTATTATGCCAGTTAGTACTAATTTAGCAACAATGTTAGCCATTTCTATACTTGGCATGCTATTTCTTGTTTATGATGGAAGCGATCGGCGAGTCATTATTTAGGTCTCCTCCTTGATAATCATTGAAATCAAAAGGAAGGAATATTAAGTGTCAACTTAGACATGCAAACCATATTTGTGTTTTGAAAATATAATTTATCATATAAAAATATAACGATGATATGTTGTCATTTCTTATTTAGCTCTAGTAATTTGAATAGCTCTTTCTGAAATTTCATGTGTTATGATATGTAGGTAGAAGAAGAAATGCTCATGCACAAGTTCTATGAATTTACAAAACAAGATGAGCATCAAAATATAGAGGTATTTTTCTTCTCCTAGTTTTATTTCAATGGAGGACTTGCCACAATATTAAATCTGTATGCATTGATCTTAGTATTATTTTTGGGTGTTCAGAACTTTGGTCATATCATAATAAAATAAACTATATTTATTGTCTCCAGACTTATGATATGAAAAAATGCACATACATCAATCTTTTCTCATCTTTCTATTTTTCAATCTTTTGGCCTTTAGATTTGTTATGACACTGATGTCATGTAGAACTCAATCTTTCTAGTAGCTAGCTTGGTTATGGGGTGGTTTTTGCTAAATCCTCTTTCTTTTTTTTTGTATAGGCTGTGGCCTTCCTTGTTACCCACAGTAGACTTCGGGTTTGCCTTTACCCCAGTTTTTAATGAAGCATTTTGCCTAGCAAAAAAAAAAAGTGAGAACTTCAGATTATGAAAGGCCCTATCGAACTGTTGAGTATGGGCGTTTGGCATTACCTATTGCCATTAGTATGATATACATTCAACAGAGCAACGAAGAGAGGACACGAGGTGAGATGAGGGGACGATAATGCTAGTTAGTTGTGGAGTTGAATTCATTTGCAATCTTGGTGGAAGAAGTTGGAGGCAAAGTAAGAGGAGTGATTTTGGAAAGAAGCAAATTCGTTGTGTGGGTAGAAGTCTTAGGTGGTTTGCTTTAAGGCGTGGAGTGTTGTAGACAAGTAAGGTGTTTAAAAGTTGGGAAGAGGAAGGAAGAAAATATCGGACAAGTAATGTGTTTAAAAGCTGGGAGGAGGAAGGAAGAAAATATCGGTTGAAAAGACAAATAAATGGAGCGAGAAGTTTCATCTTGTGTTTTATGGTGGAATTAAGAGCTAAATCCCAAGAAGAGAGTGAAAGTTAAAAATTTAGATTGATAAACTTGGTGGGAGGGTTGTACAAATGGTTGGCAAAAAGTTTAACTAATAGACTTTAAAGAGTGCTGGTTAACACGGTCCCCAAGGTTTAATTAAGTTATTGATTAGATATTGAGAAGCAATAAGAGAGCGATTCTTTGCAAGTTTGACGCATCAAAAGGTCGATGATCATGTGGATTGGTCCCTTTCTATGCTTGGCGTTGGAAAATATAGACGTGGAGAAGATGGGTAGGGTGGAAAAATTCCCTTGTGAGTTGTTTTTATTTTTTTATTTTTATGTTTTAGTTTTTGTGATTACGGAATCATATTGGTTTCTTTAGGAGCTCTTGGGGCTAAGTCAAGGCGGCCTTCTATCACCTTATTTATTTGTGAGTTATAATGGGAAGCTTTCAACGAACTAATCGAGTAGTGTTGGGAGGTTAAGGGTGGAAGAATCACGTTAATTGGGCTTATGTTGTCAGTTTGCCTCTTTATTTTATGCCTCTTTACATCCCAGGAAGGTCGGGGTAAGGCTCGATTAGAAGATATCCTTTAGGAGGTGGTTATTGTAAGATTTGAGAAATTCGATTCTGGAGACGAAGCTAATCGTAATTTTAATTATAAAATTTGAATTACGGTTAAAGTCCGTAATTAATTCTCTAGATCTCGGATGTGAAACGGATTATGCAGTTGGAATCGTCTCGCGAAATCTAGTTATGCGTAAGAATTTCGTAATTTTCGAGACGATTCGAATTTACCGTTTTTCGAGGCATCGCGTTTAGGTCTGAAGTAAATCGGTTCGATCTGACGAAGGCGCATATAACAAGTACTCATGTACCATAAGTGGTATGAGTAGAGAAATGATGAAATTGGATGGCCGAGATAGTGCCGAATATCAAATCTGGGTAATGAGGGACATAACGGTCATTTTTGGAAAAGATTTTAAGTCACATAAGACAAGATTGGAATAGTGTCTTCTTCTCCAATTAAAGCAAAGACTAAAAACGTGAAATGCAAACCAGTAGGTCCAGCAGCCACCATTTTTTGAGAGAATTGCTTTTAGAGAGAAAACTTCTCTCTAAAAATACGATGAATCAGGCTAGTTGGCGGGCTCAGGGACAAGAAGGAGAACGTTACGCGGAGGCGGCTGCAGCGTGGACACGGATTTGCGAGTTTTTGACAACTCAAGAGGTAGGATTTTTACTGCTGTTTATTAAATTTTTAGGGTTTTAAATGTTCCCGGTTAGTTTGAGGGTAGTGAGTAGTTTGATCGATAAAGCATTGGAATGGGTGTTAAATTCTTGGTGATTTTCCCTAAAGTGGCTTCTTGAGAAAATTAGGGGCTGTTTGGAGTCTTTTAAATTAGGATTTTGCGATTAAAATGCATGTGTTTGTATAGAAAAGGCTAGGGAATGGGCCGTAGGATCGGATCCCAAAACATGGGACCAGGTGTAATTTTGGAATTTTTTGGACGTAGTAATGATCGAGAGCTGTTCAATGGCGATTGTGTGGAAATTGTGCAATAAATTCTATGTTGGTAGCCATGAGACAAGGGAATAGCTATGGAAATCGGTTTCAAGAATTGGAGCAGGATGTGGGATGAGTCAGGCGCTGCCCAGTGGACAGCCCACTTCCTGACTAGGGGCCCCGAATTGGGGTGTTTGTGATAATTTATTGAATAAGTTATGCTTTGGTGATTAGGAGACCGGAAATGGGAATGGAAATCGGTTCCACCAAGAGGAACCGGTGTAGGAAGTGTGGGCTGCCCGTGGACAGCCCACTTACTCTGTTTTGGGACTGTAAAAACAGTCCCGGGTTTGTGTGAAATGGATAAGAATTGTCCATGTATTTATTATTATGAAATGGTAGCAAACGAGAATGGCAGTATGTATGGAGCTAGATAGGTTAGACATTATTTTAATGTGTTAGTTCAATGACACAATTACATGGAATTAAATTGTGTTATAAGCCATTGGAAATGATTATGAGTTGCTTTCAGAGTAGGCTACATTGGGTGATGAGTGATATCATTGGTATGCGTGTGGTGTAGTTGATTGAAAATATGCGTATTGTCGTATTGTGTAAATGATTTTGAAAATGGCCTTAATGCATTTTTCGTATCTTTATTGGGTAACTAGAATTAGGTGTGAGTGCATGGTATTTTTGTAAACGGATATGTTTGCGAAAAGGAATTTCGAAGGATGATATTAGGAGAATTGGGTTGGGAGATGGGCCATGAGATCACTTGGATGAGGACCGTATTTGTTCGAAGCTCATGCGACCAATTCGCCTCGGAGGGTAGTCCCATGCTTTTACCGAATACTTGGTGTATATTTTCAAGAACAAAGTTTTGTTTTGAAAATGATTATTTTCTCATACGTGAAGCAGGCAGAAGTGTGGTGAGTCGGTGAGGACTCGTGACATGGGGTGATCATGTAGACATTGGTAGGATCGTATATTTACTTGAGTGTGTGTTTCTTGGGCGTTGCCTTGCAGCTTGGGTGGTGGTGGCCCACTTGGGGCGATTCTCCTCTTGAGCTTTAGCTCACCTATAGTGGGACCCCCATTTCAGGTACAAGGAAGAACGGGGCGACCATTTGAGGTTGATTTTGAAGCGGGGTTTGTGGCTTGATGGTTCTTTTGGACATAACATGTATTAGAATTGTAGATGTTAATATATGTTGTATAAAGTGTAAATCAGCCCCATGAAATTATTGGGAGATAATTGGAGAATAGTTGGTATGTTTCTGATATTGGTTTATGAGCCCAAGAGGCATTTTTACTCATGTTAAGATTATATTGCGTATATTGGACTGTTTGGGACAGGTAAATGCAGGTTATTTACAGGTTTTGTATTTGGGTAGAGCTCCCCGTACAAAGGAGACTCTGCCCGATTTTCTAAAGTGGCGTCGGGTAACCCGACCTCCACTTGTATTCCGGAGTTGTGGTTTAGTCAACGGACCCCCGGGTTTTGGGGCGTCACATCTATAGATTGTAAGCCGCACTTAGTTAAGTGGACAACCATCTTTTTGGATAATAGGAATGAGGGTTAGGTGTGAAGAATCTTTGGGCATTTTTTTCAAACTTGTATTAGATTTATATTTTTTTAATTTTAAAGTACTATTTTGAAACAAAACTCATTTTATTAACATGGCTAATCAATGTGAGAAATTTCAAAACTTTTCTAGGTGTTAGTGCTTGTAAGCTATGTTTTAATAGATGTCTACTTTTTTCTCTATTTCTAAAATAAAAATAAAAGAAGATGATGTTTAGTAGCTACACCTTTCACATCTACGAGCTTGTGCATTCACAAAAGCTACAAAGTTGTTAAGTTAATCCTCGATATTTTTCTTTGATTGGTTTAGTTTTGGTAAGTATTAGGTTTAGGCTCCACAGTTTGGAATCCGAAAGTACTAAGAAAGAAACATAGAGAGGGAAAATTTATTGGAAGGAATGAGAATTTGGAGGAAAATATAAAATAGGTTTTTAATAAATTAGTTTTATATGTTTATTCAAACTTATTTTATTTGTTTATCTATTATATAAGGACTAAAATTTTAAAAAATGTAAAAATTTTGATTATATTTGATTTTCTTTATCTTTCCACCGTGGAGATCAAACATGAGAAAATAATTTTTCTTAACATTTTTTCCTTTCCCTTAGTATTTTGGGTTCCAAACAAGCCTTGTGCTATGTTTGGAATCCTGGAAAGTACTAAGGAAAGAAAATATAGAGGAAAAGTGTAAGGAAAATAAAAAATAGATTTAAATTTTATAAATTAATTTTATATATATTTTCAAAACTCATTTTATTTGTTTTTCTCTTAAGGACTAAGATATTTAAAAATATGTAAAATTTTGAGGAATGTTGAATTATATTTTGATTTTCTTTATATTTTTCACGATGTGGGCAAGAAGATAGAGAAAATAATTTTCCTTTCCCTATTACTTCCAAATTCAGCGGATCACTTGGTGTTTGCTTTGATTGTTTTAGTTTTGAGTAAAGTTCATTCGTTTAGTCACAATGTTCTGTTTGGCTAATCCTTTTCCTTTGCGGTGATGACATTAACATCATTGAAAATGAAAAAAAATCGAATCAAGTGGCGAGGTTAGGTCTGGCTTACTTTTTATTGCTCAGTTTGGGCAGGAAGTCTTGAAAGAAAAAAGTACTAAAAGGCTACGTTTGGAACTCGAAAGTACAAGGAAAGGAAAAAAAAGGTTAAGCAAAATGATTATCTCATGTTTGGTTTCCTTGTGGTGGAAAATATAAAAGAAAATCCAATATAATCAAAATTCTTTTAAAATTTATATATATTTTAAATTTCTTAGTCTTTATATAATAAAAGAGAAATAAATAACAAACATATATAATTATTATTTTTGATGATTATTTCATGATCAAGTTTTTACTTTGTTTTTATTTTTTATTTTTTGTGATTTTATCGCCGATTTGTTGTGGTGTGTGGTGGTATCTTCTTGGTATGACGGTGGGTGATTTGCAAAACATATTTTGTTGAACAAAAACATCAAATCTTGGTCATTGATAAGCTGTAGAACTGGAATCATAGGTATAAATATATAGTGTTCGAGCCGATTTATTTATGTTATTAACTTAGACGTTGTGTCATCCTCTAAAGTATTTAGCGAATTTGATTATATATTTCTATCTAATGTATTGCTAGTTTTATTTAATTTTTTTATTTATTTTTATTTTTTATGACGAGATGAGCCATAAGATTTTTATTTATTTATTTTATATTATATATCTTCTCAAGTGCATTCGTGGTCTTTTGTCCTCTTTTTATTTTTAAATTTTATGTTTTATAAGAAGGGTTTTAAAAGCGTAATTTTTGGATGAACCATAGAGTTATACATGTATCCATTAAAATGAATAATGACATTAACAATCTTTGAAAATAAATCATAATATTTTAAGTTTTTACATTTTATTTACTTTTAAGACAAATCTGAGAGTTATTAGAAATAAATAAAAGATAAAATAAAAGCGATAAGTTTGTTTCAATAAATAATATAAAAATGAATTTGTATAAATTACGATTTTTTTTTCAAGTGGTGTTAGTATTTACTTATGCTATTCTATTCTAGGAGAAGAAAATGATTAGAAAACAAATATTTAATTTATATTTAGATAATCACATTGATGAAATACTATTAACATAGGAACAAAGGAAAGATACTTTTTGTTTGAAAAGAATGGAAAGATACTTAAATACAGGTAAATATAAATTATTAATATTTAAAATACGCATTTGTTATTAATTTAGTTGATTCATACTTTTTTTGAAAAGAGATATATTTATTGATTCAGGTTATCAATAAACTCGAAAAAACATAGAATCAAGATAAAATCTTAAGCTTTGAATAGTCATCAGCCAGTATCTATTGGGGTAGCAAAATATTAAGTAATTCAAATTTTAAAATCATAGAAAAGATTATGAAAAATTATTTAAGTAATTATTTTCGGCAATTCGCAATCCAAATTAAATATTTTCTTCATTAGAATAAGCAAAGAACTTTGAAAAATGAATATGAATAATCTTATAGCTGACAGGAACAGAAAGATTGAGGTAAGTCAACCCCAAACACTCTAGTGTGCATGAAGATGTTGAAGCATACAATGAGATGATCCGATAATTCCCAATAAGAAACAAAATATTAAAGTCGGCTCAGGAATTAAAATAAGAAAGTATCACAAAATATGTCTACCACATTGCAAACCATCTTGTCAAATTGTCTCGGATAGTCTCCCACACAATGTGGCTACAAGAACTCATATGATTCACACATATACCAAGCTTATTTTCCTAATGGCAGCCTAATTGTTGGTTTCCATGTATGGGAGTCAGCATGCATTATAATTTAAACTCAAACAACTTAGGCTTTTAGTAAAGTTGGCAACTTCACGTGTATTAAGGCAAGCATGATGAACAAAAACAACAAATAGAACATTTCTAACATTCGAACATACAGGTATCTTCTTCCAAGAAGATGGTTATATATATCTATGCATCTAATATGTTCATACTTTTGAAACAAAGTTATTTTGGCAGGTGAACCAAATAATATGTTAGTAATGTAAAGTTCTTTCAATTAATCATAATTTTTTTTACCCTCTTGTAAGGGGAGCCACAAAGTGTTTTTCTAAAAAAAATTGGTGGATTACCAAAGGGTCCATATGACACCACAGAGCATGTGGCACTCTAACCATTTGTTTACATTGTTACTGAGTTGTCATCCTTCTTGTTATCTTTAAAGTGATTAAAGATGCTTATTTATGTTTCAAAAAATAAAAACAGAAAAAGGAAAATAAGAATACTATCTTACAACTATATGGATGTTTGTCATCAAGGAGTTCTTGGGTGTCTTCTTTCCTCTTAGTGAAATGTAGATTAAGATTGAGATTGCTTATCATGGCTTACAGGGGCTTACTTGATAGAAAATGAAGTCCATTAACAAAGAGGCTCGCTTGGATAAAGCCCAGGGTCAAGGCATTTAGGTTCATTGGTGCATCTCCTTTTCTCCTAGTGATGGAGATTAAAATTGGGCTTGCCTGTTAGAGCTTATGGGGCCTTACTTGATAGAAGCCTTGAAGTCAACATTGATGAGGCTTTGTGGAAAACAAGTACAAATGGGTATTGTGGAATTTTCAAGAACCATGAGTGAAGGATCCCGACCCGGATTAACCTCATGAACCCGAGGGGACCTCCCGGCACTCCAATGGATATAGAAAATTTTCCTCAAAACAGTCAAATAAAATCCACGGAGCGAACCCCTTTACAATTCTTAACATATCTTTAGAAAGTAATGCGGAAGCGAAGTGTAAATTTTTTTTATTTTTTTATATTATTTTTTTTTATCAAAAGATTTGGGCTTGAAGTGGGACTTAAGCCGACCGCCTACGTACCTCGTCCAGGGATCAAGCCTACGTAGTTCCTTTTCAAAATATATACATATATACCTATATACATGACAAATATTCAATATATACAATATGCAAAATGTTTATACAATGAAATCCACAGTCGTCGTCTCCCTGATGGCTCGACTCCTTGCACGGGAGGGTACTCTGGCCTTTTTGTCTCGAGGTCCTGAAAATGTTTTTTGGAAGCGTATAGAAAGAATGAGCTAAGGAGCCCGGTGAGTGTACATTTTCATTTAAATAACATTTTCGATTATATCTCAAAGTAATAAATATCTTATACACTTAGAATCAATTTATACCTTAAACATTTATACCTGAAACTTTGTCTTTCTTTATAATAAATACTTATACACTTAAAATCAGTTTATACCTTAAACATTTATACCTCAAACTTTATTTTATTTCCTTTTTTTGATGGAACCGGGGGAATAAACACACCGAAGCAGTTTAGGGTGCGACGGTGAGGGACTGATCACATTCAGTCATAGCCACTGGCTGCGGAGGAAACTCACGCTTTGCATAGGGTTCAGTCATAGCACTTTATCACGTGTAAGGATGTACTCTAGACACCTGTTCCCTCCCTCGGTTAGTAACCTATAACTTTACCTCAAATCCTTACACGCTTAAAGTACCTCGGCGATATCAGTCATAACGATCATAGGGGTTTAGGATAACCATCGAGTAAAACATTTCTTCAATACATTTATAAATCCATTCAATCTTTACTTTATCATTAAAAACACATATGCATTCTTTACACATTTTTTTAAGCTTTCATATATAACATATGCATACAATTTATCTTATATAAATATATATTGATGCAAGATAAAACATTCCATATGCCCCTTAACATTTATAAACATTTCCATTGAACTTTCAATTTAACATTAAAAACCATTTCACTTTTAAAAACTCAATTTTCAAAATATCATTTTTCACTCACGAGTTCACCTCTCAATCCGCTTGCTTCCACGTCGATTCAGTTTGCTCGATGATATGTTCACATTTTCAAAAGCCACAACTATACATTAATCATAACTTCCTTTTAATCCACCATACACATTCATTTAAGCCAAATGAACAAATTGCCCTTAAGCTTTCAAACCATTCATTTTGGCCAACCTTTTCCAACAATACTCTATAGACTTTTTGACTCAAGAGAATTATTCAAGTGCTAAAATTTATGAAACTCTCCAAAGTCGTCCTTTATATCCAATGACATCTCTTCATTTCAATTTAAAATTCCTTCTCTAAAGCCCTCAACCACATAACACAAGTTATTGTGTTTTACATCTAGATGGCAGAACAGAATCTGCACATAGCTCCACTTTGACAAATTTTCTGGGCACTTTGGGATTACAATTTTCTCAAACTTCCTTCAGATAAATTTTTCCCTTAGAAGTCTATTTTAACCAGAAACTTGAATCACTCAAATCGGATCAGAAATGAGCAAGTTATAGTCAAAATACAAAAATTGGTCGGCTGAAAGAAGCAGGGCATTTCTGTACCGAGGCTGCTTGCCAGTAGTGGAATGTGTTTCTCTTCCACTTTTTCCTCGCCTCCAATCAATGCCTTATACTGTTTCAACATATCACACACAATTCCCTATCAAGTCTAACAATTCCTCACTTTCTTTTTCAAACCTAACCTAATCCATTTCCTTCTCAATTGATATCAAAATCAGCACCATTAAACCTTAAATACCACCAATTTAACATCCATACCAGAAAATTCAAGACATTAGACATAGAAAAACATCAAAACCTAATTTTCCGTAATTAAAAACTTACTTATTCTTGGTTTCCTTTGGCTCTCCTTGCTACCACTTGTAGAGCACTTGGAAGCTTGGAAGGAAGAAAGAAATCACATCTCCCACCTTGCTCCACCATTTCTTCCTTTCTCTCTTCTTTCCTCTCTTTTCTCTCCTTTTCTCCCTTTTCCTTTCTCTCCTACGGGTTTGCTAGGGCAAAATTTTGAGACCAAATGACTTTTGGCTTTTATTTTCCTATTATTATATTTTAACCTTTCCCTAATTTGCAAATTGCCCTCATCTCTTAATTATTGCAATTGTAACTTATTTAATTTATACTATGGCCCATCTCTAATTTGTTTCTAATTTCCATATCCATTTGCTTAATGACCATTGTACCCTTGGTTTAATACCACAAATTTCGGGTTCCATAATTTATCATTTCCTACTTTAGTCTCCAAAATACTACTATGTGACATTTAGTGCTCTGCCACACCCTACGGTATCATATGCACTCCTCGGGGCGAGGTGTTCTGATAGGGTAACACTACTTAGCACAGATTTTCAACGATTGTTAAGTAGAGGCCTGAAGATACAACTCCAAATCTACCTTTTAATCTGAAACCCTGAAAGAGGCAATATCATTGGGTGTTTCTAACACAAATGGAGAGGGATAAAACATCATTCCGGGGTTCCATTCAGGGCCATGTAGATATGATCAAAGCACTAGATTATGGGACTTTCTAGATATTTGAGCCATTTAGTCTAAATCTGCAAATCTGGAAGCTAATATACTTGCCCCAAGAAAAGCCACCCTTTGTGGGCATTGTTGGGGCTTTCCATTAAGTTTGTTTTGTTTTCTTTTACATTTTTTTGGCGAGTGGGTAAAATTAAATAATGAGATAAAATGTCCAAGATGGTCAAGGAAATGAAATTCCACACGCAATTCAATCAATAACAAATGAGTATGTTAATGAAAGATGGTTTAAATTTTCTATTTTAAAATGAGAACAACAAACATGTTCATATGAGGTTTTTTTTCAATTATTATTAACTTGTATGGGTTACGAAAACATGTTACGAAACATGTTTATATTGCTTTTCATTTTGCTATCTGAAAAATAATTATTGTTTTACAGTAACCAAACTCAATAATTGCAGTATATGGAAGCTAGAACAAGCTCTAAACCCAATAAGTTCCTTGTTCCCTAATGGAAGCTAGAACACTCTGTAAACCTCCTGTGAAACCAATCAATAGCACTTGAGCCATCATGTTTTGTTTTAACACAACAATAACAATATATAAGGAACTAAAATCTGAACTCCCAAACACCTAATGCAATAAGAAACTCTCCATCGAAATTGGCATAATTTTTGGTTGTTGCGGGTTTTAAACCTCAAATCTGGATTAAGTCCACCCTTTGCGAGATAGTCTAACGATGGATGAAGCGAAAACAAAACAAAAACATAATAAATAATAAGAATCGAGAACAAATCCAATTTAGGGAATTCCTCAACTCTAAGAAAGTATTAGTAATATCAAACACAAGTTTGCATATTTGCACTAAGATTAAAGTACCAGTAGCAAGGCGAAATAAATTGTCTCTCTGCCAGTCATATCTTAGAATGGACAACCTAATTACCATCAACTTGGGATTCATGATACCTTGAATTATTTCCATCGGTGTAAAGTACCCACAATACTCAATCTAATGTCCTAAGGCGGGGTACTAAATCTGCACTCATAACCATTCCTGAATCATATATCAAGAATTGGCTACATAGCACAAGTGAAGTACTTCTATCGTTTTTTAGGTCACCAAATATTTCAGAAGTTTGAGTCCACAGGCATGATCTATGAAACAAATTGCACCTTTATGAGGTAAAATTCTGGTTGATATAATTCTGAATCATTTTTCTTTTAAGTAGAAAAACTGAATATACATAATAAAAAATTCAAAGAAATAGAAAAAGTACACCACACGAGTTTTGTTATTGACATTTTAGGGTTTTTTAAATAATAAAAATAGATTTCTATTACTTGAGTGCCTAAGTAAGCGAAAGCATGAGACAATCTAAGTGATAGGCACCAGCAGACAAGCCAAAAGAAAGAGAAAACTCTGCATACCTTGAGACAAGTTCATTCTCCTTGGAGCTAAGCTACCCACAGGCTTCCTCTAATTCGTTCTAAAAATTACTCATAAAAGAAAACACATTAGAATTGAACTCGGGTTGGATGTTTTTTTTTTTTCAAAAAAAAATAGCAAACACCTCATATTATAACACACCAAACTCCCAAATAGACACTATTTATGATGAATACACATTGTGATGGTTTTGCTTGCAATTCGATGCAAAAAAAGCAAAAAATACCTTTGCTTTTGCGAAGAGCCCTCAATTTCTTAGGGGGAAGCTAGGTAACGAGGGAACACTAATCAAATGATACAGTATACATCTTGACCCCATTAATGGAAATTAGGCTTGATTTCCTCCTAATGTGTCGTTCTCCGACTCTCCGCCCTAAATCCGACAACTTGGAATCGAATACACACAAATCGGAAGAAAGAAGTATAAAGAGAGAGAGAGGGGGAGGCTCGATTTCAACAGGCAGCTTTGATGATAGGTGATAACTCTGTGTTTAGAACATTTGATTCCCGCGCTTTGCCGCCCCACTCCAAACTCCGGCTGGCTTCAATGGAAGTGAGAGTAAAATATGAAAAAGTTGAAACCTACTTTAAAAGTTGAGGATGAGGTTTTAGTTTTTAAGACCCATATAAAGCCCAATAGCCCATAATTAGGATAATGAATCGTTGCCCTAATTTTCGTTTGGACGAAGCATCAAGTCTTCCCTCCATAGCTGACCATACATTGAGCTTACGACCTTCTTGAGTCTTGTTCGATCCTCTAAGTTGAAAGATGCTTGTTCTAATTCATCTCCTCTTGATCAATTGAGATTCCCTAATTGCATGTCTGTTTGAATGTGCTGAAAACATCTAGAAATGGGAAGAAACTTGTGAATTGTAAATCGTTTCTTTATTAGGTTTAGTTTTGAAAGCTCATAAAGAAAACAAGAGTGATGACATGGCCAGTAATCAAAATGTGTTTCTATTTTTATTTTGCTCCATGATCATAGTAGCAAGCAGGCGGTTGGATTCTTGTCTATTGTGCTTTAATTTTGATTATCTTTGAAAACCCCACTGGAGATATTGGCATTTTGGACAAAATTTTGTGGTTTATTTATTTTTCCACTCTTCTTACGGTAACCAAAGAGACAATGTAATTAGAAAGCTTTTAGGTTTTCAATTCCTAAAGTTTCTCTTTGAACATATGTGGAACTATTGCCAATCTTACGTATTTATAGCTCGGGGCCCGAGATTTTTGTTAGGTGAAGGTCTTTCTTTGTTTGGGAATGATTTCATGTATCAAAAGCTCAGACTAGGGCTTCTCGTTGAAATGCCTGCCATGGAACTATATCAAGTCTAGAATTGGATTGCGACTTAGAGCTTTTGTTAGATTGATGGTTTGAGAATGCTTTCTAAAGAAATGATCAATTTTTTATGATGGATTTGCACCAAATCATTGATATTTCTTCATAGTTATGATTTATCAATATATATATATATATATATATGATGTTCCTTCTCTATAGTAGTATAGTAGATGCGATCGTAAAAGTGGGGCTGAACACTGTAGATGTACTTCATGAATTACGATAGTTAGATTTGATTTTATTACCTAGCATGCACTTGCATTTGGTATTATCAAAGCACATTTTATGGTTGATTTCCCTTTAATCAAGAAGCAGTCCGCCCTTGTACACCATAAAAGGGCTGCGAAAGCAAAGGGAAGAGAACTATGTGAAATAGAACAATTTCTAGAAGAGGATGCGCGCGGCAACGACTACAAGATGAAGATAAAATTTGAAGAAAATGGGGTTTACCTTCCATCCTTGAAGGGCTTGTTTAGAAGTTGCAAAAGTAATTAAATTCTAATTTTTCTCTCTTGTTATGCGTAATTCATTTGCTTACTTGTTCATAAATAAATTTCCCTCCCCTTTCTAATTCATCTTCTAAAATGTATGTGTGTGTGTGTGTTTATGCGCTTGAAAAGAGAGTGTAAAGCGTCGTTCTTTTCTTGATATTGTATCTATAGTGAAAAAACTCTGCGATTCTTTTTGTCCAATTAAGCTGAGGCTTGGGGATGATCATGCAAACTTCCTGAAAGAATACAAAAACCCTGTGGATTACGGACGACATTCTTCACCGAATTAAGTTGAGATTTGTCGATTGTCGGGCTAAAAATTGTTATTCAACATGTTTTTATTTCAAATGAATTAATAAATTCACTTGTTTCTAAAATTGAGTGTTCGAATCTCCTAACTATTTTATACAGGCGGTGAATGTAAGGGCAGAAAGGTGTGGTTTAGAAGTTAAAGCCACATGTTGGCATTCCAAGGACATATAAGCTATTCTCAAGAATCGTGTTTAAGTTCTACCCATTCCCATCCAAAATCCTTTTATTATTTTCTTTGCTGTTATTGTTCAATTACTCCTTCATGGTAAGTGTAGTGCAGCTGTTACGACCATGCCCATCAAGTTGGACCGACCTCGGCTAAGGAGGATACTCGATTGGGAGATGATGGCACATAAGTTACGATCTAGAGGAAGCACCCCATCTAACTCGGCCCATGGACCGAGTCACCACCAAGCCTCTGATCGCGAAAACCACCTAATTGGCTTAAGGATTGTCCCGGTGTAAAGGGCGTGACTAGTAGCAGATACAAAGATTTTATGAGCGATGGGGTGTCTTGGCGTGAGAATAATTCTTCTAATATTTTTACGATTTTACGGTTGGGTGGTTACTTGGCCCATTTAGGGGGATTTTGAGGTTGTTCTTGTTTATGTTTTCTTGTTTTTTCTTGAAAGAGGATGTAGAGTTGTAAAGGTGAAGAAGAAGACCTTAATTGAAATTTTAGGATTTCTTTTCTCTCATTTTTATTCCTCCTCTGAAATTTCATTCTTCTTTTGTTTTTTCTTCCTATTTTTCTTCCACATTTTCCTTCTCAATCTTCGCAGGGGTATCATTAGTCTTTTCATTGACGCTCATGGCGATTACAGTGCTATCAGTGTTGAAGGCGCGAGGGCGATTTGAGGTCAAGTCGTCTACGTGTTGAAGCATGATATTCATATTAAACTCAAATCCTACAAGCTTGAGCTTTTAGAAGAGTTGGTCATTTAACATGGTATCAGAGCTTGGTTTGGCAGGAGGTCCTGGGTTCGAATCCTCTCCTTGCAATTTAATCTCCATGTTTATTTGAAAGTCCATAATGGACTCACGGCTCTCCACGTGCGGGTATGGGTAGGTATGCGTGAGGAGGGCTGAAGCATGATATTCATATTAAACTCCAAATCCTGGCTTGAGAACTTTAGAAGAGTTGGTCATTCTTGCCGTATCGGACTACGCAGCAGTATGACTACGGTCGATTCGAAAATTGAAGATCGTGTTCTGAATCTGGGGCTCCTAGGTAGCTTTGCTAGCACGTCGAAACGGCCCCCTTTGGACTCCCGCCCTTCCCGGGCTTCGGTTTATATGACGATCCTCAGTACCCTTTAATTGACCCAAGCAGTACGGTAGCAAAGTTCTAATCGCCTTTTGAAGACTTGATGAATAGGTTTACTGGGATTCTGAAACCCTTTTGATTAGTTTCTTCATAACGGCCTTGAAACATGAGATTCGTCGGGAGCTACTATTTTCTCGCCCTCCCTCTCTCATGGAGGCATTTGCAAGAGATCCTATGTTCGAGAGACCTCTTGTAATTTGAATATTTGATCTCCATTGGTCTATTTGAAAGTCCATAGTGAACTTGGTGGTTTGTTTGACTCTCCATGTGCACATATATGAGACTACAACACGTGGGAGAGGGTGTTAAACCCAGGATATTTATATTAGAATTGAATCTTTACGAACGAGTTTTAGAATGATGGTAAATTTAACATAGTCTATATTATGGGCTGACACCCCTTCAAATAGGATCGGTCTTTGGGCTACATCATTATCAACTCCTATTCCCAAAAAGCCCATAATGTCAGTACATCAAAAAATTTGGGATTAGGTCAAATAGAATTAAAAGTCACCAAACTCTAGCACTAAAATCTAAGAAACGCAAGGTAATAAGAATTAAAACTAGTTCCACAATGATTCTGCTATATGTATATATATACCTTGTACCACTTAATCTCCCATTGCATTTGTAATGCCGTGCCAAGAATAAACCAAGGTTGATGATGAGCGGCCATTGCAGCCAGACGCAAAACGCTGTTTCCTCCATTATCAACTGCATCGCACATAGTCTCTGTCAGAATTTCCTTCTCCAGTAAGAGTTTAAACACTTTAGGTTGTTGATTCTCCGCTGCCAACATCAATATATTCTTGTCCGAGGAATTTCTGTCATGGATGGCCACCGGAGAAGAGTCAAGGATTGCCTCCACCATTTCAGTGATACCGTTCTTTGCTGCAATTAGTATCGGTTTCTCATATTGGCCCTTCTGTTTATTTCCTTCAACTCTTGCTATGCTTACCTCTTCCTTGCTGAAGTCCACACATCAAATACAAAACCTTTGTCCTTTATATTGAAAGCAATAAGTCTCTTCCTGCCAAGCGCACAATCCAATTTTTTTTCTCAGCCAAAACAAGTCATTTAGGCGGTGGCGTTTGTTTCTTTGATTCAATCTGTTTGTTTTTTTTTTCATGTACTAAAATTTTGGGGTACGGTTGCATAGAAAAAATCTAAATATTTTTGCTTTTTCTTAATGCTTTTTTGAATGTTTTCTTTTTCTATTAAGAAAAAACTAGTATTCAAATATGAGAAAATCATATATTTTATGATCCAATATAAACTTTTATGATTTGTTTCATACTAATCAGATAAAATTCATATATAATTAAATTTTATTTTCTTAAAATTTAGATAAAAATTAAAAGATTGATGTTCTTATAAAAACAAATAACTAAATAATTAGTATATTAACACTATTCAGAACAAAATTTATATTTAACATTAAGTAAAAAAAAAGAAACGCCAATCTATAGTTCATGTAAAAATATCAATTGAAGTAAAACTAAAGAGAAGAAGGGGAGAGACAGTACCATGCGCTGATCCTTTGGCCCCTTTTAACACCATTTTCTTCAATCGAGTCTTTCTAGTTATATCGTGCTTTCGGTTTTGGTGACCATATTTGAGAGTTATCATACTCGTCAGTGGAAGCACATTCAAGTAGCTTCTCCATGATCTGAACAGCCCATTCGTGTGTCTCTTTCATTTCTCGTATCTTCGTTATCTCTCTTGCCCCTTACATTAATATATAACAAAAGTAGTACTTCTTCATACGTTAATATTATTTTTTAATAATGTTTACAAATTGGTAGAAAATTAATAGAAGGATAAGCAGGATGTTTTACCTATTCCAAGGACCATCATCATGTGTAGAAATTTGATGAAAGAATTTGAAACAAAGTCACGATAATTTGCGGACACATTTGGTGACTTTGTTACCTTTGCATAGAAAATGGTTTATCGTGATGGCACTACTTCTGGTAATTTGGGGATCAATGATGTAATAAGTTTCTTGCTATTAAATCCTTAAATATGTTCTTGAGAGCTGAATCAAGTAGTAAAAATGTGGATAAATGAAAGGTTTGAGGCTCGAATGCTGTAAGAGCAGAATCACTACAGCGGGTATATGCAAGTCTTTGGATAAATATAAAAGAAAATCCTCATATGTTCATCAAGTGTAAATTTTACTTTTTTTTTAATTTAAAAAAAAAAAAAGCAAAGAGATGGAAAGACAGAAGATTGGCTTCCTCTGTGATTCAATTCTATTTCAAAATAAAAAAACCTTCAAGCCGTGGGAAGAGACCAACTTCTTCCCCTTTCTGTAATTCAATTCTTAAAAATGCTTAAAAATTGTAAAAAGAAAGAAAATTATTTTCTCATATGATTTTATGGTAATAATATAAAAAGAAAGATCAAATATATCTAAAATTTGTCAAAATGTTATATATTTTAAAAAATTATTTAATTTTTGCACAATAGAGAATAATTTAGTATAACTTAAGTTTGACAAAATACTTAATAATAATTTGTCAAGTTTAAACATATTTAGATTCACCAGTTATTTTATCCTATCTCTTATCTTTATATTTCTCTTTTCCACAATTTTTTTCATTTAAATTTTCTCATAACCAAACATAGACTTTAAGTTATTAAAAATGTATCATAAGTAACACCAACCTTTATTTTTGGAAGAATTAGATCTTCCTTCTTCAAGATCCTCGGATTTCAAAAGATCCTTGATGGAGTTACTGGATTTACTTCTGGCATTTGCATTTAGATATACCTGAAATATAGAACAAACTATTTACTTGACATCAATTACGTTCGTAAAAATGACATTTTCTTGAGCTCCAAGCAGGTTCTGAGTTTTTTATTTAAAAACACTTTAAAACTAGAAACCACACTAACCTTGATTTCCTGAAGTTGTTTGTCCTTCTTTAGTTGCCTCTGTCTTTTGCACACATTAGATTTGGAAAGCAGTTATCAGAGTAAAACTTAACTGAAAAGTAAAAACCACTAATGGCAAGTTTCCTGAGGTTGTTTGTCCTTCTTCTGAATTCCCTTTCTTGTATATGCTTTGTGTTTGAAGTGGTTATCAGAGGTAGAACACTTTATGCATTAGCTATTCACTTGGAATTAAGCAATCTAATAATTTGTCTCAAAGTTTCGAACCCTGGTCCTCCCTTCCTCCCTTCCTTATGTCTGGCCTCCACTAAACCAATTAAGCTGGGTTGCATTAATTTATTTGTTGAGAATGATTCAAGTTGTTTTTTATGTTCTATTCATTAAAAATGCTGTTTTATTTATTTATTTAATTGTAGTGGGAGAGTTCAAGGTTGTTTGATTTTTAGCTATGTGATAATCTGAGGAGGATTAGTTTTGAATAGGATAATTAGTAGTTTTAATTATTTTAATTTTTGATTTATCTCTTGTAGCCTATTTAAAGCGCACATTTAATAAATTAGAGAGAAAGGTGTGTCATTAAGTGGTGAAAAATTCTTTTCTCTCTCTTCTTGAAATTTCCCAACAATGGTATCAGAGCACTCAAGGATCTTGGTGTGAGAGAATAGTTTTCTTCTTTGTATTACACTTTCTTTTGTACAGGTTTTGATGGTGAAAGTATAAATGTATGGAGTTGTCGAAGTAAGCTAGATTTGAGAGGTCTTGGTTTGTAAATTAGGTCCATGAAAGGGAGGAGAAGAAGTCGACGGTGGCCGAGAAGGCTCCGGCGGAGAAAAGCCTAAGGCCGGGAAAAGGCGCGAGAGGCGACACGCCCCGAGGAGACAAGAGTCCCGATTGCCAGCGGAATCCAAGCTATACGTTTAACAGGTGCTACGGAGAACTAGTGAAAATTAACATCTCTGAGGACCAAGGTTGTAGCCAAGTGGTTCTTGATGTGATTGAAGAGGCTTATTTCTTAGTTGGTGAAAGTGCACCAAAAGAAATTTGGAGAGAAGTCTTCGAAGTGGCTGGAGTGATTTTTGAAGAGAAGATCTTCAACAAATTGGAAGTATTGAGTTGATGAGAGTGCATCAACAAGATGGTGAGACGTGCATCATCAGGTGGAGAGAAGTGCTTCACAAATTTGAAAAGATGGAGAGATAATTATGCAACTTTGAATCAAGGGGGAATGTTGGGGAATGATTCAAAGTTGTTTTTTTTTTTTAATAGTTTCTATTAATTAGGAAATGCTTTGTTTTATTTATTTATTTAATTGTGAGTGGGAGAGTTCAAGGTTGTTTGAGATTTTTTAGCTATGTGATAAATACGGAGTTAGTTTTGAATAGGATAATTAATGGATTTTAATTATTTTAATTTTTGATTTGCTCTGTAAGCATTTAAAGGCGTTGCGTTAATAAATTAGAGAGAGAGGTGTGGTACGTGGGTAGTGAAAAATTATTTTTCTCTCTCTTCTTGAAATTTCCCAACATTATTATAGTATTATAGGCTATTCTTTATCCATGTTTTTCACAAAAATCCACCCCAAACCACTAATATTTTGATCCCTCACTAAATATATATACATAGACTACATGTGATAGCGATGAAAATGATAATTTGCGATCCTTCAAAGCACCTGAATTTGTAAGCATGTTCCACAAATTCATACATGTCTGAGTAATTGATCGGGTACTTCTTAGCATCGCCTTCTTGTCATCATTAGAAGTCGCAATGCTCTGGGGGATAATTCTCACATAACTTCTAGCTTTTTTGACTGAGATGCCTTGGAATATACATGCATAACAATCTCAACTTTCAAGCAATTCATAAAGTGATCATGAAGACAGATGTTAAAATACTAAAGAAGTGACTGATTTCAAACAAATTGACGAGAGATGATTGGGTTGTATACGAGCTACGCTGGGATGCAGCGACTGAAGATAGGTTTGGGATTTAAGTGTCATATAAATCAATACGATGAATCTTACAAAAAAAAAAGCAGGTTTTATTGGCGTCTGTTAAGCAATATTCTCATTTATGTCGCGTATAAAAAGCGAATAAATAAAACGGAGTTCATTGTAATTTTCTGAATACACAAATGAGGATATAGCTAACAAATAAATAAATAGAAAAAAAAATTGTGCCAGTTTTGGTGAAGGACAAACAAAAGTGCTATATATGGACCCCATAAATGTGTCCATCAACATCTTCTTTATATTAATTTTTAATACAAATAAGTCATTGATTTGATTAGCAGGGAGATGTCCTGATATCACATAACCTAAGGTGTGCTAGAGTGTTTAATTTTAATAGCTATCATGGCTAATGTTTATATTAATTTTGTTTAGTACCTTTTGACAACAATGCATGCTCTGATGTCATGTTGTGGAGACGTAATCTTATATACCCTTTAAACTAGAATGAGGAAAGCTTTATCCTCTTGTAAATAAAATAAATAAATAAAAACAAAGGAAAAGAAAATTAAGTTATATTCTTACAAAGAAGATGACAATAAATAAGAGGAATCATGTCTTTTTCTTAAGTATTGACTCTTTAATGGTTAAATTTTATTTTTATTTTTATTTTATTTTTGGTTGAAAAGACTTACGAATAGAAGCACACGCTTTGCATTTTAAAAGATAATCACTTGATAATGTTGTCCTTATATTTTAGTATCCTTAGGAAAATTTGGCCAACAAATATTTGAATTATGATTGCAAATACCTTTCTTAGCTAAACAATCTATTGTTATATTAACTTCTTGTAAATATGACAACAAATTTTATTAGTATTAATTAATACAGCACCTACATTTATGGTGCAATGTCTACTACCCTCAAGTAGCTAGTTAAGTTTTCTTAAAAGAAATTCCTAAATTTTCAATGCATTTTCTTAACAAATTAATTTCTAAATATATCATTATACTAGATGATGTTGCAGGCTTTAAACTTATTTGGGTGTCTTAAAATAAATAAAGATAAAAAGCAAGGGAAAAGTAAAATTAAATAAAAGAATAAGAATTGCAAAGTAAAGATATCAGGCATCCACTCACCAATTAGGGTGATCATTCTGAATTTCTCTTTCCTGTTCATTTGCCTGGATAACAGAAAAAGTATCTATTGCCTTTAAGTTCAAAAGTACTACTTCCCATTCTAAATGCAAGCGTGATTAGTATGTGTTGAAGTGTATGTTTCCTTTCAAACAATCAACCTAATTTGGTGGATTGCAATGTATTATATCATGCCTTCTTGGTTCTTATATGCTTGCACCGTGAGTGATAGAGTACTTATCAATGGCTCTCAAGCTATATATAATATCATCCTAATCCTTTTCTCTTTTTAATATTCATTAATTAGAAAGGCTGTATATTCTCTTGCAATAAAAAAAAATGCAAAAGTCATGTTCACAATAAACAAAAGATCCGTCACTTTATCAAAGCATTGACTACATACAAATTAATTAATTTGAAGTATAGTTTAAAGTTTATTTTAATAAATATATATAAGAAACCTACATTCGATCCTATGCTAATTAATCCATATACTTGAGTTACTTTTCTTTTCTCTGTCTTTCCTTTTTTATAATGTTCATTTCAATTATTTGACGATGAAAAAACAATATGAGCCAAATGGCTAGCACATAATACCCATGCTTTGTTGATTTTTTTCGGACCCAGGGTTCCTAAGTGTATGTATTAGAAGTGGCGAAGCATGACATTTGGACCTAATAGTTGGGCGGCAATAAGCCGGGTTGCCCGACTAACAAGTCCTACCCTATTAGGACCGGTGTAGGAATTTAATCGTGTTAAAGTTGGGTTTGGAAATGTTTAAAAAAAAAAATCCAAGTCAGGTTCGGGTGCGGGTATGGGTTTTCTTCAATTTGCCCCGCCCCACTCCAATTTCACATTTACAAATTTACCTTTCAATTACCTATTCAATTCCAAAATTGCCTACATATTTAAACATTTCCAAAAATTATCCCAAGCAGGCACCACCGCCTCCTCCTCCCTCTTCTTCAAGTTTTTCAACTCAAGATGTGGAAGATGTTGTTGAGAGGATCATATTCTGTTCAGTGCATGTAGCATATGTAATTTGACTTTTAGGATACGTTTGATAATCTTTTTAGAAGTGTTTATAGACCTAAAAATACTTATAAGTGTTTTTAGGACAAAAAAAGGTATTTGGTAATATTTTCAAAAGCTTTTTTGAAAGTTTAAAAAAATACTTAGGAGTGTTTTTTTTTAGAAGCACTTAGGAGGTTTTTTTTTTTTTAAAAAAACCATTTTAAAAGCTTTTGGATATTCCTAAAACACCTACTTTTTTAGATTAAATAACACATCAATATTATTTAATACAAATAACCTATTAAATATGTTAATTTAGATTAAATATTAATTAACATAATTACTCTACAGTCCATATTAATCAAATTTGTGTTATACATATTGATAGGAATATCTCATTATTAAACAATAGGTACATTAGATTGTGATATAGATTTGACAAGGGACAATCACATTCAATCAAACATTTTGTGAGCCTAGCTCTTATCTACACAAGAAGAGGTCAAACCGGACTTGTCTTATGGATTATATCCTCATGGCTTTTGAGGTTCTACATTTGTAAGTGAAAACATGACATGTGAGGGGCAAGAGCCTTCCAATTATTATGTTTTGTTCTTGCATGGCAATATTCAGTCCATAATAGAAATGTACTTCATAAAAGATTCTTGGGGTAAATTATGTTTTAGCGCATTGAGGGGAAAGTTATTAAAAAATGGAACCCCAAAAAATTTTTCTTTTCATTTTGGTGTATTTTCGAGGAAAAGTGTTCATTTTTAGGTAAGGTGAATAATTTGTGGGGACAAAGTTATCCTCCAAACTATCCTCTCAATTTGGGAATTTATTGCTGCCAAGTGGAATCCACTAATTTCTCATTTGGGCAGATCACTTGTACTGACTGTCCCCCTCCCTCCCTTTCCCATGCCCCACCTTGACACAGCCATAGCAGCACCCACCCTCGCCAGTCCGCACCCAGGCCACCTCAAGCCATTTTTAATTTAATTTTTTTAATTTTCAATCTTTTTTATTAGAATATAATTTTAGTTTTATGTGTAATTAACATATTTGTTCATTTTTAATATAAAATTATATTTATTTATAATAATTAACCTTCTAATAAATAAATAAATATTAATATTTATAAATTTGATTTTTAAAAAAAGCTCTAATCCATATATTTATCAAATTTTATATTTAACTAAAATTTTTATAATAATAATATTTTTATATAATTTCCTTATTTTGAATCTAACTTTAAATTTTGAATTTTTTTTACTAGAATATTAACGTAAATTTAAAAAAAATCACACTAGTGAAAAATTACCTAAAAATAAAGACATCCAATATTTTAAAGTATAATTATAAATTTAATTATCTAGTTAAAACTATTTATATTTTTAAATAAAAATAATATGAAAAAACTATTATAATATATTCAACTTTCATTCAACAAAAAAACTAGAATAATATTTTTGATAGTATTTAATTTAAAATATAAATTGAAGAGGTAGAGTTATAAATTAAAAATATATATTATTATTTTAAAATAATAATAAAATTGTGTTTATATTGTACTATTACATATCGATATCCATATTATATATCCTTGGTACTTTTTGAGGTTATATATTATAGTACTTTTAGATATTAACATTGTTACATATGGATAAAATAATATTATCATTTACCATGCAAGTCATCTTTAATTTGTGTGAATAAGTTATTTTTTCCTAAAAATTATGTATAATATTCTATAAAAATTTCAAAAATATAAAAATAGATTCAAAATATGAGATTTATAAATATAAAAATATTATGAATATACAATTTTTTAAAATTAAATAAATTTGATAAATTATATGGATAAACCATTTAAAAAATCAAAATCTATAAAATATTAATATTTATTTAATACAAGTTTAATTATCATAAATAAACCTTTTTATATTAAAGTTACAATAATATTAATTACACATAGTACTAAAATTATATTTTAATAAAAAGATTAAAAGTTAAAAATAGAAAATTAAAAATGGCTTGGGGGTGGTTCGGGTGTGAGCGTGGGGCTGGGGGCGGGATGCGTCGCACATGGTTAGGTCAAGGTGGGGGTGGGGTGGGGTGGGGTGGGGAAGGGGGGAGAGGGAGGGGCAATTTGGGCAGAAGTGATGCCCAAAGAGGGTTAGTGTATTCCACGTGGAGGCAATGGACTTCCTAATGGAGAGCTTAAAGGAAAATTTGTCCCCCACAAATAATTCACTGTTTCAATTACTGCTTACGAATAATGTTTCTAAAATACACCAAATCAAAAGTCAAATTTTTTGGGTTTCGTTTTTAATAACTTTCCCTCAGTGCCACTAAGCATGAATTTCTTATAGTGCTTGTCTTGACGGTATGGAATGGAAAATAGTTTTAAGGAATATATTTTAAAATAAAATTTCAAAATTATTTTTAATATCAAAAGCCTAAAATATTTTATAGAAAGGTAAATAGTGGGAGGGCAAATGTGGAGATACATTGAATATGTTTGTGTTCTATATATGCTTATTAATTATTTTCTTTTGTCATAAGGTAAAGAAAAGGACAGCCTATTAAAAGATGAAACCAACAGTACCTTGTCGTGAATTTCTTAAACCAAGGTGCAGCCAAACTTTCTCTGTTAAATTTGTCATTCTTCAGTCTTGGCTTGAAAATTGATATCTTCCTAGCATTGGACTTGTCATTTTTTCCTTCGGGGACCATTTAAAAGATTCTTCAATAGTAGAAAGATGATATATTTTCAAAAATAAAGTTAAGGGTGACATTTTAAACAAAAATATCTCCGTTCTTGAAATTAAAAAAATAAATAAATAATTTTATAATATTTAGTTTCCTTATTAGTTAAATTATTTTTTGTTTACAGGCAAAGGCTGAAAGTCATCAGATGTAGAGTGGATGGCTTAATGTCAATGGATAATATAAGTTAACATTGTTTTTGTAGTTGGTACGTAATCTCTTTGGATTAGACGAGGCAGGGGAGACAATTGTGTAGTAAATTAATGATTTCATTATCATTTAAAGAGCTAATTAACTAGACATGATTAATTTATTTTGAATGTAGTTATGGAAAAAATGAAAAATGCCAAAAGTATCAGTTAAAATTAAAAGTTTGGTTTTTCTTTTTGAAAAAACAAACCATTAAATACTTAATCCTATTTAACATTATGTAAAAAAAACAAACACCACCTTAACCAAGTTACCGGATAAGAAAGCCGAAAACCTTTTTCCCTGCTCTTGATGTTCCCAGTACATATATGAGAGGCTAGTAGGTTTATAAGGTGAAATAGCGTTAATGACAATGCGAAAGTGTGACGTCCGATTTCGAGGGTAGTTGATGCCGTCGACATGAATCTGAGTGGATGTCGGGTTGCAGATGCCACTTCGGGAAAATCGAGCGAGAGTCTCTTTGTGCGGGAGCTCTACTTACACAAATGAGGCTGCCTGCGTGAAGCGCGTAGAGCGGTCCGATATAATGTGATGATACAAATATGGATAAAACGACCTCTTGGGTTTATCTTCTAATATCAGTAAAAAGCATCACATTATGAATCGAAGTATGTCCGATGGTTAGGTTGAATATTTACTCTTATCACGACATATATTAAAATACTCGAATTCTAATACGTATAACGTCATCAACCGCACGACTTTCTTCTGAAATCGACCTCTGGGGCCGAACCGTCACTTTCAGCCTAACTCACGTGTGGCGCCCCATTCGGTCAGTTGACTACCACGTCAACCGCGAACTCTAGTAGACGTCGAGTTGCAGATGCCACTTTAGAAAAAGCGGGCAAAGTGCCCATTTGTGCGGGGCTCTGCAAATCTGATACCTGCATTACGCGACAAAGCGGTCGGTATATGCGATATATGTCCCGATATGGCCACTTGGGCCCATAGCGATCTTCGATATCGTCTCCGGCCCATATCCATAGTTTCAAGAGTTAATAAACTACTCTCATACAGCACATATATTAAAATTAGAGGATTAATACGTCGTAAAATTAAGTAGCCTTGATAAAACTTCTTACAAGCACTTCTATACAGGCGGCGGTCTCGCACCGCTCCTGTACTGTGAAAGGGGATCCCCACGACGGGGTGAGCTAAGGCTTCGGTGGGAGAATCGCCCAAATTGGACTCACTCGCCCTAAGTGCGTCTGATGTTTCAATTTAAGCGCGCGTTCAAGCGAATGCATGATCACTGCCCAGATGTCTACGTAATGGCTTCGGATCCGAGTCCTCAGGCTCTCCTGCACTCGCTAAGCCTCGTATGGGGAATATTAGTTTTACTAATAATTGGACAACCCTCAGGTATGTATATATATATCAATTGGGCCTTTCAGGCTATTGATATATATTAATTGTTGTGAATTTACCCTCAGATGAATAAATATCAGTAGTATTTCCAGAGCTGGTTGATATAATGCTGGTAATGAATCTTTCAGGTGAATAAATATCAATGGGCCGCTCAGACGGTTGATATATTATTTAGTTGGACTACCTCAGATAATTTACATTTTAGTACCCTCAATTGTTTCTCTGGAGCTCATCTCATGCACTCATTCTATATTCTAGGATGTTAGTGCATATGGAATGCATGTATCTTGAGTTCGATTAGTCATCGCATTACAAATATATATACATGAATATATTTACATAAAACTTTAAATCACACATCAAAATTAGCTCGCTTGGGCTAATGATCATACAGATATTTAATTAAATCCTTTCGACCAGCACGTACTTTAAAAATATATATTTTAGAACACTATTAAGAATAGTGAAACCCTCATTACTATTCAGGAGAATCCTGTGAAACACGGTTCAACGAGTGAACGCCAATCCACGGCCATTAGGCGAAGCATATCAAGCAAGCATTTATTTTGCAATTAACACCCATCGCTGACCAAGCATTTTAATTATTTACGGGCGTCGACCACAAGAAAAATCCCGGAAATAATTACTTTCGATTGGTTATGTTTTGGGGCCGTCAGCTTTCAGCCTCGCGACAATGCAAAACATCGAAAAATGGCAAAAATGGGAATAAAGCAGTAGGAGAAAATCGCACCTCTTGGGTTTGTCAAACTATAAATCGGGGTCCCAACGTAGCTGCTTTGCGTGAGCGTTCATAACTGCTCCGTCGAAATCCAGCGGTCAGATTCTTGAAATCTTGAGAGAAGTCGAGGCATGGCGCTAAAACCTGTTTTGCTTCTCTTCCTCCTCCGTCTTCCTCCTCAGTACTATCTTTCTCTTTTGAAGGGCGGCGCTGTAGCACTTTTTGGCATGTGTGACAGCGTTTTAATTGTGATTGTGCTGAGTTTTGGCGTTATTTTATCTGGCGGATTCGTTTCGTCGTTTACTGCTGTGACATAGACGTAGTCGCGATATATGTGGCTTTCGTCGCGCTGAAAACCGTTCTGACTTGCCGGCGATGCGAAAACGTGTCGATTATTTGTCTCGACCAAATTGAAGCCTGCATTCTTTAGATTTCCCGCGAGGCAGGTCAACGGTACAATCACGTTCGTCATCAGGGTCACAGAAATTAATTACGGACTTTTAACGAAGTAATTAAAATTTTATAATCAAAATTACGATTTTGTCCTTATTAAGTGGAATTTCTCAGTTCTTACCTAATACAGTAAATAATATCCCTCGAGGTGACTATTATTGATGGTAAAATGTACTGATAATTTCATTATAAGTGGGTCGTGTTACAAATTCATGTTGAACAAACCAGTGCATGATCCTACTTGAATGTCTATATGACCAACTTCGGATCCAGGAGTCCTCCCTTGGGCTCTCTCACTGCTTCAAACTATATATGGGGAATATTAGTTTCAAACAAAGTTGTGTTTATGGTTGTGGTACATCAGATCCAAATGGCTGTCTAGAGTATTATATTTAGTGGTTACATAAGATATATCGTTGAGTGTCTAGACGATTGATATTTTTATATAAGGACTACCCTCCAATATATATCAATTAGATTAGGTCTCCGACGATTGATATTTTGCAGTATGGACTCTGCTCCCAGATGGCCAAATATTTTTTAGGCAATATACGAGGCAATTTTTACTGCAGACTAAGTATCATTTACCTTAACTCCTATGGTCCTAGGATGTTCTAGTGCATATGGAATACATGTATGTCAATTCCAATCTTGAGTCTAGCAATTCACATGTAAATATATAAACATCTCACGAGATATTTACAAGAATTCAATTCACACAATCATGTCATACAAATTCTCATTTCATACATCAAATTAAAACACTTGAAATTTAATGATCAAACGGCTTGATTTCGCTAAATCACTCTAAGACCAAACCACATGCTCACAAATATATTTTAGTGTCACTATTCTAGAGCATTAAATCCTACAAAAGTTTCTGGTTCAACACTCAACCATTTATAGGTTCACTTTGTGAACCCGCATTTCACGGCCATTCCCGGCCTTTTTCAAATCAAGGCATACATTAACACATGATTTCACAATAAGCAACCCAAATCAGCCCGTGGACAGTCACGGACTGTCCACATGGGTTTCAAAAATCTAACCACTCGGTTCCAAGGTTTGGAACCGATCAAATGATCACTTTCGTGGCCTCATTCAGGCTCAGAAACATTCACAAAGTCTTTAGAGGGAATAAAAGCCCAGAAGGGAAGAAGGCCACTTACACTCTGGTTTTGAAACTCTAAATCAAATCTTACACTGTGTGCACTCTCAAAGCGTAAGCGATTCTCCTTACTTGTGTAAGACCAGAAATTTCAATTACGAAATAAGGGCAAAAATCGTTGATTGGCCTTATGATCAGGTTAAAATCGTAATTAATTCTCTGAATCTCGGATGTGAAACGGATCATACCGTTGGATACGTCTCATGAGAAATCTTAATTAAACCACGTAAATTCGTAATTTACGAGACAGTCGAATTCGGCACGTTTTTCGAGTATCGTTTGGGTCTGTCATCGATTTCGATGCGACAGAAAACGTGAGATAGCATGTACTCATGTACCATAAGTGGTATGAGTAGAGAAATTATGAAAATGGAGTGAGAGGTAGTCTTAGAATATCGAATCTGGGAAATGAGGACATAGCGGTCGTTTTAGAGAAGTTTAGTCAACTAAAGGCGATTAGTGACGTGGTTGTCTTATCCACCTAAACTAAAGGAGCAAAACGTGATTTTGAAAGAAAAGGGGATGCAGTAGCCGAATGGGGTTTGTGGTAGAGAGAGAAGGTCTCCGCCTGCAAATGTGGTGATAGGCCAGTCGGGCTTGGGACAAGAAGGAGAAATGCTTTCTGTTGGAAAGAATTCTGGCGTGGAGTGGGATTTAGGAGTTCTTGGCTCGCGAGGTAGGATTTTCCCCCTGCTTGGGTTTATTCCCATTTTAGTACTTTTCAAATGTTTGAGTTGATAGAGGCCATTGGGGGTGTTTGTTCCGGTCCCAGGCATTAGGATCGAATTAATAGAAAATTTTGAGAATGAATGGAAGCGGTCGTGAGCGCGCCATAGGATATGGTATGAATTTGTGTGTTCTTGGTGTAAAATCATGTGTTGAATGGTTTGAGGTCGGGAATGGGCGGCTGATCGGTCCCGAATATGGGGACGGAGTGATCTAAGGTTTTCTTTGAGCCAAGATGGCGTGGCTTGCTCATGGCTGTTTGGGTGTGCTTTGTTTGGTTGTGTGTTAAACGTTTGCTTGGTATGCTTTAGGCGGGAATGGTAGTGGATTACGGGTTCATAGAGTGAGCCGGTGTTTTGTGATTTTAGGAATATTAAACGAGGGGTTTCAACATTCACGGGCAATCTTCTAAATATTTTTGTGAAAATACATGTTGGTCGGTGTTTAGGTAAAATTACCGTATAGTCGATAGCCCAAGTAGACTAATCTTGATGTGTGAATTAATTAATTTACATGATATGATTGTGTGAATTAGGCTGTTGTGGGATTGCTTTATGCATTCCATATACCTTCTGGAGCAATCCTAGAACTAGAAGTTAATTGCATGACATGATCTAGAGAAGAATAGTGGTATCTAAAAATATTAATATTCGGAGGTAGTCAAACAATTATCAACCGTCGGAGGCGTAGTGTATTTATTCATCGGAAAACCTTCATAACAATAATATATATCAATCGTGGACATTGGTGATATATGCATGGAGGGTTTGTCGCTGCCAAAACTGTATTTGCCATGCGAGGCTTGGCGAGTGTGAAAGTAGAGTAAGGAACTCGAGATCTGGTGTCATGTAGTACAAAATGAGATCATACGACTGCTTTGAATGTGTTTAAACGAGCATTCACATTAAACTAGGTGAGGTGAAACGGAATTCTCCCTAACGGCCTTCACCCCGATCAGTTGCTATTTTGGTGGGAGCATGCGAGAGGCAGCTCGTCTAAAGCAATAGAAAGCGGGATAACTTTGATCATACATGTATTAGAATGCTTTTCATTTAATATATGTTGTATGAAGTAAAACATATTAACTCTTTGTAACTGTAGGTATATAGTTGAATTCATAGTCGTATGTATGTTGAATGTTGTTATGGAGCCCGGTAATATTGTATATATTGCATATATTGAGTGAACGACGAGTTTATCAAGATTTTGTATTTGGGTAGAGCTCCCGATACAAGAGACTCTGCATTTTAAATGAAAATGTCGGGTCACCCAGAGCATTCACGAAGTATTCAGCGGGTTGACGGGTGGTCAGCGAGACCCCTGAGCGTCACATCTTAATACTAAGGCTGGGCGGTCGGTTTGTCCTTGAATCTAGAGAGAAGTCAGAGACCTTCTCTCTAAAACCACCATTTTCGGCCACTGGATCTCTTTCTCCCCCAATTCACGTTTTTCTCTTCCTTTAATTGGAGAAAATAGTATTGTATTTTGTCTTGTGACCATCGAGTTCAAATGACCATTATGTCCCTCTTTTACCAGTTTTGATATTCGGCACTTCCTCGGCCGTCCATTTTCATCATTTCTCTACTCATACCACTCACTTGGCACCTTGATGCGTGTTACTCATCGTGACTTTAAATCGCGTAGTCGTTCTGACACCCATTGTGATGCCTCGTCTAAGCAACTCAGTATGCCGGAATTCAACGAGATTTTATGTCTTAGCTAGATTTTGTGAGACGATTCCAACGGTGCAATCTGTTTTGTCATCCGAGATCTAGAGAATAAATTACGGATTTTTAATCGAAATTACAATTTCGTAAACAAAATTACGATTTTGCCCTTTTTCCATAAATTAGAATTTCTCGGGTCTTACATTCTCCCCTTCTTAAAAGGAATTTCGTCCTGAAATTCAGGACAATCATATCACTCACATGCATATGCAACGTGCACTCTATCATGCATGTAAACAATCATTTAAATCTTAAACAACCCAGGCTTCAGCCACCCTCATCCCACAAACAAGAAGGGATAGGTGGCCGCGCTCGTGTCCTCGCTCGACGGTGAGGAAGCGCGGTGTATAAAATATACGCTGTGCGCAAGTGCGCGCTTAAGCCCCAGTAGTATAAATTTTTCGTGGTACGAATGTCGATCCACGAGGGCCAGGTGTATTGAAACTCTGAGAGGTTACTTTTAGATAATATCGAAAGATGACTCTAAGAGGAATTCAAATATGTAAGATTACCTAAACTATTGATTAATTAAAGTGTTGGTTTGAAGCCCTAGGTTATATCTCCCCACATCACGTTCAATGGATTAATCTTCTAAATATGTTATTATTCGGTATATTTACAATATGTCGATGGCGAGGTGATCTTTTTCTACAAGGTATCCTCTCTCGAGGTATATCCCGCTGTTCGTGAATAGAATCGGGTATATCTCTATCGAGCTACAGTATTAAGGAAATGCATTAATGTCCTAACCCAATTGCCACCTTCAAGTTCGAATATCTCTGTTGCAGATCAAGCGAAGTCTACTCTACGGATCTGAATACCCTCATCTCTCGAATCTCGGATCTCCAGTGTAATTATGCCAATGTGGCGGACATCAACATCTGATTAAATCATAGGCATAGAAGATAGTTCACAACATATTGAGAAATAAGCCCGGAATAATATAAAGTTTCAACTAATCATGAACATCGACAAGGTTCAATATAACCCTAGAAATAGATCTAGAACATCATGAATGAAAAGAAGAAATTGTTTAGTAGTAAAAACATCATTCTCCTATCCGAAAATATCCAAACAATGAAAGGCAGTCAAATCTCGGGCACTTCCTCGAAGTATGAGTCACTCTGATCTGGAATTCCGTGCCTCCGTTCGTACGCCTCCCGATCCCCCTTTTCTGAATCATTCGTACTTTAAATGATAGGGTGCAGATCTCGAGCTGACGTCGCGACGTGGAGACGTCGCGACGTGGCAGGTACTTCATCGCCTTGTTCCCATTTGCTCCAAAATCTACTTCCTATTCTTTACTCTTGCCGTCCAATGCTCCTGCATTACAACGAGACATCAAATCAGTATTCTAGTCACAAAAATATAAAATTACTCTAAAATAAACGGGAAAATGGAAGGCGCCTTGAGTATAATATGAGTGTTTAGGCATCATCACACTTTAAACTTAGTTTCTTGTTTGTCCTTAAGCAAGAAGCGACTCGAAGCGAGACACACACTGACCTAATGCAACTAACCTTAAGACAGTGTTGCACATGCTGAAAAATAGGGATCAAATTGGGCTGACTCACACTCCCTTTGTGTTGCTCGAAGTTCACAAAATGTATACAAGTGTTTGACTTTCGGAAAACTCAGTTGAAATAGGTAAGTGACTAGTGCATCCAAATCCCATGGTTGCTTTCGATAGCCTTTCACGACGCCCTGTAGTGCTTATAATGAATGACCTTGACATACAGTTCGACACCCCCAAACTTAAGCTCCCTCACCTATTTGGAAGAAGCTAACTAGAAAGGATAGGAACACACGATTTATTCCACGACCCGAATACACAGAAACTTCTCGATACTTAAAATAAATGCAAGAAAACCTAGTGCCCAGTTTTAGCGAGTGTTCTTTGTAGCGGGGATCCATTGGTGACTCCCACCCGGTTAGTTGGGGCACGGACATTAATTCACTTCCAAACCTCATAGAACACTCAGCAAACTTCGGGGCCTAGGTTGCGTGAATGATCCATCTTACGTCCCATGGCGAGGCGGAGTGAAGTCAATGACTCGACGGGTTGGCTGGGGCATTAGGCTTTAGGGCCCGCCCGAGGGCGTGGGTTCGATTGGATGATCGCTTATTCTATCACCAGGATACCTATTTTTGCCATTTGTCTTTTCTTTTTCACTTTTCTATTGTTTTTTGTATTTTCTCTTTTGTTTGGGGTTCGTGGCAATCCTCTTTTTGGGTGTCCCATCACTTAAATGGATTCGAGTCTCCCAGGTTAGTGACTCTGGTGGTTCAGTCTCAGCGCCTATGCATGCTACGAGAGGTCATTGGTGTGTGAGTGTGATACGGTTCTTGGCTAGTGTGCTGACTACTCGAGATTGGTTCGCTAACCCTTTCCATCCTATTCAACCTAATTACCGAGCATCAAAACGTTGTGCATTGAACATTCATGTTAATCTCATTGAATTCGGTCAAAGTGATCTCACAATTTTTTTTACATGGCACACAAACACGCAATTATTACATATAGATTGACCCTAACACAAGCCTTAAACAGACACACACTTATTTCAGTAATTTGAACTAAACATGAACTAAATAGAAACACAACTATAACTGAACAAAATAAAGCTATAAAAACAAAACTGCTATAAAACACTAAAAATAAGCAGAGAACTAAACAAGCGACAAACACGTGCCACCCCCGTAGCCGGTCTTGCGGCAAAATAAATAGTAAGAGGTGAAGGGGACTCCCACGGTGATCAACTGCGGTGGTGGTGGTGGAGGTGATGGCTCAAGGAGGCTGAGGCGTAACACCCCGAAATATACACAGTCGTTTTCGACATGTTTAGGGTATTTTGTTAAAGCTAATTGGCCCATTTCATGAGTTAAATGGCTTAGGAAGCGAGAGACCCGGAGAGGATTATAAAACTTAAGACAATTTTATAGTTTGTCAAATGGGGCCCAAAAGATATTAATTGATGAGGCTTGTAGGCCCAAAATGAAATAAAGGAAGAATTTCATTATAAATAGAAGGAGTTATGGGCTTTAAAAGCAAATAAAAGAAAGCTAGCAAAAATGGGTTTTATTTGGAGAGACCCAGGCAGGCGCCTCCAAACATAGGTTTTAAAAGACCAATTTGGTCTCAAATTGGAAAAAAACGTGAAGGGCAGGAAAGAAGAGAAGGAAGAGGAAGAGAAGAAAGAGGAAGAGGAGATCCAAGCTCAAATAAAATTATGGAAACTACTTTGAGAGTATGGATTTTGTATGGATCACATGGAATATTAAGGCTTTGTATGGTTGAACGTCTCTAAATCTAGGGTTTTGAAAAGATAGCATCTAACCTTGGGTTTCTTAAATCAAGAGTTAGTTAAACCCTCAAAAGGAACAAACCAATACCGAATCCTCTCCTTTAGAATGGATTCATGGTTTAATTATGAGTAGTTGAGTTAGGGTTTGGAACAAACCCTAACTAATCATCATAATTGGTTTATGTATGAACCATGTTAAATTGTTTTTGGAAGGAATCTTGATATGTTTTGGAAGAAAAGATATGTAAAGGAGAGATGAATTGAATAGAAATAGGGTCTGAATGTATTGGAAATGATTATGAAGTATAGATTTGGTTTGGGATGGAAAAGTGCATGAAAAATGGGAGAAATCACACATTCTGGGCACTTTTCGGGAAGTCCTACCGGTAGGATTGAAGTCCTACCGGTAGAATATCGCTACTGGTCATTTTTGGCTGAGTCCCGGTGGGACTTGATCTACCCGGTAGGACTACTACTCTGTTCCCCAGTTTTGACCAGTTTCGTAATTTGGCCATAACTTCCTCATTTCTTGTATCGATTTGGTGATTCAAGTGGCTACGTAAAATAGACTTCAAGAAGACAAATCCTATTTTATAGGTATCTCAAATTCGACTCTAAGTTGCCCAAAAATTCACTCAAAGTGAAATTTGTGCAAGCCCTTCTGCATCCAGTTGATCATAGAGTAGTCAGGTTGTTTCGGACTGTATCTTGAGTTCAATTACTCAGGAATTGGGTGATTCCAATTGGAAATGAACGCTAGCACCTTAAATTTAAAGGGTACAAAGATCTAGTAATAATCTCAGGACAAGCCACTGGAAAATAAATATTTCAAAATGTCTCGGTAAAATCGCTAAGCGAACTGGCTGGCATGAAAATGCCATAACGAGTTTAGATGATCCGATTGGATTGATTCAATTCCTAGAAAAATAGATTCATTGAGAATAGAATCCATGAATAAGGTGTGATTACATATGCATCATACCTTACCGGTATATGAATGTGATATGTCATGAACACTGGGGAGCTAAGAATGCTCTATTATAAGATAGTATGTTCTTGATCTCATGTAATTGTAAAAACACCTAAGACCAGTTATTAAATGACACGGCTTTTCACGTCTTGAATGAGTACTTCGGTACTCAGTGCAGTCATCTGCTCATCACTGATTAGTACTTTGGTACTCCGAGATTGATCTTTGGCACTCGGTGAAATGCCCGGTACTCGACTAGTGCTCACGCCTCGGCTAATGCCGGCCTCCCGATTAGTGCCAGCACTCCCCAGTTGGAATGCCCGGTACTCTGATTAGTGCTACGGCACTCCTGTTCTGATTAGTGCTACGGCACTCCTGTTCTGATTGGTGCTACGGCACTCCTGTTCTGTTAAGTGCTAAGGCACTTCTGTACCGTATGGTATCTTTGGATACTTATTGTGCTGTGTCTTACTTATTACGTATTGCGGTCTAGAGTCAAGCGATTTTCTATGATGGGAGTCTACGCTAAAAGCTGTAGTACCTCAGACCCTCCCATTATTTGTATAAGCTGCAATGAAACCTCACGGACACTCTTGTATTTATAAGCTCTGTGGTACCTACAGGTGCTCACATTGTACTTGAATAAGGTGCGTAGTACTCACAGACCTCCACAATATGTATAAGCTCTGTAGTACCTACGGGTACTCCTGTATCTGTATAAGGTCACAGTAGTACTACGGGTATCTGTGTTGTATAAGCTGCGTGGTACTCTGGTACTCCTGTATTGTATAAGCTCTGTGGTACTACGGTGCTCACGTACTTGAATAAGGTCTGTGGTACCTCACAGACACTCCTGTATATGTATAAACTCTGCCATTTCTCCCAGGTACTCCACAATATGCAATATAAGGTGTAGTACCTACGGTACTCCTGTATTTGTATAAACTCTACGTAGTACCTCTGGATTTTCACGTATTTGTATAAGCTCTATAGTACCTCACAGTGCACTCACCAGCATCCTATTAAGCTGCAGCAGGTACCTACGGGCCTCCCGTCTGCAATATAAGTGCAGTACCTCGGGCCTCTGTCTCTGTATAAGTTACGCTAGTACTGGGGCCTCTGTATCTGTATAAGCTCTGTAGTACTACGGGTACTCCTTGTCTCTGATGCTTTCAGTCTTTGAATAAGTTACGTCGATACGTACATGGTACCTCGGGTACTCTGCATCTGTATAAGTCCTGTCCTGATACGTTGTGGTACCTATGGGTACTCTTGCATCTAATATAAGTCTTGTCTCTGATACATTACGTAGTAACTATGGGTACTCTGCATCTGTATTATAAGTCTGTAGTACCTCACGGGTACTCCACGAATACGAATAAGTTACGTAGTCTTATACGGGTACTCCGTATTCGATTAAGTGCAGCGTGCCTACGGGTGCTCCTGAATCCCGGAATAAGTTTTGTAGTACCCTCTGGTACTCTGTATTCAATTAAGTTACGTAGTACCTACGGGTACTCACAATATCTGAATAAGTTGTGTTCCCCACCACGGGTACTCCGTGTTGAATAAGTTGTTCCTATATCGATGCATTGCAGCAGGTACCTACGGGTACTCCTGTATGTGATTAAGTTCTGTCGGTATCTAATAGGATTACGTAGTACCTAGGGGTACTCACATGTGTGAAGTTAATAGTACCTCTGGGTACTCTTGTATGTATAAGCTCGTTAGTACTACGGGTACTCTGTGTGATCGTTCTGCCAGGTACCTACGGGTACTCTGTATCTGAATAAGTTCGGGTTTGCCAGTTAACTCCTGTCTCGATTACGTCCGATCGATAAGTTCCGTAGTACTAAGGGTACTCACAGCTATCTGAATCAGATCTGTAGTACCTCACGGGTACTCACATACAATAATAAGCTGTCTCTAGGGTCAAGTCACGTAGTACTACGGGTACTCCAGAATCTAAATAAGTTACATTTTGCCAGTCCACGTCTGTGGCCCCTCTGGGCTCCACAATATCGACAAGTCCACATATCTGTATAAGTCACATGGTACCTACGGGTACTCACGTATCGATAAGTCTGATCTGATAAGTTCGAAGTACTAAGGGTACTCACTGTATCTGAATCCGATCACGTAGTACCTCGGGTACTCACATGTCCCGATAAACTTGTCTCACGAATAAGTCTAGTACCTATGGGTACTCCCGTATCTGAATAAGTTCTGTATGTATCTGATCTGTTCTGTAGTACCTACGGGTACTCCTGCATTGGTCAGTTACGTAAGAGTATCGATACGTTGCGGTACCTCTGGGTACTCTGTATCACAGATATCTGAATAAGTCTGTGCTCAGCCTTAAGCTCGGTGGTACCTATAGTACTCAGTATCAAGTAAGATAAGTATAAGATCCGGCGGTACCCTACAGTACCTTCGTATAAGGAATACGTTACGTAGTACCCTACGGGTACTCTTGTACGATAAATATTCTGTATTACCTAAGATTTATACGTATCGAAATTATAGTATAAGATCCATTAAGACAAGTATAAGTTCGTAAGACCGATTATAAGTTTTGTAGTACCCACAAATTACTTCCATTATAAGAATAAGCTCTTGTAACTCCTACGGGTCAGAATAAACATAAACTGTATGAGCTTAAGTCCTTGTATAAGTTCATGTTATGAACGCATGAAATTCCTGATATCTGTTATTGTAGTTTATACAATTATTATAATTGTGTATGTGCATGTATTTCTGTATAAGAAATGTTTCCCACTAAGCGTAAAGCTTAGCACGGGTTTTAATCCGTGTAGGTACAGGAGAAGACATCAGCAAACATCATACAAGTGGGCCCGGCTTACACTTGTAAGGTTAAAAATTTCACATGTAGGTTCAGCGCTCCCGATTTGTATAAGTAAAAGTTCAGTTTTGTAATTGTAAATGGGACTCAGTTATATGTGTCTAGATTTTGATGGGCCACCACTCGGAGTGGTAGTTCTTTGATTTGTATATAATATTTGGATTCTGTTTTAAGATGTGGAGCCATACCAGCAGTGCGGATCGGTTTAAAAAAAAAAAAAAAAAAGTCCCATTCCTGAGTCTCGCGTCCCGGAAACCGGTTCGGATCCATGTCAGGTCGGGCAGGAAGCGGGGCGTGACATGGCGTCTGGGCTGCAGATTAGCTGTTTGCTACAAAATGGTGGCTGGTTGGCGGTCTGCGTCTGTGCTCGGCACGGAGGGCCTCCCGAATCTGTGAGACGAGGACGGTGCTCTTAGTCTCCTCCCGAGAATGCGTGCGCGCTCGGTGAGAGGAAGCAGGGTCCTCAAGGTGCGGGGAAGGGCCCGGAGAGAGGCGCCGCTGAAATTTCTTTGGGGTGGTGGTGGAGGTGTTGGGACGGAGGCCTTGTCTCCACGGGGATCGCCCGGGGATCATGGCAGATACTCATAAAGCTCGTCCTCGTCCAGGGCTCATGACCCGAATCGTAGGCCCCCTCGGGTTCACGGGACACAGTGTGTCCGCAGCGAAATATGGCTTTGATTGGGTGAAGCCAAGTGTCGATTAATAGATCGAGGGCACCCTGAGCTTGTTTGCCTGACGAAGATCGGAAGGGGTGTCGGGTTCCATCTTTGCATCCGGTTATGGAGGATGGCATCTCGATCTTGCCCATCAAAGGGTATACCTGTAAGATGGCGCTAGTTGAGCGCGGCCGGGCGTTACTTCACACCGTTCGTCGTTGGAATGAGGCGGCGTGATGAGTGGTGCCGGACAACAGGAATGAAGGCCGTCTTTGGCCTTGAAATTTACCGCATGACCCGCACTATTGATTCTCCACTCACCACGACCATTGGTCAGCTGCAGCGTATAATCTCGGGGTGGTCGGGGTGCTCATGAATGCGTCGAGCAACTCGAAGGGACGCTCTCCTAGGGCGTAACCAACTATTGATCGACTCATGGTGAAGTCGACGATGCGCGCACCACGACTCTCTTCAAAACATGGGATCTGCGAGATTGAAAAAGTGAACTCTTCCACACTCATCATTGGCTGGATGAGGTGGTTGGCACAAAACACGCCATCCCTTAGCGCGAATTGTCTTGCGGAAGAAGTCATCGAGGGTGGTGAAACCCGCTTCTCCTTAATGAGCGGCGGTTTGCAAATGGTGCCCGAAGCGTCGGCACCGCATTCCTGAGCCATTGAGGCATCGAGATGTGGGAATTCGGGTCCTCAGCTGGTCCTACTAAAACGGCGGGCAATTTTTGCCTCTTGCCCGACATATTGTACTAGGGTGGTACCAAAGTGGGCACCTCTGACTCAGACAAAAACATAAACACCTAGTGTGCTAAAGGAAAACTAACTATGACTCGAGACTGCGAACTCCTAGAAGCAATTTACCACACACTAGACCTAATAGACATACTTGAGCACCTATGGAGCCCTAAACCAACGGTGAGTATAAAGGCCTCTAGAAAATGTCGAGAAGCTCAGAATCGAGCACAATGTGGTGAGGAATGCCACAATGACCGAGACTGAGTAGATTGGGTGACACGTAGGGAACCTGATAGTGATAAATAGACGATTATGGATCCTCCACATTCCAGTGTGGGAAAGGCTCAGGTGGTCAGGTGAGAGCAAGTCTTATTTGGGAGGCTAGGGTTTCAAGGTTGGTTATTGAGTGAGCGCGAAATGGCGCTCTTGGGCTTAAAACGAGACCCGCGTCGCGGCGATGCGGAGTCGTCGGCGACGTGACGAACCAGTTTGGCTCCCACGCGTCGCGGCGATTGGAATCCGCGTCGCGACGTGGCGAACTATGCCAAAAAATGACGTCGCTGGCGTTGGAATCCCCACGTCGCGTGTGGCGACTATGTAAAAAATGGCGTCGCGACGTGAAATCCGCGATCGCGGCGTGATATGAAAATGACGTCGCGGCGGTAAATCCCGTCGCGGCGTGACGAAGCTCTGAAAATGGCGTCGCGACGTGAAATCCGCGATCGCGGCGTGGCGAATAGGTAAATTTGGCGTCGCGACGTGAAACACGTCGCGACGTGATAGAGAAGATCATGATTGTGACTAATTTTGGGCACATTGATCTCTTGTTCCAGGGAACACCCTCTCACTCGTCTTGTGACTTCATGGACTTGTGATGCACCTCTTGAGCAGGTCTTCCCACTAGGCATTTACGTGGGTTACGAAATTAAACAAACAAGTAGAAGCCACGATTCTGGAGAAAGCTGAAACTCTATATTGCTGAAAATAAACAATAGAAATTGGAACTAAGAAAAAGAGGAAAAGGTTAGAAGAAACACTTGGGTTGCCTCCCGAGCGCTATGTTCCAATGTGGATTGGCTCGGCCGACCCTAAGTCGTAATGTCTTTCCGGGACTCGAACTCCTATGATCTCTTACTCCATCTTGTCTGTTGCTGTCAAAGGAATGATTTGTTTGTCTGCAGGAAACTCGCCTCCATAATACGGCTTCAATCGTTGGGTGGTGACGGTAAATGTGCCTTTCTCAGGATGTGTAACTTCTACTTTACCGCGTGTGAAAAGACCTTAGTCCTTTGTGAAAGGCAGGATAATCGGGGCTTCAATTTCCACGGGAAAAAGCTTTACAAGTGGGAATTGAATAGAAGAACTTGTCCATTTGTGAACTCCTTTCTGGTGATGTGTTTGTCGTGCGGGCTTTAGTCTTTCCTTATAGATCTTGGCGTTTCATCACGCTCGTTTACGAATTCGTCTAGTTCGCTGAGTTGGAGCAGTCGTTTCTCGCCAGCCAATGTACTATCCATGTTTTAACTGTAGAGCATTGATCGATGCTCCAATTCCACCGAAAGATGACATGCTTTACCATAGCGATTCCTGAGCGGTGACATACCCAAGAGGTTTCATCTTTATGCAGTATGCCAGTGCATGCGTCGCATCTTTTTAGACCAATCCTTCTTGGAGCCGTTAAGCGTCTTCCATGAGAATGTATTTTGATTTCTCGATTTGATACCTCACCTTGTCAGTTTATTTGGTGGTATGTAAGAGATGTCTGATGGCGCCCCATACTTTTGCAATGCCTTGTCAATCACCTTATTGCGAAATGGGTACCATTATCGTGATCAAGGCTAGGAGTTCAAACGTGAGAATATATTCTTTGAGGAATTGAGCCACAACCTTGGCATCATTGGTGCGTGTAGGAGTAGCTTCTACCCACTTTGAGACATAGTCTCTTGCCAATAAAGATATGAGTTGCTTTGTATGATGCGGGGAATGGTCCCATGAAATCTATCCCCATCGTCAAAGCAATTCTACCTCGAAATGGGATGCATCGTTGGCTCGTCCTTTCTAGAGATGTTCCCATTCGTTGACATTTGTCACAGAAGTGAAGCAATTGATAGGCATCTTTAAACAAGAAACGATAAAACGATTGAAGCACCTTAGCAGAACATTGCCATTTACCAAAGTACCGGTAGGGTCTTAATGATGGTTGATGCTGCGCATTTCATCTTAGACACACATCTCCTTATGACTGATCAGCGCGGTGTACGTAAAAATTGGCTCCTCGATAGTAGTGTTTCAAGTGTGCGAAAAACCTCTTCTTAGCGATAGTTAAATTCCTACGGAGGGACCACTTTAGCCGCAAATAATTCATAGTATGCGGAACGAGCGCCCTTTTTGTCTCTGATAGCCAAGAGTTTCTCGTGCAGAATTCATCATTCAACGAACATCATCCCTAGCCCCTTCCGGTCGTGAAAGATGGTGCGCCACTAGGTTTGATTGCCTTTCTTGTCTTTAATTTCATTCAAATTCTTGTATGAAGATTATGAAGATTAATTGGGGTTTGCATGCCTGCGGTCATCCAAGTACTTAATAAGCGGAGTATTCGGGTGTGCACCACGACTTTGTTGTAATCAAATATGGCACGAACTTATCAAAAGTAAACCTGATGGCCAATGACTCCTTCTGTAGTGGCACTTAATTTAGTGAGCATCATTTGGGGTTCTAGCATAGTAGATTGCACAGATTTTCTCGTTTACGCGAAGCTGCTTGTCAGCGAAGTCCGCGGCGTCGCACATGAGTTCATGGAAAAGACCAATCTGGTGCCGTGATAGGGTGAAACCAACATCCTTGACACTTGCTGAGAATGCATGTAAACATTGCGAGATCAAACTCAAATGGGATCCCGGGACTAGTAGGTTGAACGACGGTTTGCAATGCATGAAAATCTTGATGAACGCTATAGAATCCAGTGTGGCCTGGCCGAATCCACTTTAGAGAGCGAGGGTGGAGGTAACTTCTCAGGTCATGCAATCTTAGCCCTATCTACCTCACATCCCTCTTCTTTGAGATCCAGTGTCAGGACAATACCCTCTTGTACCATGAAATGGCACTTTTCAGTTAGTGCACTAGTTGGTCTCTTCATCTTGCAGTCACGGCTCTCAAGTTTTCTAAACAATTGTCAAATGAATTTCCCATTACTGAGAAATCGTCCATGAAGATTTCAATTGTCTTTTCCACCATGTCGGAGAATATGGCCATCATACATCATTTGAAAATTACGGTGCGTGCACGGTCAAAGGGCATCGTGGGAACCAAATGTTCCATAGGGACTGAAGTGAATGTTGTCTTTTCTGATCTTCGGGGAACTATGTATTGGATTGTAGCAGGAATATCCATCAAAGAAATAATATTCATAGCTTTGCTGGTCGTTCCGGGCATCGATCTAGAAGCGACAAAGGAAAGTGATCTTTTAGGTACAGCTTGTTCGAGCACCGATAATCAATACAAATCCTCCACCGTCAAATGTTCTAGGCGATAATATGTTGTTTCGATCCGATGGCGGTTTGTTCCTCCTTCTTTGGCACTACACAGAGCTAGGCTTGCAATGCAGCATGCGAAATAGGATAAATCACTCCAGTGTCTAGCCATTTTAGCACTTCTTTGAGGGCTGACCTCCTTCGTTTGTAGTTTAACCTCTCCTTCTTTGAAGGAGTTTATGTCCATATTCTAGTAAAATACGATGCATGCACATAGAAGGGCGAATCCCTTTTAGATCGGCTAGAGACCATCCGAGTGCATGCTTGTGATCTCGAAGGACTCTCAATAATTTCTCTTCTTCTAGTGTTGTCAAAGATGCGGAGATGATCCACAGTGATGCAGTTCTACCCCAAGGTATACGCCATGAATTATTTAGGTGAAGTTTGTATTGGTGGTTACTCCGATCGATGGAATGACGTTTTAACTCCTTCTCGAAGTTGAAGTATTCCGTCTGTTGTGTCGAAAGAAGGTCCATCCATTTGACATATTCTTACGCCTCTTCGCTCGGGTTCTCGGACTCATTCTCCCATAGGCTAGTCTCTCCCGAAGGGTCGATGAGACCCTTTGGCCTGAACCATCTCTTCTAAGCCATTTGACCATGAAGCAAGTATCACTTCCACCTTTGGGTGTCTCACGGCGTCAAAATACATTGGACTTCACTTCTTCTTCTTGTAACTCTCAGTTTGATTCTTTGTACATCAAACATTGCCGGCCGGTTACGAAATGGTTTTCCAGTTAAGTGTTTCTTCATCTTCTCCATGTCGAAAACAATGAAATCTCTGGAAATAAACATCGACCTTAACTAAGACATCTTCTATTATCCCTCTCGGATGCTTCAAAGATGCGTACATAAGCTACTGAAGTGACGTAGTCAGTGACTACTCCCCAATCCCACGAAGCGGCAGAAAAGCTGGGATAAGGGCATAAGATTATCTTGCTTTAAATCACATAGGGCTCTCTCGAATAGCATTTCCAATGGTGCGAGGATAGTGGCCCACTTTGGGTGTGAGCTTTGCGATTTCTGCAGAAGGGTAGCCTTGCATTCCTCAGTTAAGTTCCTTTGTTGTTTAATCCCGATAATCGTCTCTTAGCAGTTGAGATGTGCTCATAGATTTTACATAGCGGGCATTTGCTCGGGCATCGGCAAATGGGATATTGATATGCGACTTTTTGAACACATCCATGAATTTCGTGAATTGCTTATCAGTTTATGCTTCTGTGGGGCCATTTTGTGGGTAGGGCGGTATCTTTGGCCTTTTCGTCAGTAGAGTTCTCATTTGTTTCTCCAGATTCTTTATCGCATCATCTTTATCTGTTGAATGACCTTTATAGATCTATCTATTCATTCTATATTTGAGGGTTATGCTTTGTATTTTCCAACTCTTATGACATTCTTGCTTTACTTGCTCATTCCCGATCTATATGGTTCTCTCTAGATTACTGATAAGACCAGGTTGTCTCTTTAATCAGTCAGTTTGCATTATTGTTATTGCCTCTAAACTTCCGTTTGTCTTTCAGTTCAATGGGTTGCTTGTTGCTGCATGTTTGCTTTAGTCTCATTCATAAAAGCAGAGTGGGAAGTTAACATCTGTGTAAGGGCTTGTTCTAAATCCAACTTTTTCTCAGAGGGTGGTTCACTAGTTCGGTTCGATAACGTATTGTTCTGATTATTACGCCACCTATATCCTTGATTGTTAAATTGCATTCTGGTTCCTGATTATTACGCCACCCTTGTACGATTGATTAAATATTGCCCCATCTGTCCCCTTCTTTGTTGTGATTGATTCGATTAAACACGGACACATTTTGAAACCACTCTCTGATAGGGTTACGGCCGACATTCCGTGCCCTTCTTCACCAAATTCATAACTCCATAGGTTGGTTTGGATGGCGGGTGCGGGTTCCTTCTTTGTCTATTCTTGTTTAGCCAATTGTGCCACAATTCTGATTATTGGGACCTGGTGCTCTGTACCACCCAGTGTTTAAAGGTGTAGCCTTCTCTGATGTGATTGAGTGTTGGTTGCGGCATCTTCTAAGATTTCATAAGCAGTGTGGTTTCTTCATCGGTGCTCCTCCGGTTGAAGCATCAATCATTGTCACTGGTCAAACTGCCAGTTCATTATAGAAGGTGTGGACTTGCATCCATCCTAGTGGAGTCGGTGGTGTGGGCACTTAAGCGGTAATTAAGTAATCTGTCCCATGCTTTTGCTGAGTTTCTCCCCCTCTAGTTGTCCAAGCGTATTGATCTCTTACTGGGATTGTGCATTTTTCGAAGGTGGGAAGAACAGTTAAAGTTTTGCACCAAATTGTTCCATGTAATGTGAATCTGGTGTTGGCCCAGTTAACCCGGTGTTGGCTCCTATCCCCCAGTGAAAGTGGGAACAAGTAACCTTAGAAGCTTGGAGTCACTCCGTTGTACGATAGTATCGCAAACTTCGAGGAAGTTAATTAAAATGCATGTTCGGGTTCTCATGGGGTAGTCCATGGAACAAGATGATACAACATCTGTGCGCTAATGACTTGATTAGTGTTTGCTTGAATAGGTGGCCATCCCGATGGTATGCGAACCGCCGGTTGGTGGTAACCACGAACTCATCTAGTAGCATGAAAGGGGTCATCTAATTTGTATACCTTGGTCTGGGTGCTGATTCCTTCCATGATTCCATTTCGGCCTTCGTGGTTGGTGACAATGCGAATCTTGTTCTTGATTGTTTCCATGACTATTGGATTTCTAATGCATTAGTTCTCACGTTCTCGTGCGGTCTGTCGCGAGAGAAGTCTTTTCGGTTCGAGGATCAAGCGGTGTTAGTTGACTGTTTCGTCGTCGCATGTCTTGAAACCTATCTTTGCCAATACGAACAACAAAACGAATGACCGGCCTTGTAGAGATAGAACAAAACAAAGTAAAAGAAAACTTGAGTAATATCTTATTTGCTTAATTCTCTATATCAATAAGCACATCCCCATGATATGGCAGCAGCGGGCGGAGCCGCGATGTATAAAATATACGCTGTGTGCGCAAGTACACGCTTCACCCCAGTAGTATAGTGTGCACGTGAGTACGGATATCGATCCGCAGAGGTGGGATGTATTGACTACGGAAGGTTACGCTTTTTAAGATAATATGCGAAGATGACTCTAGGAGAATTCAAATATGTAAAGATTACCTAAACTATTGATTCAATTAAAGTATTGGTTTTGAAGCTAGGGTTATATCTCCCACATCCGTTCAATGGATTAATCTTCTAAATATCATTGCTATTAGTATATTCTGATATGTCATTAAATGAGGTAGAATCTTTTCTACAAGGTATCCTCTCTCGGGAGTATATCATATATTTAGAATAGAATCAGTTATATCTATCGACTCGGTGTTCGAAATGCATTGTGTCTAACCCCAATTGCCACCTTCGGGTTCAGGGTATCTCATTGCCAGAATCAGTGCGAAGTCTACTCTACGGATCCTGAATGCCCCTCATCTCTGAGATCTGGATCTCTAGGTGTAATTATGCCAATGTTGGCGGACATCAACATACGATTAAATCATAGGCATAGAATAGTTACAACATATTGAGGAAATAAGCCCAGAATAATATAAAGTTTCAACCTTTAATCCGCGAACATCTGACAAGGGTTCGATATAATACAAAATAGATGCAGAACATCATGAATGAAGAAATTGTTTAGTGAAGTAAAAACCCATCATTCTCCCTATCCGAAAATATCAAACAATGAAAGGCAGTCAAATCTCGGGCACTTCCTCGAAGTATGAGTCACTCTGATCACGGAATTAGTGCCTCAGGATTCGTCGCCTCCGTCCCCTTTTACGAATCATTCGGTACTTTAAATGATGGGGTCGCGGATCTCGAGTTATTATGGCGTGGGCGTCAGCGGCGTGGCGGCGTGTCAGCGGCGTGGAGGCGGTCGCGGCGATGGAACGTCAGCGGCGGTGGAGGCGTCGCGGCGATGAAAGGCGGCCTCAGCGGCGATGGAGGCGTGTCGCGGCGTGTGAAATACTTCATCACCTTGTTCCCATTTGCTCAAAAATCTACTTCCTAGTTGCTGCTCTTCGTCCCATTCTCCTGCATTCTAGCAGACATCAAATCGGTATTCTAGTCACAAAAATATAAAATTACTCTAAAATAAACGGAAAATGGAAAGGCGTAGCGAGTATAATATGATGTTTTAGGCACTCATCCCACACTCCCACATTGACTCCTCCACTCCACGGTCTGCCATAACTCACGGCTGGCCTCAAGGTGCCCGCCATAAAACGATCACGGTTATCAAAATGCTGGTCCTTCCTCGAAGGTCCCATCAGTAATAACCTCATCGGCTAATCCACCACCTTAAGTACGGATCACGGAATATACTTTTGGAGCATGGAGACGTGAAATACCTCGTGGAAACCTATCATGCTGGGCGGTAATGCCAACCGGTACGCAATAGTGCCTATCCTCTCGAGTACCTCGAAAGGCCTAATACACCTCGCGATGGCTTCCGCGCCACAGGAACTGACCTCCCTCATAGGCATCACCTTGAAGGCATGATCCCCCGACCTCGAACTCTAAGGGTCGACGTCGTACATCTGCATAGCTCTTCACATCGGCTCTAAGGCGTGAGGAGAGGCGTCGTCAGTATCAAGCTCACCTTCCTCGGAGGTGTCTCTACTCGGATCGGGACCGTGATGGAGCTGGCTCCACCTCGGTCCAACATATGATGATCTACATGGCCTCCCATACAATGCCTCATGGTGCCATTCATACTGCGATAACTTGTGTTGTAGGCAAATTCCAGCAAGAACCTTAATTAATCCTCTACCCTTATGACCCGGGACGTATGCTCGTGCGTGTCCTCCCAACACATGTATATAATCAGGTACCAATTATAACCCTACACAACCACTTACTTGGTGTGTATGTGTGCGACCTTCCCAGGTCACAATCACTGACAATCAATGAATTTGTCAACTTAGTCTGTGTCATGAATGACATCCATATCACAGAGCTCTTATTAAACCAGCTGACACGATGCAATTTCAAAGGGGTATCAAATCTCAGTCACTCCGACTCCTATCATTCAACACAAGTCCACATGATAACATCCGTGTGTTTTTCATTTCGAGTCACTCCCGACCCCTATCACTCAACTCTAAGTCTATGTGATACTTGATCGTGTGTTTTCATTTAGGGCAACATAGCTCTTCGGCTTACACTTTGAGCCTCTTACATTCACACAGAAATTTCGGATATCTCCCCGGGTCTCTTACACCCTAACTCCAGGATTCTCACCTGAGGGGAATTACGAGCCCCTTTTTGCTTTGCCCCACCCACTCTAATTACTCGTCATTTACTGAATCGAACTAAGAGTCTTCATTGGACGTAGTCCTAAAGACAAACTCGACCCTCATTCTGAGTGGTGAATGGCCGTCACCGTGCCTGCCTTTGGGCTTCGACAGCGATGATACCGTGCGAATGAGCGCGAATTATGCCATCTTGTGACACCCACTCCGGGTCCACCATGAGCGAATCTCGAAGTCTCTCACTCATAATCCCGACCTATCGGGTCAACTCTCACCACCACAGGAAGAACATCTATACTTGGCTTCTCTAAGGCACTTAACCTCTAAGCCCAAATCAATGCGTGTATTATGACAACCCGATAAAGTCTCAGTGCGACAACCCGATGGCTGTCATCTCATCCATGTCAAGCCTGACATCAACGACCAATATGTCTACCACCCTAAAGTCCACTACGCTTTTGCTGCGTAACCTTGATCGGTCCCTGACCTCGACCCTTTCACCGGTCCCTCGCTATCACGTGCTGTTGGGAGTGCTTATTTAGCACCCGAGAAACGAAGCGGATTCCTCTAACCGTACTAGAGGTGTGGAGGAATGGCTGTCTCTCTGTCTATGGCTAGCGGAATTTGCATTGTCCCAAAGTCTTGGGATCCGTCTCTGGGGAAATCCAGTCGCTCATTACTCATTAATACAGTCACGAAACTAGTGTGACGAAGTCTTACGCCTCTTCCCAGAACATAGAGAGGTGGTCTCCCTCTTACTACCAACACCCGCATCTGAGTGCTCAGAGCATCTCGATCTCCCTCTCTCTCTGTAATTCAGAGACAGCTAACCATGGAGTCCATGTCCCACATAGGTGAAATCATAATCACGCCACAGAATGGACAACCGGCCATTCTCGAATCTCTGTAATATCAGTAATCCCGAAGCCGTATCTCGAAGATTGACATTCGGTCTCCCAACTCATCAACTGCCTCAACCTTCTCTAGGTGGCTAACATCTGGTGCTAACACCACGTGTTCCAAAATCTCCCTCGATGGCTAAAACTTGCACTTCTGCCCGATCTTAGCGTACGGATGATGGTCTCTCGATGGCGTAACACAATCCTCAAGAGTGATACTGTCTCCCACTCGGCCAGAGTAGATCAAATGCCATCCACGAACTACGACAAATGATCTAGATAGGGTTGGAACGACCCTATGCATGAGATCCATGAATCTTCTTTAGCGCGTGCATTCAAATCAATGGAGCATCATAGTAAACTCAAAGTGCCCATAACGTGTCCTAAACGTTGCCTTGGGGATATCTATATCCCTAACCTTCAGTTGATGGTAACCAGTGTGAAGGTCTATCTTGGAGTAGACTCGCACTCCTCTCAACTGATCAAACAAATCATCAATCCTAAGCAGTAGTGCGATTTTGATAAGTAACCTTATTCAGCTACTGTAGTCAATGCACGATCGAAGGGTCTTGTCCCTTCTTTTATATGACAAGACCCATGAGTGAAGTGCTCGGTCTAATAGACCTTGTCCATTGAAAGCTCACGTATTTGGACTGCGAGTTCTGCAACTCAGCAGGTGCCATCGAGGAGTCATAGAAATGGGTAAAGTACCGGGGTGTAACTTCGATCACCAGAAGTCTGACCCTCTATTGGGCTTCAGTCCAGGTGGCTAATGCGGAAAAATATCCACATAATCGCGCACTGCGAAGTGAATCCAGGTTGAATCTCTCTTACGTCTACTCTATTGTAGGCTCGCTAGCCAACCGCTAAGCGTCACGACACTTGGACTCGTATCTTTATGCGGGCAAAATATCATCTTGTCCCCTGAAATACTACGATGCAGATCCTGCGTATGGGTAACCTACGCTCCTGATCGATAACGACCACAATAGTGTCGGCCCAATCCATCCCAGGGATGACATCGAACTTCCCGATGTCCCATGAATCCTCAAGTCCCATGTGGTGAGTCTCGAGATCTCTCTTTCGCAACCTAGGCTATCTTGTATTCCGCCTAATCCACAGGGAGACTCACGTCTGTGGCTCCTCTAAAGGTCTCTTAGGGTCCTTGCCATTTCCACCATATTTGTTTCATTATCTAGCTAGGCATAGCTAGTCTATCAAGTCCGTCGGGGTAATCTCCATAGCCTCCCAACACTTTCGTTTTGCATGAACCAATGATCTGTCACCATCGGGTCTCTCCACAGAGATAATGGATGATGCCTTTAAACCTACACAGGTTACTGGATCTTCTGTCTATAATACCAACGTGCGATAGCATTGACTACAATAATACCTACGACCTCGGCAAGAATCCTACGATTAAACAACGGCGGCTGGTCAAATGTGGGTGGTGCGACCGAGTACCAGTGGACTCTCTAAATTTCCGTCCTCAAATTACAATATATCTGAGTTAACATGGCGGTTAAATCTCAATATAGTATCTCTAAGGCATAAACATAGCCCGAGACACTAATCATACACAAAAACCAGTGTATATATCAAGTTCCTGCATTTATGAAGCAATGCAGAACAATTTATCTATAATTCAAATCATTTTGAACCACAAAAATTTTATTTTTGAAAATTTTGTTTTTTGAAAATTTTGTCAAATTTTGTTTGATTTTATTTCAATTTTTATTTAATTTAATAAAAAAAAATTTCGAAAAATTTTGGGATGAACAGTGTTCATGAGCGGGTCGCGGTGACTCGGAGACCAATCTGCGAGTCAAAACTAGGTCGAAAACCAAGCCAGGTGCACGAGCACCGCCTTGTTGGGCACACGGGGGCGCGCGCATGCTGTGGCCCGAGATGTCGTGGGCGTTCTGGTGATCGTGGCCTGGGTGCCCAGTCGTGTCGTGGCCTTAGGCTCTTTGTGTCGTGGGGCGTGTTTGCAGCGCCCGAGCTGGCCAGGTATCGCGGGAACACCGGTGCCACATTGTATTTGGTGGCCGTGTCTGGTGGATGTGTTGTATTGAAGCCTGGCTTGGCCTCTTCCTCGGCACGCCTGTCTGATTGGTTTGTATTGCGATCGGGCTTTCTCCTGCCTTGCGACTGTTGCAATACAATACTTGTATTACAACACGTAGCTCTCCGGTAGCCCCACATCCTGATACAATTTCATTGTATCGTGAGATAATACCAACTGACTCAATTGCAATACACCCTACGTATTTGCGTACAAAATCTAAGCTTTCCTCTATCCTGATACACTCCTATTGTATTGTGTCCCAATCATTCGCCTAGTCGCGGCCTGCAATACAAACTTTGCCTTCTAACCTTCTCACTTCTGTTGCAGTGTGTTGCAATACCGATGCCACAAGCCTAAATCTACGCAATCTGTGCTTGTATTGCAACACAAATTTTTCTAATAAATCTTAGCGATGGCAAAGCAGTTCTGCACCATAAAGAATTTTTTTCATCTTTCATTCCTCCCTTGTTCCCAGCTACTGGAAAATTCTAAAAAATTACATGTTTGCATTTTTTTTTCATTTTCCATAACACCCAAATAAATTTGTAAAAATTTATTTTCTTCCATTTTCTTCAATTTTACAACTTGTAAAACCTTAGAAAATTATTTTCTTCAATTCTCATCCCATAAATTTGTTAAAATTTATTTATTTATTTTTTTATTTCTTTTCAGTTTGCCACCTTATGTTCCAAATATTTTTCTAAAATATTTCCTAACTCATCCATGTGCTAATCACCCGAGCACATAAAAATCTCAACACATGAAACATGTCTATTTTTCAACACACAATAATTCACCCGTCACACAAAACACACCAACACTAGTACACGTAGTGTCTAATTTTAATCACAATGATTTTCCTAGGTAATCCATACCTAAACTCAACATCGAACCACACCTGAGCTGGTGTGCTCTCAACTGAACTATGGCTGGCCCAAATCCTCGATCTATAGGTTTCCATATACCTATACTCCCACATCAAACCATCTGAGTGATGGATACCCCGAGCCCAGGAAGCTCCCTAGGTATTGTATACCTAAGCTACGATACCAGGCTGTGGCGCTAAACTTCCTAGGGTCGTTGACTGCAGTCGACCCACTTGGAATACAAAAGTGGATGTCAGGGTTGCAGTGCCTTCGGAGAAAATCGAGACGGTGTCTCCTTTGTACGGAGCTCTACCCTGAATGAGCACACACGAGCACGATACAGGGTCCAATATAATCACAATGATCGTATGGATAAAAGGCTCTTGGAATTGTACTACAATATCCATAAAAACATATCAGCTATGAATCCAGCTATATCCAATAGTTCTAAGGTTCAAATATTTACTCTTATCTGACATATATTAAAATACTCAGATTCTAATACATGTAAACATCATCAAAGCCACACCAGACTTTCTTCTAATCCATTTTAGGACGAACCGTCCCTCACTTGCAGCTCTGGCCTGTAAAATATCCCTCGACGAGGGTGTTAATGCCGATGGTGAAATAATACAGTGAGTACTACTTACCTAAGTGCGGAGTGCAATGTTTCAAATTTAAATACATTCAAGCAAATACATGATCCTACTTGAGATGTCTACATGTGGAAACTTAGGATCAAGTTATATAGACTCTCTCACACTACTTCAGTATACATGTGAGAATGTGGTTTCAAACAAAGTTATGTGTTTATAGTTGTGGTCTACCACACTCTGGTCAGTAGTGGGCATCTGCAGATGTAATGTATTTGATGGATTCTCCCTCAGAGATATATCAAATGGGTAAAATCTGACAGTTAAGTATTTTATATGTGGGACTACCCTCAGGTATATATCAATTGGGTGGGTCTCAGACCTGATTGATATTTTAAGTATGAATTTCTGCTCGATCGGCAATATTTTTGAATGACCACTTGAACCATTTTCTCTGGGCTGGTAATAAATGCTTTAACTCCACATAGTCTAGGATGTTTCGATTGCATATGGAATACATGTATGCCAATTCCAATGCGTCCCAGTCGCATGTAAATATATAAACATGAGATATTTACAGAGTCAATTCACACAATCATGTCATACAAATTCTCATTTCATACATCAAAATTAAACTCACTTGGGGTATGATCAAATAAATAATTCTTTAATCACTCGACCAAACACATATTTTCACAAAAATATATTTCGTGTCACTATTCACGAGCAGTAAATCCACAGGTTCTGGTTCCAACGCTCAACAATTTATCGGTTCCTTTGTGAACCGCACATTTCAATACATTCACAAGGCCTTTTTCAATCAAAGCCTCATTAACACTGATTTCACAATAAGCTTAGCAAATCGGCCCGTGGACCAGGTCCGCGGTGTCATGGGTTTCAAAAAATCTAACCACTCGGTTCCAGGTTTGGGAACCCGATCAGCCATTACTGTGAAACATTGACTGAAACATTACTTAAAGTGCTTAAAGGGGAATAAAACCAGAAGGGAGAAACCCCTACCTCCTGAGTTGTGAAACTCCTGTCAGTACCCACACATGGCTCCCTCTCAGCATGGTTTTCATACTTTAATAGGAGGCGTCGACGGTCGGTTGTCGCAAATCTAGAGAGGAAGTCGAGACCTTCTCTCTAAAACCACTGTTCGACCACTGGATCTCTCTTTCTCCCCGAATTCGTTTTCTTTATTTAATTGGAGAAGATGCCTTGTATTTGTCTTACTTGTGGCCATCAGTTAAAAATGGCCAATTATAATATCTTTTCTGGGTTCGATATTAGGCACTTCCTCGGCCGTCCGTTTTATGTTTATCTCTCGCCACTTATGGCATATGAGTATGTACATATCTTGACTTTACGTCGCATCGAATCGTTTTCTGGCACGTTGTGATGCCTCGTAAGCGTGCCAACTCAGAACTATCTTTGGAATTCATAAATTTTATGTGCTAGCTAGATTTTGTGAGAAGATTCCAACGGTACAATCTGTTTCTTCTGTCGAGATCTAGAGAATAAGTGGATTTTTAACCAGTACAATTTAAGTAAGCAAAATTACGGAGATTTTGCCATTTTATAAATTAAATTTAGGGTGCTTCCTGAAGGTACTCCATAAGAGGAGAAAGTAAAAGGGAAATTGTGCGATCGCAAAGATTATTGTGGAAGTGGGTGGTGCGTATCTGATAAAAAGAGCACTTTCTTCGAAACATCTTTGATTGAAAATTAGGCGCCGCAAAAAGCAGAGGGGCCAAACATCGCTCCGATGGATATAAAGAGACATGTCAAACCTAGCAATAGCTTTCGAGACAACCTTCTTTCGAAATCTTCCATCTTGCGTCTAGCTGTCAGAATTGCCATAAAGGTGACCATAGAAGTGATTGAAAATACTAGAGCAATCAGCGATGAAACTTCATAGATAAGAAACCACGGATGACGTTCGAATTACTGCTATCTTCTTTGATCCCTCCTGGAGAAGTGGCTATTGTGGCAAAGGATACGGCAACGACAAGCGTTGCTACCACTGAGCAGGAATTTGAAATAGTGTTTAGCCATTCACCTCCTTTGCTTGCGAGTTCTTGGTGTGATTCTCTAATATTTCCATGGCAGTCTTGCCTTCCTTGTTGTAGTTGATGAAGTAATTATTTCTTGGTGCGGAATTCCTCACGACATTCAATACAGTGTTAGGTTAGCGTAATGAAATTAGGTAGTTTAGTTGCTTGTTTTTTGAGACATGTTAAATAGTTTTAAAGCAGAAGCAAATATTTAGAGCATTATTTGAAAGCTATCTTTGTTCATTTTGAATTTAGTGTTTAGTGTTTTTTATGAAGCAAGGAATCAAAAGTGTTATCCGTATTTTCTTTGTTTACCTTGTTTTGAAAACAAGTGAGTTTTAAAATGTAACAAGCAATTTTAATGGATCACTCCCGTTGGCGTGATATTGTCAGTGATGCAAGTATTTATATTTTGTTTTTTTGGACTCTACTCAAAAGCTCTTGTCAATGAAAATATTGTTATATTTACGACTGCGCAGTCTTGTGTTTCTAACATATGAGTTTTGGACACTCATCCCTTCCTTATTACACTCAATTGGTTTTTAGGTGGTTTGTTTCACTAACAAGGCTTTATTCTTAATAATTTTTGCTTAGTATAGCGATAAAACAATCAACCTAAGAGTTAATTACATGGGTTTTAAAGATTTAAATAAATCATGCCCATCTATAGATGATATTAGAATTTTAGCTTTAAATATCTCATATTTTCTCATTTTCTTATAACTATGCTTTAACTATTTATACAATCTTAATCTACTAGGTATTTTCATTCTTTTCTTGGCATAGGTAGCTTCTGACGAAATCTTAAATCGTAAAATGATTGTAAAGATTTTTCAAATGAGTATAGCATATTTCCTTCACTGCTGGCTAAAATATAAGATGTTCATGATTGTGGCAAGTTGAGAAACGAGAATTTGAAGAAAAGACTGTATGGATGCATTATTTCTGTTCTTGGTGGAAGTAGTATATATGTACCTGATACCACTTGAGCTCCCATTGCATTTGCACAGCTGCAAATGGATATGCCCCAGAATATCCAAGTTTTGCTACAAGATGTAGTGCGCTATTACCATCTTCGTCCACATGCCGAAACGCAGTGTCTTTGAGGACTTCTTTCCTGAGTAACAATCCACAAATATGGGGTTGCCTGTTCTCAACTGCCAACAACACAATGTTCTTTTTCTAGTGGTCCACATCATGTGGTCCACATCATGTGGTCCACATCATGGATGGCCACCGGATAAAGTTCCAAAATTCTCTCCACCATTTCTAGGATGCCATTCTTTGCTGCAATTAATATGGGGGTCTCTTGTTTCTCTCTCTTCTTTTTACCTGCGAGCATCTACGATCAAGAGGAATTCATATGTTATCTACATTTATTGCCTTTATAACTTTCTTCCACATTTCCCTCCCCCTCGAAGTCCATATCCAGAATAGACAAGAGATAATATTTAAGTATTTTCTCAACTATTTCAACTATACCATTCTCATTCTTTCTTTGCGACTAAATTTTGTGAGTCCTCAAAATCCATATCACACAATAGAGAGTTTGGGTTCAAATGACCCACTTTCATTAAAAAAAAAAAATCATTTGAGATTTGCTTTTATTTTATTCAACATGGTCCCTTATGCCACTTAAGAGAGATATTTAGTTTTTTTTTTAAATTTGAACCCAAGTCTGATTAGAAATTGCGGATTCATTTTGAGCTAAGAATCTCGGTTGTAGCTGCGACTTTTGTTAGAAATGAAACAAAGTTTTTAAGCGCACATTGGTTTAAACATGAAATAGTTTAGCTGTATCTTTAGTTAAAAATGAAATCGAGGTTTGGTGGCAAACCTACTTAACTTTGTGTGAAAAACTAAAAAATATTGAGCATCTTTCACAATGGCGTAAGAGTTTATTGAGCAATAGTTTAATTATTTTTTAAAATCAATATTTTTTTTTTAATAAAAAGGTCATTTTAACCGCAAACTCCAAAATAGACATATATAGGATAAAGTACAAGTATTATTTCATTTATTTCAATTATACCATTTTTTCCTACAACTAGCATTGGTCTCTCAGTTATACCTTGTCTGCCAACATCAAGAATTATAACCTATGAGTTCTGCATCGGTCCTATAATAATTTTTATTTTATTTAAAAATAAAGTTACATAAATAGAGTAGTTAATTTTGAATTTTATAACATGTCATTACAAAAAGAACCCGAACCCGAGGACACTAAGGTTATATTTAGGAAACCTTAGGGAGGAAAAAAAATGTAATAATTAAGTACTTATTTTGTATTTTTTACAGTGAAATGAATCAAACGAAAATATTTTTTCAGAAAAACAAATATATTATAAATGATAATGAAAATTTTATTTCCTTTCAAATTAGCTGATTTGATAGACAAATTACTTCTCTCGAAACTGTCACTTGTTCTGCCTCCAATCATTTTACGGAGGTAATCTGTTTTGTTTGAGGTTGCCTGGGTAGCTTATGTGTGAGGTGGCTGATCTCGACTTCATCAAACAGACTTGTGTATGAAGTCACTGGATTCTTGAATTTACTTTGAGTTGTCAATCACACACCACAAATATATTAAACAGGTAGAGTAATATGTTTGTACCACGCTAAATCATCAAAATAAAATATAGATGTTATTTTAAATGAATTATCTTAAACAAGATATTTATAGATAGTATTTCTCATTGACAACATCCAATTAGTATGAGACCTTTTGTGTAAAAATAAGAAAATTCTAATTTTAAAAATGATAAATAGTGATTCGATTAAAAATGCGAATTACTACAGATCTCGGATAATGGCTTAGTTTTCTGGATTGGAATCGTCTGTGAAATCTGACTGCAGTGTAGTTGTTCAGTTAAATATTCGAAATTTAATTTTTCGAGGGTCTTGGGTTAATGAGTCTTGAGTAAAGCAGCTTGGGAAGGCAGCGTGATGTGACGAAGTGTCTTCTTTGTACTCGTGACATGTTTATGGACTAGGGGATGATGGAAGCAGATATGAAGCTAGATTTAGCCATATGTCAAAGTAGGCAGGGACAAAATGGGAATTAATGGAAATGTTAATTAGATAAGACAAAAAATTAAATATTATTAACTGCCCATTTTGAGACAAATCGCGGTGGCTTGGCGAGGTTGGGTTTTGAGGTTTAGAGAAGAGGCTCCCTTCTCTCTAGATTTCAGCCTTCGGATCGTTGGTTCGCCGGCGAAGTAAAGTTGTTGCAGCGACGGGGAGACTGCGCGTGGGCACCGTTTGGTGAGTTCGGCATTCCAGAGGTAGGGATCTTTTCACTTTGTGTTATTCTTTGGTGAGAGCCATGTAAATGGTTGGATGTTACGAGACTTGATTTGCGGTAATTCCGATCTCAAAGCTTTGAGCAGAATGGAGAAAATCCCTATTTGTGTGGCTGAGTGAGCAGTCTTGGGCTCGGGGTTTTCCTTTGTTCGCGTGATTTTGTTGGTGTGATTTTTTGTGTTGTAAGTGATTCAAAATGAATTGCTTGTGTTTGTAGTGGCTCATGAGCTAATTTTTTGGTGTGATTATTGTAATTTGAATAACATGAATAATGTGAGTTAATTATGTTAGTATATGTGTTTATATATTAAGCGTGAGTTGTTAGGATTGGCGTAATGCATTTCGTATGCGTTGGGCTCCCCAGAATATTAGGAGTGAGTGCGTAGCGTGAAAGAAAACAGCGAAATTATGAAAAGCTTTTGTTTTGGCGTAGTTTAGCATTTGAAGCTTAGGCATGTGTGAGGGAGTCGGTGGGGACTCGAGGCAGTGGGATTGGGCATGTAGGCGTTCAAGTAGGATCATGTATTTACTTGAGGGTGATTGTTTGCCACTGTATGTGCATTTGGGTGAGGAGTAGCCCATGTGGAAGTATCTCCTATTGGGCGTTGCTCACCTGTCGGATCCTGTATTTTAGGTACAGGGAGTGTACAGGAGGACGGTGCTCACTAAAGGACGCGTTTTAGAAGAAAGCCGGGTTGTGGCTTTGGTATTCGTTGTAAAACATGTATTAGAAATTTTAGGGTACATATATGTTTGAACTAGAGTGACTTGTAACTCTTGAACTATTGTTACGTAGTTGATATATATTTTGTGAGTATTGATGCATGGGCCCAAGTGGCCAATTTTACTCGCATATGGACCCGGTGTGGTCGTTGTTAATTGTTGGGACAGGTTTTATACCTTGGGTAGAGCTCCCCGTACAAAGGAGACTCTGCCCGATTTTCATGAGTGGTGTCGGGTTACCCGACATCCACGAGTATTCCATAGGTTGATGGATTGTCAACGGAACCCCGGGAAATGGGGCGTCACAACTTGGTATCGAGGCGTAGGTATGACTGCACAGGGGCGAGGGCTTGGGCTTAGGCCATGGTCATAAAGTGTAAGAGCATCGTAGGTTGAAATAGCTCGATGTTGGATGCGGGTTTATGGTTTGATATGGTAAGTTGGGTATGACACCTAGGGACTCGGACAGGTATCCATAAGTTTAGTCCACGATACCGAACTCACGACCCAATTATTATCGAGCTAAGATGCGATTACCTTGGGAGCTCGGTGGGTGTAGAGTTAGGTATACGATATACCTAGGACTTGATGGGCACGGGTTTAAGCACTGCATGCATTGTGTTTTATGTGTGAATGGTGTGCATAACATGAGTTGTTGTGTACGAATTGTGTGTGGTATGTTGTGTGATTGTGTGCTTAGTGAATAACACATAGGAAAAAAAACAAAATGATGAGAAGAGAGTTTTTTTTAAGGTTTTATAGTGTGTAAAACTGGAGAAAAAAAAAGTATATATATATATAATAAATAAAATAAATTTTAAGGAATTTATTTTGTTCTACTAGAAAATGAAAAAAAAATTTACGGACTTCAGGTGGGTGGAACAAATGAAAAAAAATGATGATGTGAAAAAAAAAAGCGTTGAGGGCGGCGAGTGGGCTGTGCAGCTGGCTGTTTGAGTCCACGTCTGATGGGCGTAGTCGTGACACGGCACTGTAGGCTGGCATGGTCGGCCACGATACGTAGGATTGGGCCCATGATCTTCGCGAGGACTCACGACCTACGGCCCAGCGTAGAGGCCCTGCGACCTGGTAGAAGCTTGCCTTGAGTATGAGCTGGTCATTGGGTGGTCGCGATACCGTTGTATCGTGGCTTAGGGTGGCATTGTGTTGCAATAGGGGCAGCGATACAGGCTGCGATACGGCGCAGGATGAGCCACGATATGACGCTGTGCTCACGGAACAAAGCGACCTGACTGCTGACAGGGACTCATGTCGCGATAAGAATAATATCGTGATCGGGCGAAAGGTGGGTGCTGCGACCACGGCGCTCGCGTCGATTCAGCGCAGCGACAAACGGCGCTGCTACATGGCCGGGAGGGCCCGCGTCCGGCGCTCTGGCGCCCACGCGACACGATGCCCGGCCGTATTTGTCGCAGCGCGGCTGAGCGCCGATCTTACGCCGTCTGATGGGCGCTAGCGGCAGGTTGGGGTGTGCACTGCGCGCTCTACCGGTGCCAGCTGATGCAGTCCTTGTTTGGGACCTTGTTCATGAACATTGTTCGCGAAACCTTTGCTCACGAAGTTTTCAAAAAAATAAAATAAAAAATAAAATAATTTTTTTAAAAATAAAATAAAATAAAATAAAATATTTTTTGTTGTTGCATATAATTTCACATATGGAACTTATTGTCTTGCATTACCTACGAATGCATTGACATTGCGTATGAAATATTTTTTAGTATGTGAATAGTGTCTCGAGGTTGTGTTTACACCTTGGAGATGTTGCATCAGTCGTCATAGAGTTGGGCTTAGAGGTTGAGGCCTTGGAGGAGCCCTTGTATGTGAGTTCTCCCCTAGGGATTAGGGCGAGGATAGGGATGATATGTCGTGGTTGCGAGTTAGAGATCTCGGGGATTCTACTCACAGTGGACCTGAGGGTCATGGACATGTCAGAGTTCGACGTCATCCTTGGGATGGATTGGCTGACAACTTACAGAGTCGTTATCAATTGTGAGTGTAGGATGGTTACCGCCTACGCGGGGTGTGACTTCTTTCGTGTTGTGTTCGGGGGACAAGCATGATATTTTGCCCTAGGCGATTATGCGAGTCCAAGTGTCTCTTGGGGGCGGTTAGCGGGTTGGCTAGCAAGCCTTACAGGGACGAGGTGAGACCGGACTTAGATCTCTGCCAGAACAGTCTGCGAGTATGAGGATGTTTTCGGAGGGCTACGGTTAGCCGTGGGGGTTGTAGACTTGATGTCGAGTTACACCACAGTACGCCGCCCATCACATGACTGCATAGGATGGCACCGATTGAGTTAGGGCTGAGTCCATTCCCTGAGGGATTCTTGAATGAGGGTTTCGATGGGTCAGGCACTTCACCATGGGGCACTCGGTTCTATTTGTAAGAAAAGACAAGACCCTTGGTGTACGTGATTACGGGTAGTTAAAGCAGGGTTACGATTCGAAATTGGTACCCATTACAGGATTGACGATTTGTTTGTCAGGTTAGGGAGGAATGCGGAAGTCCTACTCCAGAGATGGAGCCAACTACACTAGTTACCATCGGTGAGGGTTAGGAGCGGAGATATCCCTAAGGCAGCGTTTGGGCACGTTATGGGCACTTTTGAGTTTACAGTGATGCCCTTTGGATTGACAAATGCACTGACAACATTCCTTGGACCTCATGCATGAGGGTATTCGACCTATCTAGATCAATTCATCGTAGTCTTCGTGAATATTTCCAACTACGATCACTCCCGATCGAAGGCAGGGTATATTCTCGTTGAGATTATGTTCGATTGTTAAGAAGACCCATCAGCCTCTTATGAACCAAATAAGTGCCGGAGTTTTCGAGCTTCTTGGTAATTTTGGGACTGCGTGGTGTCGGCTATCAGCGTGTCGATAGACCCGAGAGGTCGAGGCCGTGATGAGTTGGAAGAACAGTCGATCTTCGAGATCGTAGACTGGGATGAAGCGGAAGCTACTATAGGAGATTCGTGAGGATTTCTCGATTGGTAGCACTATGTGAGATTATTTCGAGAAAGGAGGTTAAGTTTGATTAGGATGACCGATGCGAGGAGGCATTCCAGGAGTTGAAGAAGAGGCTTACTTCAGCTCCTATCTTGATAGTCCCGGACAGGGGACAGGGGTACACAATGTATTGTGATGCCTCGAGATCGATTTGGGATGTGTTTGATGCGTCCGGGAGGGTAGTAACTATGGTTTTCGTCGGTTGAAGAATCATGAGCGAAATTACCCCACGTGACATGGAGTTGGTGGTCGTAGTCTTACGCGAAGATTTGGTGTCACTATTTATATGGTGAGGGTTCGAGGTGTACTCGGACACTTGAAAGTCCGAAGTATATTTTCACGCAGCGGGACCTCAACATGAGGCAACACAGATGGATGGAGTTCCTAGAGGATTTTGACTTCACTTTGCATTACCATCATGGTAAGGCAAATGTAGTGGCTGATGCACTCAGTCGAAAGTCATGGGGAGCATTGGCTGGTATAGCTTCCCGGGAGTGGCGGATGCCGAGCGTGGGACGGGTTTGGACTCTGGTGCAATGTTGGCTGGAGTGCGTTGGGGGATTTAGTGGCTGCAGTTTACATTGGCGGTGATTGAGTCGAGGCGGGGCGGAGAAAGTGTCCATGGGGGCGGGGGTACGGTCAGTACGGGTGGCGAGGGGCTGGGCCGAATCCACGCGGATGGTAGTCGCCGATATAGAGGATGGTGTAGTGGTTCCTAGTTGACCGATTTGAAGAGGAGATTCTCGGGAGTTTCTTACTCTCGATTCTTTGTGCATCTAGGTAGCACGAATGCTCTGAGATCGCCGTCTTGATCACTAAATGGGATGAAGAGACCGCGTGGGGACTTTGTTCGACGATGCCTCACGTGTCAGCGGGTTAAGGCTGAGCACCAAAAGCCAACAGGGCTACTTCAGCCATTGGAGGTGGCTGAGTGGAAGTGGGAGCACGTCACAATGGATTTTGTGACCCACTTGCCACGGACACCACAAGGACGTGATGCGGTATGGGTGATAGTGGATCGGCTCACGAAGTCGGCACATTTTCTAGCCGTGCGGATGACCTTCACATTATAGAGATTCTGCCAATTGTATATTCAAGAGATCGTTCGGCTACATGGAGTACCAGTATCCATAGTGTCGGATAGGGACCCCAAGTTTACGGCGCACTTTTTGAAGAGTTTCCAAAAGGATATGGGCACACGACTGACCATGAGTACAACTTTCCAACCACAGACAGATGATTAGTTAGAGAGGACTATACATGTGTTAGAGGACATGCTGCGAGCATACGTCTTGGATCACAAGGATAGCTGGGAAGAGCATTTGCCCTTAGTGGAATTCGCCTACAACAACAGTTATCAGGCGAGTATACAGATGACACCTGTAAACCCCCACATGTCTAAATATCAATTATCGTCCAATTAGTTTTACCTCTTAAATCAAAGCATAAGAAGGATAAATATAAAAAAATGGTTACGTAAATCATAAAATAAAGGTTTTTAGGTTAAAATAACATTAGAAATGAATCCGGAACGTCGAAAAACTTTAGAGTAGTCCTATGGCAGATTTGAGTGTAGTGGCAAAACTATAATTTTGAAAGAAAAACAAAAAAAAAAAAAAAAAACCCCATGAACAGTGATTTTCGGGGTAGCTATATTAAAACCCAAACTTTTATTTGCTTTCTTAGATTTTCTCCACCCACTCGCACCCCACGCCTCTTGAAGCCCTAGGGATCATTGGAGAAGAAGAAAGGAAGGCCGAGCTAGGAGATTTAAGGGCAAAGGTGATACAAAAGCTTAAGATCTCCATACCAACAAAAGATTAAGGTAGGGGTTTTCTCCGAACTACTTATTGAGGCTAGAGGTATTTATACGCTGTATGTTTGGGGTTATAAATGCTATATATTTATAATTGCAAACCATTCTCTCTGTCTTACAGTGGAATAGGAATTTTATTCTCAAATGGGTTATTTAGAGAGTTGAGTTTCTAACTCCTAATGATTTGTGATACAATGAAATAGCATTAGGTATGATCTCTTGTATTTATAACTATTTCTTGAATGGTTTTATGATTGGTTGTGGATTCTTATAAGTTTTTCATTAAATTGGAGATATATGGAATGATTGGTTGTGAGATTGTTGGTTGGTAAATAAGTGCACAATTATGGTGATTGAGGAATCCAGGTGGGGGGGATTTTTATATAATATGGGAGATTCTACTATAGTGATCAACATAAAGTCCAAACTCACTGGGACATGTTTTTCGTTTCAAGAAAGAATTTCTTCGATTTCGACTCACTCAGGAATGATTTCCTAATAGGTTCCTCACTAACATGGGAGATTCTTATATATAGTATGGGGGTTTTTCAATATATTATGGGGGATTATTATAGTATAGAGGTTCACGTGTATGGGAGTTTTTATATAGCTGGGGGTTCTACTATGGTGATCCTTTTTGAGTTCCGACTCACTCGGACTGTTTCCGACTTCGATTCCGACTCACTCGGGAATGATTTTCTTTATAGGGATTTTTACTATAATATGGGGATTTTTACATAACACAGGAATTATTATATAGTATGGGGAAGTTTTACATAATATGAGTTAATATAATGTGAGTTTTTACATAACATGGGGGATTGTTATATAATGAATGAGAGGTTCATATAAGGATGCTCAACCTATACTCAAAGTATATCAGGATGCTTGAAAGCCCTACTATGATATATGAGAGGTTCTGCGCAGGATGCTTGAAGCCCTACTATGATATGAGGTTCATATAGGATACTCAACCTATACTCAAGAGGTTCCTTATAAGGATGCTTGAAGCCCTACTATGATATGGGAAGTTCCTTACAAGGATGCTCAACCTATACTCAAGAGGTTCCTTATAAGGATGCTTGAGAAACCCTACTATGATATATGAGAGGTTCCTTATAAGGATGCTCAACCTATACTCAAGAGGTTCCTTATAAGGATGCTTGAGAAACACTACTATGATGAATGAGAAGTTTATTGTAAGGATGTTTGAGAAACAAAAATAACGTTGGAAATGGTATTTGGTGAAAATGTTTATAATTTTGTTTACGCGTTGCTTGAGTGTACATTTACTTAAGTGTTGTCATATAAACTTGAGATCTATTTGCAATGTCATTGTTTTCTACAAAATGGTAAATCTACGATATGTTATAAAAAAAAATGAAAATGAGACCGTCTGTTTTTCATAATTTTCTAAACCTTGTTGGAGTTTGGGAGGATTTTCCTACAGAGCTTCGTGCTCACCCCCACTACTTACATCCCTTTTTAGATTTTACCCTTGAGGAGGTGGTAGAAGCAGAGGAACTCGTGCATTGGGAGGCCCCGCTTGAAGGAAAGTTAGATCTCGAGGTCCCTCCGGTGAAGGAATTCAGCTGAGGCCAAGGTAGAAGAAGAAGAAGGCCAGAATTTGGCCTATTTTATGATTTTTTTTGTAATTTTCTGGATCGAGTATCCAACTTTGAAGATGTACAAAAGATGATATGGTGGCTATGACTTGGCTTACTCTGTTGGAAGGTTATTGTGGGTATTTCATACGGTGAATGGAAATCTTTTGGGATAACATTGTAAATATTTTATGGATAAATGGGCCCAATGTGGGAAATGTATTAAATTTGCACATGTTGTGTTTTGGGTAGAGCTCCACGAACGGAGCTTGGACTACGCCGAATTTTGTTAAATTGGGACCCTCGGTCAATTGTGGATTTATTAGTGCTCTCATGAATTGTGTGAAGGGTTGTTAGTATGTAATGGCGTCCTGAGGGTGTTAGTATAAGTTTGGTATCCAGAGCCTAGGCTTTAGGTCTTACATGGGAGCTGTAGGTTATAGGGTACCCTTATGGAGAAAGGATTAGGGTGGGTAAGATGGTAGATTTTAATTAGGATGTATTTTACATTAAGGAACTAAAATTGTGAATTGATGTGCAGAATGGACAGTGGACGAGGACGCGGACGTGGACGTGGACGTGGGCGTGGTTGTGGAAGTCAAGAAAATCCACCACCGCCACCACCTTCCGATGCTATAAATTGCATTTATCAATGTTTGAGAGAACTCACTTCTATAGTGCAACATCAGAATATAAACAACAACAACAACCACCCCGACGGGGCTCACTCACTAGCCCAAGTACCGGGCAATGGAGAGGAGAATCGGAGAATGATTATTCTTCGAGAATTTTTAAGGCAAAGCCCACCCACTTTCTAAGGAAGCTCAAACCCCCTAGATGTGGATAGGTGGATCCGCCGGGTGACAAAAGTATTTGATGGCCTAGGAGTAGCCGAGACTTAAAATCGACGGCTTAGCGTATTTATTTGATGGGCGGATCAACTTTGGGTGGGAATCGATTAAAGGAAGGGACATCCGGTGCACTTACTTGGGGGGAGTTTGATCAAATCTTCCAAGACAAGTATTTTCCGGAATCCGTCAGGGACAGGATGGAGGCTGACTTTCTTGCTCTGCGACAGGGTAGCACAACTGTGGTTGAGTATTAGAGGAGGTTTCTTTGAGCTTCTCCCGTTATGCCATGGGTTGTCTCTATAGAGGGCCAGCAAGACTGGCGCTTTGAAACGGGAGCTTGAGGCCGGCCATCCGAGAGAAGTTAGTAGCTCTTAAGATACGAGACTATGGGGATATGGTGGATCGAGCTGCACTCGTGGAGAGGGATATAGAGGATAGCCAGCGACGATAGAGTTGGGCGAGGGGAGGTCTGATCCGGACTGGTGCGGGTAGTAGTGGAGTTCAGAGGGCAGCACCTTATCGTCGCCTAGACCAGACGGTGGGACCTAGACCCCAGTTTGCCAGAGGGGCCAGAGGTGTACCAGTGGGAGCAGGCATTGATTCACTATCCTGCTTTTCATGTGGAGGTGCAGGTCATATTAGAATACATTGTCCAATTCCTCCCCCTCGGAGAATCTTTCATTGGACGGGATCGGTGCAGAAATTAGGCCCACCCCCACTAGGCCCTCTGCGACGAGAGGACATTGGGGGCCCGAGCCTCGAGCGATGCTATCAAGGAAGTTTTTTCTTTGACTCAGCCAAGGAAGATGTCTCAATGCGAGTTGTGAAAATTATCATTCATTATAATTCATGGGCCCGAATTCCTATTTGATCTGAGTGCGACTCATTTCATTTATCGCTTTCCCACATATATGATTTGGGATTGAACTTTGAAAAGCTAGAGCAGGCATTAAATGTTGACTTGCCCACGGGAGAACAATTGGGTACCAGCCAGGTTTGCAAGGGTTGCGTGCTTCGTGTTGGTGAGCACGAATTAATTATGGACTTGATTGCTCTAGATTTAAAGGGGTATGATGTTATATTCGGGATGGACTTGCTGTCCACTTTCCGGGCAGTGATGGATTGTTTTCGTAAGCGAATTACACTCCAGCTACCAGGAGGGGTAGTTTTCAGTTTCATTAATGACCGAAGTTCTTCCCATCCATTTCCTACTATGAGTAGTAAATTCTTGGCTAAGGCAGGAGCCACTTGAGTTTCTTGGCTAGCTTGATTGGAAGGAGAGGATAAAGGCCCTAAGAGAGCGGTGTTAGTAGTATCAGTTTCTCGGATGTTTTCCCCGGATGAACTACGAGTTACCCCCATAAAGAGATTGAATTCAGTTGATCTCTATCAGAATAGAACCTATATCCATTGCCCCTTCATAGTATGGCACCTTTGGAGCTGAGAGATAAGGAAGCAATTAAGCACCGGACCAATTGTTGACTATCGTGGTTTATCCGCTTACACCTCAATTGGGAGCCCTACCCTCTTCTGGGTATAGCTTAAGGATGAAACACTTAGGTTAGCGCGACGGACTGGTTGCACGCTTAACCGTGACAAAGGGAAAATAAATACCTTTAATTCCTAGATGATGACCTATTCGACAACAGGGGTTCTAAGTATTACACCAACATTGATCCGCGTATGTGGTACCCACTAATTGCGAATCGTGGAGGAGGACATTCCTAGATTGCTTTTGTACACTGCATGGTCATTTCGGTACACATCATGCCGTTTTGATTGACTAATGCTCCCAGCCTTTCTGGATTTGATGCACAGGTATTTCTCACCGTATCTCGGATCAATTTGTCATCAGGTTCATCGATGACATACTAATCTATTCACTGACCCCCGAGAACATGAACGCCATCTCACAATTGTGCTCCGTACTCGAGGAACATGTTATATGCTAAGATGAGCAAATGAAGTAGTTTTGGATGAAGGAGGTGAAATTCCGCCATGTGGCGCCGTAACGTGTAGCCAAGCCGACCCTCAAAGATCGAGGCAAAGGATGAAGTGGGAACCACCGAAGAATGTGACAGAGGTTTGTAGCTTTCTGGGCTTAGCAGGCTACTATCAGAGGTTTGTGGAGGGATTCTCCAAGCTTGCAATGCTAATGACTCGCCTGACCAAGAAGGGAGGGAATTTGTGACCTGCAGGTGAACTTGTTTTCACACTCTGAAGGAGAAATTGACAACGACCCCTGTCCTTATTATTCCAAACAGTGGGGAAGAATACGAGGTGTACACTGATGCTTCTCTACGAGGCTTGGGATGTGTCTTAATGCAAGGGGGGAAGGTAGTTGCTTATGGCTCGAGGCAACTCAAGACTCATGAGCAGAACTACCCCACTCATGACTTGGAACTAGCCGCCGTGGTTTTTGCTCTTAAGTTGTGGAGGTGCTACTTATATGGGGAGAAATTCCAAGTGTATTCGGATCATAAGAGCCTCAAGTATATCTTCACCCAAAAAAGACTTGAATTCCCAAGAAAGGAGGTGGGTCGAAAATTGAAGACTATGACTTTTCACTCAACTATCATCCGGGAAAGGCAAATGTAGTGGCAGATGCACTTAGCAGAAAGTCTCGAGGTGAACTCAATGTTTCCATAAGTAAATGGAAGTTGAAGGATGCCCTCAGAGATTTTGATCTATGGATCGGGGAAAGTGAATCTCTAATTACGATGATTCAATCTTGTAGCTCAAATCCATTGCTTTAGCAAAGGATCGTGACGCTGCAAATGAAGAGACAATGAGTTGAGGCTATACTGGTAGGCTGAGAGGAGTGAGATGGTCGAGAACTGGGCAATAATTAATGATGAGTTGCGCTTCGGGAAGGTTATGTACCCTCGACTCAAGGATCGGATTAGGTGAAGTATTAGATGAATGCCATTGTTCCAAGCTCCTCCATCCATCCGAGGAGTAACAAAATGTATAGGGACATGAAACGACAAAGATTGTGGAAGGGAATGAAAAGGGATGAAGGGGACATTTCAAATGTATGTGGTGTCAACAAGTAAAGATTGAGCACCAATCCGCCGAGGATTACTACAGCCCCATCATCCCGTAGTGGAAGTGGGATCATCACCATGAACTCGTGATTCGGTTTTCCCCGACCGCACGAGGGCATAATGCCGTATGGGTTATTGTTGATAGACTCACTAAGGCCGCTCATTTCCTGAGTATGAAGACCACGGACACAACCGAGACTCTGAGCCAGCTCTATATCCGTGAGATTGTTAGATTGCATGGAGTTCCACTCTCTATCGTGTCGGATCGTGATTCCCGGTTTGTGGCACGGTTTTGGCAAAGTCTACAACAAGCGATGGGTACAAAGTTACAATTCAGCACAACTTTTCATCCCCAAACCACGGCCAACCAAAGTGGGTGATACAGGTCAGGAAGACATGTTACGTGCTTGCATGTTGAACTTTAAGGGAAACTGGAGTAACCATTTGTCGTTGGTAGAATTTGCGTATAACAAAAGCTATCAGGCAAGTATTGGGATGGCACCTTATGGGGCATTGTATGGAAGGCCATGTAGATCACCGACATGTTGGTTGAAGTGTGAGAGGTAGCCTCAAGCTGGGGCGAGATTGTTCGTGAAACTACAAAGAAGATTCAACTCATCCCGAGAGACCACGCAGACTACGCAGCAGACGTAAGAGTTATGATCGACGACGAAGACCCTTGGAATTTCAAGAGGGGGATTATGTATTCCTCAAGGTGTCCCCCAAAAAGGGAGTGTTTAGATTTGAAAAGAAAGGAAAGTTAGCACCAAGATATATTGGACCATTTGAAGTGATCAAAGTGGTAAGCAAAGCGGTGTATCAGCTTGTACCACCCGCTCACCAGTTCGGGAGGTGTGCATGACGATTCCACATATCAATGTCGAGGAAGTACGTCTATCTGATGCAACACCTGGGTCAGAACTTGAAGATATACCCAAGATGGGGTAACATACCGAGGAACAACCTGAGGATTCTCGATACCAAAGAAAAGCAAAGTCAGCAACAAATCCATCCGACTAGGAAAGTTTTGTGGCAACACCATGGAGTGGAAGAAGCTACATGGGAACCTGAGCTAGGAAATACGAGAGAAGTACCCGTGATTTATTCACATTAGGAGGTAAGTTTCGAGGACGAAACTTTCTTTAAGGGGGTTGGATTGTAAAGCCCCACATGTCTAAATATCAATTATCGTCCAATTAGTTTTACCTCTTAAATCAAAGCATAAGAAGGATAAATATAAAAAAATGGTTACGTAAATCATAGAAATAAAGGTTTTTAGGTTAAAATAACATTAGAAATGAATCCGGAACGTCAAAAAAATTTAGAGTAGTCCTATAGACTGAATTTGAGAGTGTAGTGGCAAAACTGTAATTTTGAAGAAAAAAAAAAATACCCCATGAACAGTGATTTTCGGGGGAGCTGGATTAAAACCCAAACTTTTATTTGCTTTCTCAGATTTTCTCCACCCCACTCGCACCCCACGCCTCTTGAAGCCCTAGGGATCATTGGAGAAGAAGAAAGGAAGGCCGAGCTAGGAGATTTAAGGGCAAAAGATACAAAAGCTTAAGATCTCCATACCAACCAAAAAGATTAAGGTAGGGTTTTCTCCCATTCACTTACATTGAGGCTGTGGTATTTATACATGGCTGTTTTCAGTTATAAATGCTATATATTTATGTCTTCCGAAACCATTCTCTCTCAGACGTGGGAATGGAGGAATTTTATTCTCAAATGGGTTATTCGGGGGATTGATTTCTAACTCCTAGTGATTTGTGAGTAGTAAATAACGGGGTATGATCTCTTGTATTCTTATAACTATTTTTGAATGGTTTTATGATTGGTTGTGGATTCTTATAAGTTTTCTGCAAATTGGAGATATATGGAATGATTGGTCAGAGATTGTCGGGTTGGTAAAATAAATTTTCCGTTATGTTGATTGAGGAATCCGGTGGGGATTTTTATATAATATGGGAGATTACTATGGCCAATCCTTGCCAGTCCGGTCGCTCGGACATGTTTTGTTCAAAGAAAAGAAATTTCTTTGATTTCGACTCACTCGGGAATGATTTCCTAATAGGGATTCTTATATAACATGGGGGATTCTTATATAGTATGGGAGATTTTAATATAGTATGGGGGGATTATTATATAGTATGGGAGATTTTTACGTAACATGGGGGATTTTTATATAGCCTGGGGGATTCTACTATGGTGATGTTGCTGGTCCAGGCTCACTCGGTTTTGTTTAGACTTCGATTAGACTCACTCGGGAATGATTTTTTCTTTATATGGATTTATATAATATGGGATTTTACATAACCTTGGAGATTATTATATAGTGTGGGGATTTTACATAACATGGGGGATTATTATATATTATGGGGGATTTGTACATAACATGGGGAATTGTTATATAATGAATGAGAGGTTCCTTGTAAGGATGCTCAACCTATACTCAAGAGGTTCCTTATAAGGATGCTTGAGAAGCCCTATTATTATAAATGAGAGGTTCCTTATAAGGATGCTCGAGCTTTATGCACTCAAGAGGTTCCTTATAAGGATCTTTAGGAAACCCTACTATGATATATGAGAGGTTACTTATAAGGATGTCAACCTATACTCGAGAGGTTCCTTATAAGGATGCTTGAAAACCACACTATGATATATGAGAGGTTCCTTATAAGGATGCTTCGACCTATACTCAAGGATGCTTGAGAAACCCTACTATATGATATATGAGAGGTTCCTTATAAGGATGCTCAACCTATACTCAAGAGGTTCCTTATAAGGATGCTTGAGAAACCCTGGGATATGGGATGTAAATTAAAAATTAAAAGATTAAGAGTAATCTTGGGTTGTCATCGGAAAAAAATGACAATAGCTCATACTTGGCAACTCGCATGTGTGAGGGAGTCGGTGAGGACTGGGATATGGGATAGGGTGAGTCACATTCTCATCCATGACATGTAGACATTCAAGTTGGATCACGTATTTGCTTGAGTGTGTGTTTATATTGAATCATTGCATGTGCACTTAGGTGGGGAGTAACCCATTTAGGGTAATTCAACGTTAGGCGATAGCTCACTCGACGGGGAATACTATTTCGGTGCGAGGGCGTCGGAGGCGGCCTCACTTTAGAGGCCGTGTGTTAGAAGAAAGCCGACTTGTGGATTTGGCATTTTATTTTGTATAACATGTATTAGAAATTTTATAATTTTAATATATGTTGAATTAAGAGTAATGTAAAAACTCTTGAACCATGTAATATATTTAGTTATATATGGACCCGGTGAGGTCAGTGTTAAATGTTTGGGATAGGTGTTGTATTTGGGTAGAGTTGCCAGTATAAAGGAGACTCTGCTCGATTTTCATGAGAGGTGTTGGGTCACTGAGCATTCCACGAGTATTCAGCGGTTGTGGGTTGTCAACGGACCACAGGTTTTGAGGCGTCTGAAGTTATCGCTAGGGGTTTATTGGAGCCCTTCGGGATACTCGAGAGGGTAGGCACTCCTAGCGTCAGGTTGGCTCTTGCCCGGCTATGTCAGGGTGTCCGAGGTATTTCACGTCTCCATGCTCCGGAGGTACACTCCAGATCCAGCTCATGTAGTGGATTAGGGAAAGATTGAGGCTGACACGGAAGGGACCTTCAAGGAGGGACAGGTGTGCATTATGGATAGTCGGGATCAGGTTTTGAGGCCTTGAGTAGTGAGGCTAGTGAGGGGTGCTATGGCGGCAGATGGAGTGGAGGAGTCAGCGTGGGGCGCGAGAGGACACGATGCGGGCCACCTATCCCTTCTTGTTTAGGGATGAAGGTACGTGGTTTAGTCGTTTAATACTTAAATGACTAGTTTACATGCATGGTATAGTGCACGTTGCATATGCATGTGAGTTGTTGTGATTGTATAGAATTTCGGGACGAAATTCCTTTTAAGGAGGGGAGAATGTAAAACCCGAGAAAATTCTAATTTTCTAAAAAATGGTAAAATGGTAATTTCGGTCAAAATCCAAAATTTTTCTAGATCTCGGATGACGAAAAGGATTTCACCGTTGGAATCGTCTCGCGAAATCTAGCTACCATGTGAATTTCGTCGAATTAGAATGATCAATTTCTACGTTTTTAGGCGCGTGTTGGGTGCCGTAAAACGACTTGTAAAAGACATGTGATGTGACAAAAGTCACCTACTACATGTACTCATGTGACACATGTTGCATGATTAGAAAGATGATGGAAACGAATGGCTTAGATTTAGCCATGTGTCAAAAGTCACTCAAGAGGGACAAAATGGGAATTAATGGAAATGTTAATTGAATAAGACAAAAATTTAAATAGTATTCTTCTTCATTTTGAGAAAAAATCGGCAGTGAGCAGTAGGGGTTGGGTTTTTGAAGTTTTAGAGAGAGAGAGAGCTCATTCTCTCTAGATTTCCGCCACTTTCGGATAGTCGGTTCGCAGACCCCGAGTAAAATTTGTTCTATACGACGAGAATACTGCGTGGACACCGATTTGAAGTGGAGTTCCGACAACTCCAAGAGTGGGATCTTTTCCTACTTGTATTATTCTTTTTGGAAATTTAAGAGCCGTGTAAATGTGGGGATGTTACGGGGGCAGTTGCTTCGTAATTCGGTCTCAAAAGCTTTGGGCGAATGGAGAAAATCCTGTTGTCAATGGCCGTGAGCGGTCTTGAGCCAGGGTTTCCTTTATTCCGCGTGATTTGACAGTGTGATTTTTGCGTTGTAAGTGATTCAAAATGAATTGCTTGTGTTTGTAAATTGGCCCATGTGAGTTAATTTTGGTGTGATTGTTTTGAATAACATGAATAATGTGAGTTAATTATGTTAGTATATACATGTTTTATATATTAGCATGAATTGTTGGGATTGACATAATGCATTCCATATGCACTGGGGCACTCTAGAATATTAGGAGTGAGTGCATGACATGAAAGAAAATAAAAAGGAAAATGTTTGTGATAATTTCGACGGAAGATTTTACGGAGGTGTGTTGGGAGATTGTCCAACAATTCACGTCGGAGGGGCTCATGAATTATTTCAGAAGGTTATCCCACATATTCACCTCGGAGGGTAGTGCAATATGTTTACCGAATCTTGGTAGTAAGTTTTCGAGAACAAAAAGCTTTTGTTTTGAAAACTATGATTTTACTCCCATTTGACTTTGACATGTGTGAGGGAGTCGGTGAGGACTCGAGACATGAGATTGGGCATGTAGACATTCAAGTAGGATCATGTATTTGCTTGAGTGTGATTGTTTTGCCATGACATGTGCATTTAGGTGGGGAGTAACCCATGTAGGAAATTATCTCTACTGGGCATTACTTACCTTGTCGAGGAATCACTATTTCAGGTACAGGAGGACAACGCTCACTAGAGGCCGCGTTTTAGAAGAAAGCCGGGTTGTGGCTTTGGTATTCGTTGTAAAACATATATTAGAAATTGTAAATTTTAATATATGTTTGAACTAAGAGTGACTTATTAACTCTTGAACTATTGTTACATAGTTGATATATATTTTGTGAGTATTATTGATGCATGGGACCAAGTGGCCATTTTACTCGTATGTGGACCCGGTGTGGTCATTGTTAATTGTTGGGACAAGTTTTATACCTTGGGTAGAGCTCCCCGTATAAAGGAGACGCTTCCCGATTTTCGTGAGTGGTGTTGGGTTACTCGACATCCACGAGAATTCCGCAGGTTGACGGGTTGTCAACGGACCCCCGGGAAATGGGGCATCACATTTTGGGGGAGAAGTACAAAAGTAAAACCATGAGAGCTAAGCCCAAAGTGGATAATATCATACTAATGTGGATGGAAGGGTCCATGAGGTTTTCCAACATATATTATAACCAACTTTATTAATTATATACGAATACTTAATTTTACTTCAAATTTAATATATTCAATTTAAATATTAAACATATTTCATTTAATAAAGTTTAAAATATTATATATCCACACTTATATTTAACGATATCAAAAACGAGAAAGAAAGTATTGTAAATTTGAAGTTATTTGTATACATGTTTTTTTAAAATTTTCTATTATTTTTTAATTTTAATAAAATATAAATTATATGTTTATTGATAAGATAAGTATTATTAAATTTTAAGCTATTTGTATATATGTTTAAAATTTTCTATTATTTTTAATTTTACTAAAACATAAATTATATATTTACCAGTTAAACAACGGTTCGGCTATCCACCATCGATTGGACCAATAAAGTAATAACTTTTTCGGTTGAAACACCGATTCGATTTTTAAAACATTGAGGAACACTAACCTTTTTTGGATAGTTTCTAAGGTTTACAGAATTAGCACCGAGGTCTCGAGAGACGATCCATTCTTGAAGCTCCGGACTTACCCATATCCTCACACTCGAGGATTCATTAAGGTCTCTCGGAGACAAATCCGATCGGGCGGATCTATGGAATTTTGGTGAGGCATACCCCACCAAGTTTTTGAAAATAATCTCCCCATTGTATTTTGGAAATTCAATCTCAAAATCTGTGTAAAACCGAGAAAATTCAAATTTTACGAAAAATGAAGCAAAATGGTCGTTTAGGTAAAAATACGAAGTATTTTACAGATCTTGGATGACCAAAGCGAGCTTGTAGTTGGAATTGTCTCGCGAGGAAATCCTAGCTACCACGTCGAATTTACGTCAAATTTCGTAGAATTCGAGGCGGTCGGAATTTCCACGTTTTCGAGGAGCCTTGAGTGTCGGGTGCGATAAAGCGGGTTTGAGAGGCATAATGATGTGACAAAGTTACCCTCTTTACACATGTACTATGTAGCGCATGTTGCATGAGTAGTGAGAGGATGAGATTGTGCCAAGTGTCAAATAGTAAAAGGAAGGGACATGATGGGAATTAAATGAAATGTTAATGAGATAATAAGACAAAACTTGAATAGTTGTCTTCTCAAACAAAAAGAGAAAACGTGCGGAGGAAGAACAAATTGGCAGTAGCAGCGTTTTTCATTTTTAGAGAGAGAGAGAGAGAGAGCTCATTCTCTCTAGATTTGCGGTTGTTCGGACCGTCGGTTCTCGACGGAGCAAGAAGCAAAGTCGATCTATGCGGCGAGGACTACGCGTGGGCACCAATTTGGTGGAGTTCCGACAACTCCAAGAGGTAGGGATCTTTTCCTACTTGTGTTATTCTTTAGCTAAGAGCCATGTAAATGGTTGGGGATGTTTTGAGGCTTGGATTAGCCGTGTTTTCGGTCTCAAAAGCTTTGAACCGAGTGGAAAAAATCCCCATTGTTGTGGCGGAGTGAGCAGTGCCGGCAGAAGTTCACTTGTTCACATGAATAATGACATGATTTTCTTGGTGTGAAAATGTGTGTTGTAAGTGATTGAAATGGATTGCTTGTGTTTGCCTAATTAGCCCGTAGGCTAATTTGTTATTGATGTGAATTTAATAACATGATTTGTTTGAATTAATTATGTTATTTTATATGCATGTGAATATATTAGCATGAATGTTTTGGAATTGGCATAATGCATTCCATATGCACTGGGGCACCCTAGAATATTAGGAGTGAGTGCATGACACGAAAATAAAAGAGAACAAAAATGAAAATTATTTGTGAAATGAATTTCAAGGAAGATTTTACTGAAAAATTGCGGCCAGAGAGTCGTCAAGCCCAGATCGCGGATGAGGACCATAGTGTTGGAGCGATTATCCGGCCAGTCGCCTCGGAGGGTAGTCGATGTATTTCTTGAGGAATTTTGTAGTGAGTTTTCAAGACAAAAAACTTTTTGTTTGGTAGAATCTATTTACTCGCATTAGGATTAGGCATATGTGAGGGAGTCGGTGAGGACTTCAGGAACATGGTTTAGACATGTGTAGACATTGAGTAGGTTCATGTGAAATTGTGATCATGATTGTTTGCCATGACATGTGCACTTAGGTGGGAGTAACCCATGTAGGAAATTGTCCTCACCGGGCTTTGCTCACCTTGTCGAGGATCACTATTTGGTCTGAGAGGAGCGATCGGGAAGGCGTCACTCATTAGAGGCCGTTTTGAGAAGAAAATGAGCTTAATGGCTTGATGTTGTTTGTATTAAGAGTAATGTATTATCTTAAGACCATATTAAATGTATAGTTGAGGTAATTTTAATGAGTAGTGATGTATGGGCCCAGTGGCCATTTTACTCATTTTAATTGTATGGACCCGATTAATTAGTTGTTCATTGTTGGGACGAGGTTTGTACTTTGGGTAGAGCTCAGTATAAAAGGAGACTACGTGGAGTACAAGTGAGTGGTGTCGAGTTTGGAGCATTCCGCAGTATTCAGCGACTTGACGGGTTGTCAGCAAGGACCCCGGTTTTGGGCGTGCGGCAGTATCGAGCCTAGGTTTATAAATACCTAGAGCTTAGTGTCAATAAGTTAGGTATACGATTACCTAAGACTTGATGGGCATGGGGTAGATCACGCATTCCTTGTGCATTCTAATGATTGTTGTGTGATGTGTGAATGGTGTGCATAACATGACTTGTTGTTTATGAATTGTGTGATTGTGTGCTTAGTGAATAGCACATAGGAAAAAAAATGATAGAAGAAATTTTTAAGGTTTTCTGTGAACTGTTTGAAGTGATGTCCTTGATAAAGCATTGTATTGTGATGAGCGGAACTGGCGGCTGAAATGTCACGATCTGATCTTTGTATCATATGGCCGGTAGTGATCCTGGTTAGCGGCGTGTCCACGATACAAGCGATTGTATCGTGACGAAAGAAGCGAGAGGCTTGGTACGGGGTGTGTCATGACACGCCCGTTGATCTGGCGGTGACATGGGCTGCGACCGCGGCGTCACGCAATGAGCGATGCGAGCATCGCGACATGGCCGATCATTTTGAGGGGGCTGCGACCACGACCCAGTCTTTGGGCTACTTGTCTGACACCTTGCATGCCCGCGACACGGTAGTCGGCTGGAAGTAGCGATCTTGCGGTGAGCGAGTGTGCACACGGGTGCGCCGACGCTGGTTTTGACTCGGTGCAGCGTGCGAGTCATTGTTTGAGACACTTGTTCATGAACATTCATGAAACAGCATTCCACGAGGTTTAAAAATAATAATAATAATAATAAAGTAAAATAAAATGAAATAAAATCTTTTAAAATGAAATTTTCTAAAATAAAATTTTTGTAGAATATGATTTAATTGTAAGACCCGAGAAAATTTCAATTTCTAGAAAAAAGGTAAAATCGTAATTTCGGTCAAAAATCTGGAATTTATTCTCTAGATCTTGGATGATAAAACGGATTTCACCGTTGGAATTGTCTCGCGAAATCTAGCTAGCACGTCGAATTTGTGAATTAGAGACGGTCGGAATTTACCGTTTTCGAGGCATCGCATTTCGGGTGTAGTAAAAGCGATTTTACGATCATTGAAAGTCACATATAACACGTACTCATGTGCCATAAGTGTCATGAGTAGAGAAATAATGAAAATGGACGGTCGAGGTAGTGCCGAGTGTCAAAATTGGGAAAAGAAGAACATAATGGTCATTAATTAAAGTGTTAAGTTAGAAAAGGACAAAAATGAAAATAGTTCTCATCTTCTTCAAATATCAAAAAGGGAAAAACGTGCAGGAGGGGTGGGAACTTACAGTGAGTTCGAAATTTCATTTTTAGAGAGAAAAGCTTAGACTTATCTCTAGAATCGTGGGAGATCCGTCGGCCAGATCGTCGGGGCGAGAAGGAAAGGCGCTCTGCGAGAGGGACTCTGGCTGTGGACACCGGTTTTTAGGAGTTTGATTAAACTCGGAGGGTGGGGTTTCTCCCTACTTGGGTTTTATTCTTTAATTAAGTACTTTGTTAATGTTTGAGTTGAATGAGGCCGTGAGGGCGTTTGTTCGATCCGGAAATCTTGGGGCGGAATTGTTACTATTTTAGAAGAGCGCCTCAATGAAACTTTGGCAGGTGCGGTTCACGGATACATTTGTGAGTATGTTGGAAATTATGTAATAAATGATGCTTTGGTATATATAGGGCCGGCAATGGCCGTGAAATTTGGGTTCACAAAGTGAATCGACGATTGGTGATTTTCCGAGAATAGTGTTCACAAAATAAATTTTGTGAATTAATGTGTTTGGTCGTGTAATTCAAGTAGAATTGCTCGTGTTTGATCATTAGCCCATGTGAGCTAATTTTGATGTGATGAAATGCAAAATTACATAACATGATTGTGTGATTTAATTTTTATGTGAATATATGCATGATTATATATTTGCTTGTGTTATAGAATTGAAATGGAATTGGCATCATGCATTCACTCTGTAAGGAGCACCTTAGGATGATAGGAGTGAGTGTAGAGGTGAGTCACAGAAAATGATTTCGGGTAGTCTAAAGTAGTAATTATCGGAGGGTAGTCCATACTAAAAAATATCAGTAATGGAGATATTTGATTGATATACATCGGAGGGTAGTCCATAAATAATATCAATCGTCGGAGGCAGCCGGTGAAATATATATATATATATATATATATATATATATATATATATATACATCGGGTTGTCCACAAATAAACATAATAATTCTCATATGAGGCTTAGGCGAGTGTAGGGGGGAGTCGTGAGGACTCGGGTATGAGATGATCGATTAAACATTCAAGTAGAATCATCGTTTGCTTGAATGTGTGTTTTGCTGGAGCATTGCATATGCACTTGGAGTGGAGTAGTCCACTTAGGGTGATTCCCTTTATTGAGCATTAGCTCATGCTGTTGAGGATACTATTTTACAAGTACGGGGGCTGATGCGAGAAAGGCAACTCGTCCTGCGAGTGAGTTTTAGAAGAAAGCTGGAATGTGGCTTTGATGGTTCTACATGTATTAGAATTGTTTTAATTTTAATATGTGTTGTATAAGAGTAAAAACAATTGAACTCTGGAAACTATTGGATATAGTTGAATATATATATATATATATATTGATGAGTAGTGTTGTATTGGGCCTAAGCGGTTGTTTGTACTCATGATATTGATGTTTGGGACAGGTTATATACAGTTTTGTATTTGGGTAGAGCTCTGCTGAAAGGAGACTGCGCCGATTTTTCGTGAAAAATGTTGAGTGCACCCGTCATTCCACGAGTATTCAGCGGGTTATTGGTGGTCGAAGGACCGAGATCGGGGTGTCCACATTAATAAATATAAATTATTACATCTTGCATTACCTCTGAATGCATGGGCTATATAGTATATAAGTATTTATGTATGTGAATAGTGTCTCAGGGATGTGTTTACGCCTTAGAGATACTACATTAGAATTTAACTCGTCATTTGACATGTGTAGATGGCTAGTCGAGCGAAAGGACGTGGGGGCGTCCACGAGGTGCTAATGACACCACCGATGTTTAATGAGCAGGGCTTTGCGAGGCCCGTAAGTATTCTTAATTTGTTGCTATTGAGCAGAGCTAGTGCGGTAGCGAGGAGGTTAGGCCAACCTCCGGAGGTTTTGGAGTACATCGTCCTCGGAGCATTCACGGGGGAGGGGAGGGAGATCCGATGGTGTGGACCATTGGTTCATCAGGTCCGAGAAGGTATTGGAGGCTATGGAGATTACCTCGATACGACGAGGTCAGTGAGCATTAATTTAAGGGTGAAGACCCGAGTGTGGTGGAACTGAGAAGCGAGAAGACCTCTAGAGATCTAAAGGCAATGGCATGGCGGGGGTTCCATGATCTTTGCTGGACAGAGTATTTTCAGATCTTGCTCGTCACGCGAAGAGGCTCGGGAGTTCCCTTGAGAGATAGACGAGGGACGATAGTTGTGATGAGTATGTGGCTAGATTCACGGAGTTGCTTTGTTTCTTGATCACTTGGCCGCAGACATAGCGAGTCGGGGGAGGTCGAGAATGGGCTGAAGTTGTCCGTTCGAGGCCCGGGATATCAAGACCGCTGGGACATGGACCGTAGTTTGGGACGGTCTTGAGCCATGAGAGAGAGATCGGGGGATGCCGGGCACTTTCGGGATGCGGTGTTGTGTGAGGAAGGAGAGTTGGTTTCTTCTAGTTGAGAAGAAGCGGAGGGCTTCCTAGTTCATGAGGTTCCAAGGCCGCGGCCATCGGGCGGACGGATAAGGGTTTCCATTCGAGTGCAGGCGGATGGTTTACTACCATTGCCGGCGACGGGTATATCGGAGGATTGCCCCGGCCAGGGATCCCGGGGGTTTTGGGACGGCGTAGTCCCGGTCCGGTGATGGATAGGAGAGGATGTGTTTATCGACGAGTACGAGGCTGAGGGCTAGTTTCGGGTTTAGGGGAACACGGGCACCTCCGTTACATAGGCAGGCGGGAGGCGGGACTATGGGCCGAGGCGGAGGATGGGGCCCACGGGCGGGGACATCGGGGGTTCGAGGCGTGTCTGCGGCCGTCGCGCCTGCTTAGCAGTGGGTCAATGAATCCGGCCAGTTATCTGATGCGTTTTTGCTATCTCGCGCATGGGCGAGAGTGTTATTTGATTCTAGTCGCCGCGTTCATTTATAGCGCATCAGTTGTGATAGAGTTGGGCTTAGAGGTTGAGGCCTTGGATGAGCCCTTGTATGTGAGTTCTCCCCTAGGGATTAGGGCGAGGATAGGGATGATATGTCGTGGTTGCGAGTTAGAGATCTCGAGTTCTGCTCATAGTGGACTGAGTTCATGGACATGTCGAGTTCGACGTCATCCTTAGGATGGATTGGGCGACGGCTTGAGGTTGTTATCGATTGGCGGCGTATGAGGTTCTGCTTTACGCCCGGGACGGTACTCGTGTGTGTTCGGGAGACCAGGCATGATATTTTCCTAAGCGGTATCTGAGTCAGTGTCATGGAAAGTTGGTAGGTTGGCTAGCAAGCCTTACCCTGAAGAACGAGGTGAGACCGGACTTAGATGTGTACGAGTGAGTCTGCCCGAATGAGGATGTTTTCCGGATGAGCCTCACAGGGATTGCCTCGCGGAAGGTTGTAGACTTAGTGTCGAGTTACACCACAGTACTTCACCCCATCTCTATGACTCGGCCTTAGGATGACACTAGTTGAGTTACGGAACTCAGGAGTCAGTACGAGGGCTAGTGGACAAAGGGTTCATTAGGCCAAGGCACTTCACCATGAGGCACTCGGTTCTATTTGCAAAGAAGAAGAATGAGACCCTTTGGTGTGCATTGATTACAGGGCGATTGAGCGAGGGTTACGGTCGAGGTGGAGTACCCATTGCAGGTTGTGTTTGATCAATTGAGAGGAGCGCGGAGTCTGCTGAGATAGACTAACCGCCGCGGGTTACCATCAGGCGAGGTTAGGAGACGGATATCCACTAAGGCTGACATTTAGGATAATGTTATGGGCACTTTGATTTTACGGTGATGTCCTTTGGATTGGCCAGATCGCGTGTTCATAGACCTCATGCATAGGGTATTCTGACCCTATACAAATCGATTTGTCGTAGTCTTCGTGGATGACATTTTGATATGCCCGATTAGTGGGAGCATGAGTATCACTTGAGGATCGATTCTGATTCTTGAGATCATGACTATACGCGGATTCGGTAAGTGTGAGTTTTGAAGCTGCGAGGTGAGATTTTGGGGACACGTGGTGTCGGCGCCAGTGTGTCGGTGTGGACCCGAGAAGGTTAAGGTCGTGATGGGTTGGGAGGCGTCGATCTTGAATGCAGCAGTTTCTTGGATTGGCTAGGTACTCTGAGGAGATTCATTGAGGATTTCTCAGTTAGTGGCACATATGTCGAGATTGACTCGGAATGAGGTCAAGTTTGATTGGGATGGCCAGAATGGGGGCATTCGGGAGTTGAAGGAGACTCACTTCGGCTCATCTTGATGGATCCGGGCAGCGGGACGAGTGCATGGTGTATTGTGATGCCTCGAGGGACGGTGGGATGAGTTTTGATGCGATCCGGAAGGGTAGTAGTATGGTTCCGTCAGTTGAAGAATCATGAGCAGAATTACCCCACACATGACATGGAGTTAGCAGCCCTAGTCTTTGCCTTAAAGATTTGGCGCGCCCTTGTTATATGGCCCGAACAATTCAAGGTGTACTCATACCCGCAGTACGGAAATATATTGTCACTTGACGGGACCTCTGACATGAAGGCAGCGGATGGATGTAGTTAGAGAGTTATGACCTCACTTTGCATTACCATCTAGTAAAGAGAGGAAAATGTAATTGGTAGTCTTTTTCAGTTGGAAGTCACGGGGGAGCAGTAGCTGGTATGGCACCAAAAGTGGCGGATGCTCGAGCTAATGGGACGGTTTAGATTTCTGATCTGCATGGCTGAGCTCGAGAATGCGTTGGGGAGTTTAGTAGCTCTGGCAAAGTCTGCGGTGGCGAGTGGTCGAGTCCCAGGGATAAGGCGAGATGAGTGTCCATCGGGGATGATCTGGTGAATACAGTGTGAGCTAGACCATCCCATGCAGATAGTGATCTTGGTATAGAGGGCGGGTAGTAGTTCCCCGATTGGCCAGATTTTAGAGAGGGTCTCAGAGTTCAGCACATCGATTTCTTGTTATCCATGCTGGCCCATCAAAGTTATTACATCGCTCTTAATACAGGCATATATATTATAACTAGTTCGTTTTAATATATACACAAAACATGAGTTAGGGGCCACGGTCAGGCCTTCATAATCCACGACCTCTAAGAGCGTCGTGCACACACACAATCTGTACTTGAAAGGGGTCCCCGACGGGATGAGCTAACGCCCGGTGAAATTAAATCCTGCAAGGGCTACTCCGCTAGGTGCATATGCAAATGATCATTTCACGGTTAAACCCCGACAACGATACATTCCTTACATGTTGTCCTACCAGGAAAAAACTGCAGCCATGTATGGATGACCTACACATGCCCCGTGTCCGGGTCAACCTTCGACCCACCACCCAATGTAAGTGCCAATGGGAAATCAATCTTAAGTCGATCCAGGCTCCATCTTACAACCCGTGGTCTATGTGATATTTATTTGTCGTTTACCGTGTCTTTGAAGCGACATAACTTTTCGAGGTCTCAGCGAGTCTCTTCGTCCTCGGAGCATTTTTCGAGGCTTTCACTTGATGGATATGAAGTCTAACCGGGTTTGGTTTTCACTTGAGGGTGTCTATCCCACCAGCACTATGCTGACACAATTCGTTTTCCATTTTCATTTAACCTTTATGGAACTCGGTGGACCGTCCCATTTCGAGCCCGTAAGATCCCGACCTGGCAGTGCCATCCAGTACCATGTACACACGCCTATGTAAAGCGATGTTACCGCACACCAATGCATTGCAATATACACACAACATTTCATATATTTAGTTCAACATCAACGTACATGCAGTCATGTTAATATTCCACACATTCAAATTATGCATACATAAGCATACCGCTACATGCTTTATATCATTCGATTTCATTCATGTCAACACAACATTCAAGCATGTATTAACATAATTCTAACCATTACATAAGCAAGTAATGCCATAATTCATATTCCTAAGCTGAGACATAGTATGCCAGTCATACAACCCAATGCATATAATTATTTCCATCTTTATCACACATATATTGTAACACCTCAAATTATACCATAACAGTTTTATAACATGTTTAGGGTATAATAAAAGTAACAGTATATTTTTCAGGAATAAAATAAAGATAAAAACAAAAGTAGGAATATGCATAAGTTAAATTAAAAATAATGAAGAAGATTTGAGGCTATTGTAAAAATATCATAAAAATTGATTTACCCAAATATTATAAGAGTTGGAGGACCAAAGTGAAATAAAAAGGGGATAAGATCAAATAAGGATAAGACCAAAAGAAAAATCTTATTTTGGTCTTGGAGAAAGGGAGAGCAAAATACGGATAAGAGAGAAGAGAGAAGAAAGAAGAAGAAGAAGAAGAAGAAGATTACAGGTATGGAATTTGAATATGGATACATGTCTTGTGTTGTATGGGACTTGTTAAGTTCCGTATGGAAAAGTGTCGATTTTTGTATAATAGTATGGATTCGTGTATGGTTTGGGAATGGAAACTCCCAATCTCATTTCTTGTTAGGATTAAGTTGAGAAGAGCTTTAAGGATCCTATATATGTGTTTTAGGAAGGGTCTAGTTGCAAGTTGAACCAAGAAAATTCCCTATTTTTGATCATATGCAGTATTCGGACCTTAGAATGAGTTTTTGGGTCTGAAATGAAGGGAATCTGGAAGTAAGTCCTTCTGGTAAATTGTAGCCACATCAATGAACTTGATGTTAGGCTTTTGAATCTATCAATTTGGACCTTTGTAGACTAAGTTATAGTTCTTTTACTCAGGTCAGCCCAGCTAAATCTGGTCGGGTCAGTTCTGCCAATTCGGGTCAACTAGCTGGACCTTAGAATGGATTTTTGGGTCAGAAATAAAGGGAATTTGGAAGTAAGTCCTTATGAAAAATTGTATCCACATCAATTAACTTGATGTTAGGCTTTTGAATTTCTCAATTCGGACTCTTGTTGACCAAGTTATGGTCTTTTTACTCTGAACAGTCCAAGGGGTGAGAGGTCAGCCATAGAGGTCGTCCAACAAAGGTCAGTAGAGGTCAGCAGACCTCATGCAGCAGAGGTCAACAGACCTCATGCAGCAGAGATCAGCACACCTCATGGAACAGAGGTCAGCAGACCTCATCCTGCCAGAGGTCGACAGACCACCGTCTGAAGAAGAACCATTTCGTCGGTTCGGTCGGCTCGTCACGGGTTATTTCACAGCATGACCTCGACTTGGAAGGTCATATCTCCTTAAATCAGACTCGATTTGGGTGTTCTTGGACTTTGTGGAAAGCCCATTGAGTCAAGAATCCATCCATATTCCTGAGGATGATATTAGATGTCAGACCAAGGTGATAGATCAAGCTCGTCCAGGTCAGGTCAGCTCAGCCAGTTCAGGATTTGACTACGTATGACCTCCAACTTCGGAAGGTCATAACTCCTTCGTCCGAACTCCAATTCGGGTGTTCTTGGACTCTATGGAAATCCCATTGAGTCAAGAATCCATCCATATATAGCTTGATAAAATTGGAACTCATATTTGTTCCAGAAATCACGAAAAATAGTAGGCACTATAGGTAATCATAGTTATTTATGCATATAATGAGATATGAAAAATGCAAAGATATGAATAAATGATTGTATATATATATATCATATGATTACCGAATGATAATAATTATTCGGGAATATGAGGTATATACTGAACATCAAATACATATTGATTTATCTGCAGAATTTGGTAGAGATAGATGGGTACTATTAGGGAAAAACGATGCAACATACGAGTTACGATATCGAGGCCCGGATTTGGGTCGATGACATAGATCCGTTTGGATCACGGGTGGCCAGAAAGGTCACCCGCAGCGCCCTACAGGCCCATATAGATGGTCAACTGTCTAAATGCAGTTATGATACCTTTCAGTATAATATATCACGGCGCCTCAGGGCCCTTATAGATGGTCATTGTCTCGTCTGATGATAACGGCGCCTTTGGGCCCTTATAGACTCCCAACATTTCACCACAGTGAGTACAAGCGCCGGGCCCCTTATAGTTTCCTGTATCCACTTCTAAGGTTTATGCAGACATGACACATAAAAGAAAATTATAGGAATATGCAAATGAAATGCAGAGAATATATGACATGATATGAGAAGCATAGCACTGCTATGCGATGATAATATACAGTTACAAGAATAAGAAGTAAAGTATAAGATGACATGAAAGTATATGGAAGATGTGAAATGGAAACTTGTTATGAAAGTATATATATAAGAAATGATAAGAATGCAATAGCGTATATGTGTTATATGCATTTGTATAGAGTGGGGTGACCCTTAATGGGAGTCACGCATGTTTTTAATTCTCATTAGCGTAAAGGCTTGTGGCAGTGTTAATCTGTGTAGGTACAGAAGAGGAAACCGGAGGACCGAACAATCCCACATCGTGATCAAGGCCGGCGCATCCATAGGTGCCCACTGGAAGACCTTTAGGTCTATTTTGTATATGAAATTTTGTAAGCCAATGTAAATATTATAAATGTTGAACATTTCCATATATGAAGCTTGTATATATATTTTGTAATCCGCTGCTACATAATATAATACAAGTTAAATGTTTAACATTATATGAATATGCAAGTGTAAAGCTTATAAGTATAAAAAAAAAAAAAAAATTACCCCTCACTTGATACCCTGTGCCGAGTTGGGGGCGTCACATATATCACATAATTTCACATATTCAGCATGTTATTCAATTTATGGCAATAACACACATTAGCCATTCCTGGCCATAAATCCGGCCATGCTTGGCCTCGGAAATAATTTGGACTTAGTCCAAAAAGTTCAGTTTTGTATCGACCTGAAAACATCAGCCACACAATTCCTGCTCGGGTCATACGCAGCCCAATGACATTTCGATTTGGCTTGATTCAACGAGTTAGGAAACCCAGCGGACCATTCCTCAGCTATCGTGACCCGGTGATTCAGCCTATGTTTTGTCTGAGCACTTCATTCTATTAAATTCTAGACTCAACGAGATTTCCGTAGAATCCAAGAACATGCAAATCGGAGTTTGGACGGGAAAGTTATGGTCGTCTAAAGTTGGTCGACCCGATTCACGGGTGTGCGGAAATTGGGGGCGGAGCGCACCCCCATTTGGCATTACGCTCGGGATTTTCTTTGCCTAGAAACGATGTTCGGTTTTGGACAATCCCGAAACCTCATGAAACCGGTCTTTGACCATCACATAATCTCAAACAAACCACACAACATATGAATTCTTCTGGAAACCGGACAAAACCTGTAGACCATTACACGGCCCCTAGGCGTAAAATAACCAGAGTAGGAGGAAACCTACCTCTTTTAGCGTAGTTCCAGCTTCTTTGCCGTCCGGGTCTGCTCATTGCACAACACTCCTTCATTTTCCTCTTTCTTTTTCCTCTCTTCCTCCCTTTTCTTCTTCTCTTTTCTTCTTTCCTTTTCTTTTCTTTTCCTCCCTTTCTCTTTTCTCTTCCTCCCTTTCTCTTTTCCATTCCTCTTGCTACTGCTCCCCAAGAACTAAATTTGAACTCCCATATTTATAGCTTTAAATAGTGCCATGTGTCCCAGATGCATAAACCTTTGCCATGCATTGTGACACATGGCTTTCCATGTGTCACTCACATGATTCGCCATGTGTCATCACGGGCTGTACATGTCATCCACGGCTCACCATCAATAATCTTGGAAACCTCCCTTGCCTTAAAATACTTGAAATTCTGACTACAACGAAATTCGACTGGGTAGCTAGATTTTGCGAGATAATTCCAATAGTGCAATATGTTTCATCATCCGAGATCTAGAAAAATCTCAACTTTTCTCCGGACTATTCCGGTTAATTACCTTCCCCCCCCCCCATTTGGCACACCCCCATTTGGCATTCTGCTCGGGATTTTGCTGCCTAGAAACACAATGTTCGGTTTTGGACAATCCCGAAACCTCATGAAACCGGTCTTTGACCATCACATAATCACAAACAAACCACACAACATACGAATTCTTGACCGAATGAAAACACATGGAGCCATTACCACGGCCCCTAGGCGTAAAATAGCAGTAGGAGAAGCCTACTCTTTTAAGCGTAGTTCAGCACTTCTTTGCCGTCAGTGTGCTCATTGCACAACACTCCTTCATTTTTCCCTCTTTCTTTTCCTCTCACTTCCCTCCCTTTTCTTCTTCTCTTTTCTTCTTTCACTTTTCTTTTCTTTTCCTCCTTTTCTCTTTTCTCTTCCTCCTTTCTCTTTTTTCCATTCCCTCTCCTTCTTGCTTGCTCCCAAGAACTGTTTGAACTCAATATTTATAGCTTTAAATAGTGCCATGTGTCCCAGATGCATAAACCTTTGCCATGCATTGTGACACATGGCTTTCCATGTGTCACTCACATGATTCGCCATGTGTCATCCACAGGCTCGCCATGTGTCATCCACATGGCTCACCATCTGTGTCACCAGGCCTGCCTGTAAAATCGTGAAGTCGACTCTATTTGAAATTCATTTGGGTAGCTAGATTTTTGCTAGATAGTGATAGTCTGATATGTTTCATCATCAGAGATGCAGAAAAATCTCGACTTTTCTCCGGTTCATTCCGGTTAATTACCTCCCTTTTTTTTTGAAAATTTAAATTTAAAATTTTCACGGGTTTTACCTCTCCACCTTAAAATAATTTCGTCTTGAAATTTTCGCATACATACATTCGAACACATGCATGTCACGACAATCATTTAAAACATTAATAGTGGAGCGCACCTTCCACGGAGTCGAACAAGAAGGGATAGTTGGGCGCCTGAAAAGTCCCTCGCACTCCATGTCGCCTCCTCGACTCCTTGTTCTTCATCCTGACACCTTTACAAGCCTCACGGTCTTGCACGCAAAACCTGCTCTTGACTTTCCGAAGAAAGAACATACACATTGCTCCTCTCGAAGGTCCCATCACATCAACTGATAAGCTACTTTGATCCACTATGAGTTGGATTTGGAGTGTATTTTCGGAGCATAGAGACGTGAAACACCTCATGAATGCTCGACAAACTCGGCGTCAGCCTTCTTAGATACTGCGACCCGCGCCCACCCTCTCGAGTACCTCAAAGGGTCCAGTGTACCTCGAAGCCCTGACTTCCTTGTTTTAGAATATGATCACTCCCCATCTCGGGCATCACCTTGAGAGACATGATCACGCCTCGAACTCTAAAAGGTTGTAAAATTAGGTATATCAACGTAACTCTTTTTGTCGGCTCACGAAGCGATAAGGAGGCGCTTAGGATCATACCACGCCTTCTGCGGGGTGTCTCTAATCAAATCTGGACTAGTGATGGAGCTTTCTCTCCACCTCATCCCGACATATTGAGTGATCGACATGGCCTCTATAAGGAGCCTCATGGGCGCCATCCCGAATACTCACGATAAAGCATTATTGTAGGTGAACTCTACCAAGGGCAAGTGCTCATCCCAGCTACCCTTGAGATCCAGGACACATGCTCGCAGCATGTCCTCTAAAATCTGAATAGTCCTTGTGATTGCTGCATCCAGGTACGAGGATGGCAGTGCTCGTCGGCCGTGTCCCGATGGCCTTGAAAACTCTTGAGGCGGGGCGTAAACGAGGATCGATCCGATGCTATGAGACCAACCTCCATGCAAGCGAAGTAATATCTCAGTACATACAACTTGTAGAATTCCTCCCGATTGAGTCATGCGCACGACCCGAAAATGTCTTACAGGCAATTACAGTCGGTCCTTTATAACCAGCATCATGTTTCCCGATGTCCATGGCAAGTGATGTGCTCCCACTTCCACTCAACCACCTCCAATGGCTGGAGTAGCCTTGTCGGCCTTTGATGTTCATCCTTTACCTGCTAGCACGTGAGACACCGTCGGATAAAATCCCCGATGTGCCCCTTCATCCCGCTCCAGTAATAATGGTGACATAGGTTACGATACATCTTCGTGCCACCTAGATGCACAGCGAATCGGGAGCAATGGAACTCCCTGATGATCTCCTCCCTCAAATCCGTTGACTAGGGGGACCTGACAATCCTATGCCCGAAGACTACCATGCGTGTGGATGGCCCGACCTTCATCAGTTGTACTGTGTGCTCGGTCACGATGGACAGGTGCACGTCACGCCCTAGGACTCTATCACTCTGCTCAGTAGAGACGACGTAGCCATCAGACTCCGCAAGGTACCCCGAGCTTGCTCATCATACTGTAGTCTGAACTACCCCATTGTCTCGAGCATCCGCCACTCCCAGGAAGCTATACTAGTCAGTACTCCCCGTGACTTTCGGTTGAGTACATTAGCCACCACATTTACCTTACCGGGATGGTAATGCAAAGTGAAGTCGTAATCTTCCAAAAACTCCATCCACTACCTTTGCCTCGTGTTTGAGGTCTCAGCTAGCGATGAAGATGTATTTCAGACTTTTATGGTCTTAAAAAACCTCGAACTGCTCACCATATAAGTAGTGGTGGTAAATCTTTAAGGCGAAGACTACGCCTGCCAACTCCATGTCATGAGTGGGGTAATTCTGCTCGTGATTCTTCAATTGTCAAGAACCATAAGCCACAACTTTCCCAGACTGCATCAGAACACATCCCAGTTCGTCCTTCAAAGCATCATAGTACACTGTGTACCTCTGTCTCCTTTTCGGGACTATTAGAATAGGAGCTAAAGTAAGCCTCCTCTTCCCAATTCACAGGCATTTCGCTCACATGGTCATCCGCTGAACAACATCCTTCGGAGTCAATCTCGTCATAGAGTCTTTGCTAGTTGGGGAGAAATCCTCTATAAACCTCCTATAATACCCCGCCAATCCCAGAAACTAAATGTCTCAAGGCGACTTGGTCCCTCCCATTTCATCCTGACCTCGACCTTCGGGGGTCCATTGACACGCACAGGCGACACCACGTGTCCCGAGCCACCTCCCGATCAAGCCAAAACTTGCACTTCTGCCGAACTTGGCATACAATGATGAGGATCTCTCAAAGCTATAGTATGATTCTCAGTGATCCTCATGCTCCACCTCCGGTAGTAGACCGGGATGTCATCAACAAAGGCCGCTACGACTAATCTAATGGGGTACAGACACCCATTCATGAGATCATGAATCTTATCGGGTGCATTCGTCAATCGAGCATCACCATAAACTGAAGTGCCCGTCTGAGTGTCTGACATTTATCTTAGGGATATACGCCTCCCACCCCAACTCTCAGGCGATGGTAACTAGTGCAAAGGTCTATCTTGGAGTAGACTTCGCCCCATGGTGATCAAGCAGTCATCAATCACCATTAATGGATATCGATGCTTGATTGTAACCTGTTCAAGCCCATGCATGTCGATGCATAGTCGAAGGGTCTTATCCTTCTTCTTTGCAAAATGAAGCCCAGGAGCACCCTTGGTGAAGTGCTCGATCCCCAATGAAACCCTTGCCCGATAACTCACCATTATCAGGACCTTGAGCTCTACTGACTCAGCGTTGCCATCTATCTTGAGTCGTAGAAATGGCTGACGTACCGGGATACGACTCAATGCGAGTCTACACCCTCGATGGAGGTAATTCCGATAACTCATCAGGGAAAAATCCTGCGTACTTTCGCAAAACCACCGAGAGTGAGCTCATATCCTGTCTCACCTCGTCCTCCGGAAGTAAGGCTAGCTAGTGACGGAAATCGGCCGCCCATTCCATTGTGAGTCGTACACAATATGGGGTGAAGCATCGTGCCTATTACATCACAACAATGTCGTGCATTGTGTGGCGGTAATTCTCATCTGATCCACAATTTATGGCCTTTGATGTCATAGTCAACCGATCCATCCACGAGATGACCTCGAACTCTAACATGTCCATGACAGAAGGTCACTTCGCCAAGTAGAATCCAGGGAGATCTCTAACTCACATCCTCGACATATTCGATCAGTCTTTGCCTTAGTCTTTTTGATTCGGTGCCCACGAGTAGGGTGATCGGAATCAGCAATATTTTATCACATATTCCTCCCTCTTTGTCGTAGTCAAACTCTTGAGTATAAGCGGTCTAATTCGAACACGAGGATAAGGTTTTCTTCGTACAAATGATTTGAGTGAAATCAAAAATGGTGAATTAAATTTGGATTTTAAGGTTTGGGTAAAAACAGTGAGTTGGTGGTTTGGACACTGAAATTTAAATGAAGAAAAATAAGAAAAGAACTCCTTGAAGTCTCAGGCCACTGGGTTAGGATTTTTAGGGCAACAACATGTCCTCGGGTCTTTTTCCTCGCTTTGGGGAGCATGACATATAGTATTTCGAGCAGGATCTTTATTAGCTTTAAAAACTAAACCACATAGATTTTCCCTTTTGAAGAATAGCATTTAAATGGGCATAAATGTTTCTTGTTGAAAGCTTATCTCAAAAACCTAATCCCACGATAACTAGTAGAGGCAAACTAGCGAGCCTCAATGGATCTAGTGAAATTATCCATTGAACTGAAAAACTTGCCAAATACACATTAAAGAGCATGCTTAAGAGATTTTAACTAAGTGAGAAGCGGAACCTAAACAACCAAAAATCGTGCATGAAGGCAGGAGGACCGTGCGTTACCTCCCAGCCAGTTTGCCCCGTGTGAGTCACTCTTCAGGAGGAAGAGACCTAGCCAACCATCCTCCTGAGTTGTCATCCTCAGAGAAGTGTTTGAGTAATAGAAAGGAAAGAAAATGAGAGAAAAGGGAAAAACGGGAGAAATGGAACCCTAACTTTATTTACAGCAAAAATCCGTCTCTTCCCAACAGTGTATACAAATGGCTTATGTAGCCTTACAAACCAAGTGAAATACCATAAAATCCAAACTTAAGTGATTACAACAAGGGTAGAAAGGAGAAAAACCAAAAATTGTAGCAAAAAGCGGGGCGTGGCGGAAAATCGCGGGGAACGGTGCTCGCGGGATGCACGGTGGCTGTGGCAAAGCACTCTGCGGAGTGTCGATTCTTCACATTTGCACTTCTTTCCTTCTGATCTTTGATTTGCAATGTTGAGTTTGACTTGAATTCTTCGTGCTTGGATCGACTCAACAATTTCGGCATAATTAGCTCGCAAAAACTGCAAAATTTGCCACAAAATGTGATCATTAAAATAGTAGGGACCTTAATGTGCAAATCGAGATTTAATTAGAATGATTAGTACACAAAAACACTCAAAACCTATAATAAATAGGGTTGAAATAACTTTTGGGCCTTGTCCACCCCAACCTACACATTTGCTAGTCCCTTAGCAATGAAAGAAAGAAAGAAAGAAGAGCATAAAGCGATAACAAGATAAAGTTCTGAAAAATATATTTAAAGGTCGTGAATGAGTAGTACTAACCTAAGTAAGAATAATCAATGCGAGTGTCCGATAACTAACATGGAGAATGAATTCCATCTGAATTGAATATCAAAGAGTGCTCCACATCTCAGTGAATCAACGAGCTTCCACGAAAATCAAGTGTTTATTTATCAACTCTCGACAATATTTGCTAAAAATTTGCACTCTCCCCAGACCTAGCTACTACCACGACCTAGCATCTTTAACCAACCTAAATAGATAAGAACCACCTCTTATTCCACAATTCTTTTTGTGTTGTAGGGTGCAATCTTTGAGAATCGACCTCACGAGAAATTCAGTGTAACGAGGATCTAGATGACTCCCAACCAATTAAGGTTTAGGGCGCGAGTCATAGGATCTTTCGACCACAAACTCTACGGGTTTCACCTGGACTTGAATGATTTGAGACCCCAGCACCACCACAACATAGACTCCACCCATCCACCCATGTAGCGAACACTAAGTCGGTGACTCCCAACCAGTGAAGGTTTAGGGCACCGGGCTTTAAAGGCTTTCGCCATATACCCCTCGGACCGTGTTCGGGTTTCAAGGCAAAGTGTTGCAATTTTTATTCTTTTTCTTTTCTTTTTTTTTTTTCTCTTCTTTTTCGTTTTCTTTTCTTTTTCTCTGAGGGTCCTTAACCTATTAAGGCGGTCGATAAACTAGGGTAGGTTATGCAAAGTAAAGGAGGTTCTTGCTGATTTCAGCCTATCATTGAAACCCTACCTTTCTGTGTGTGATTAGCTAAAGGTGGAAGAAAATGTAAATCAATAAGAATTCAACTAATCATTCCTTTCGACGAAGCATGGAATCAATTTAGCATCAATAGAATTGGAATGAGTTTAAATTTTCCAACTTGCGGAGTTAGGCAAAACCACAAAAAATTTTGATTGCAAATTGGGTCCAGATTTTGAAAAAGTAAGGCTGTATGGTATAGACTTTATAGAAAGGGACAACCAGTAACTAAACATCACAAATGGGCTTGAACAAAATAATAATAAAACATAAATACAAAAGCCACTTCCTTTGCTAATTCTCCCCCCAACCCAAACATCTCGGTGTCCGAAATGGGGCTCGGATTGGAAAATTAGAAAAGGAAGTGTTACCTCCTTGATGAGATGTGATCATTGCTGGATAGGAGAATTCACAAGCTTTCCATCGACACGTTATTCACTCCGTTTGGGCTTCAAATAAACAGTTAGGAAGAAAAGAGAAAAAAAGTGACGGATTGGACCATTTTAAAATTACACTTTCATAATAATCTCAAAATGTTCTTTATGGCCATATTTGGTTTCTCTACACTCTCTAAGCTTTCCAACGGTACGAACGCCTAAAAGCGAGGTTCGGATGAAAAAGGGTATAAATGAGAAAGCAAAGTGGAGGTCAGCGTAGAGGCATGTGAAAAATTTTCCTTCGCTAGCGAATTCGTTAGCTAGCGAAAATTAGGCATTTAGCTACGTCTAATAGCGAAAATTTTTGATTTTTTTTTTAAAAATAAAATAATTAATAATTAAAAATAAAAATAAAAATAAAAAAACTTTTTATAACAAAAAAAACGTTTTTTTTCAATTTTTTTTTTTTAAGACAAAATTTTTTTTATATATATAAATAAAAATAAATTTTTTTATATAAAATAATAAAATAAAATAAAAACAAAAAAAAAATAAAATAAAATAAAAAACAAATGGCAGCATGCTTGACTTTGTCTGTAGTGGATCCTTTATTGATTTATTTGGGTGCGCTAGCTAATTGAACTCACTGTTCCTAAGCGAAATTCTTGATTCGGTAATGCCGAGATTTTAGCTAAGCTAGCTAAATTTTTAGCTAGCGAATTCCATACTCTCTTGAGGAATTTTGGCATTTCGCTAGAATAGTGAAATTTTGCTATAATTAGAAAATTCTCTTACAACTACTGTTTGCTTCTTGATTTTCAATCCAGACTTGAAAATTTGCACCTATTTGCAAAATTAACACAAGAAAAATTAGGAAAAATTACAGAAAAGCAAAAATTAATTTAAAAACATAAATTAACTAAAAATTAGATAAAACCTAAAAAGAAAAATTAACGAAATCAAAATAAAATACGATAAAATAAAATAAGACAAGAAAAATTAAAGCAAAGTGGGGGCACATTGCTCCCCCATACACCCTTCCTTAGGCCTTTGGAGGCTAGCTGGGCTGGCTGGGCTCGAGAATGCGAGGGGGGTTCGGGTGCTCCCAGTCGAGCCGACACCAGAGACCATCCACTATGCCCGCCTTGGTATGGCCTGAATTTTTCGATGTAGTGGCAATAACTTTGAGCAATGGCCACTAGCTTCTTGAGTTTTATTAGAATGGCGGTGATGGGTTGGACTTTTTTTGGTGGGTGCTTTAGGGATTGGTTGTCTTGGGCAAGGGCAATATGTACCTTGGAGTGGGTTTTTGGTTGCTTGGCGGTGGCACTAGGATTGACTTCATGGGGATTGGTTGAAGGATAGGTTCTTGAGGGCTCTTCCGTTTCTTCCCTCTCCCATTACCCTCCTCAGTCAGCATTGGGGAGGTTTCTTCTTCCTTTTTCCATGGCCCATATTCTACACATAATTGTGGGGCACCCTGTAGTTCCTCAGGAGGATCTTCTACTGGTTCCGCTTTCAATTCCTCCTGAAGTTGCAATTAAGCCTGTTCACCCTTGTTAGTGTCGGTCGAGCACTTTCTTACATCAGTTCTCCTCTCTTGTTGAACAAAGCTGATTGGTGAGCTTTGAGATGGATTCCTCTGAGAATGTCGATTTTGATCAATTTCTCTTTGGAAGCCATCCAATTCCTTGTTAAAGGGGAGCTCTCCCTTTGTCTCGATTTCCCTAATGCTTTGAACATTCACTGCTCTATTATCCTCTGTGAAATTGTCACTTGTTTGCTCAAATTCGGGGATGAAGCGTTGACGAGGGGGATAAGGGTGGTGGTTGTTCTTCTTGGGAAGTGGGGCGTAACATGTGGAGGTTCGGGAGGTGCATATTGTGGAGGTCTTGGCTCCCGCTGAGGGGTGTGTGATTCTCGGCCTGGTGGTAAGAACTACCATATGGTGAACTCATCCATTGGTTTCCACCGTCCCTCATGGACTGTATTCATTTGGATTCCCTCTCGCGGGTTGGTGACACGCCATGGTAGTTCTGTAATCCCTCGTAGATATATATACTAGAGCTACCCCACCACATGCGACCATACGTCCGCATTCCATTGGTCCAAATTCAATCTTGATTTACAAAATCTAACCCATTTTAGAATACGAACCTGCCCAGCGAAGCAGGCGACCCGAGCAAACAAATAATCCTGCCTTAACTGTTTTTTTAATGAAATAAAGAAAATGACAATTAAAATATAAAGCAATTCACGGTACTTGTGATGAGGATCACAAGTGTTTCACAGCTTCTCACTTGCACTAGGGCACCATCCCGACAACGGCGCCATTTGATTCGTGCCACAGTAGGGTGATTCGGAATCAACAATATTTTTATCCTATATTCCTCCTACTGCCGTAGTCAAGCTACTGCAGTATAGCGGTCTAGGGTCGAACACAGGGATGAGTTTTCTTCGTACAAATGATTTGAGTGAAATCAAAAATGGTGAATTAAATTTGGATTTTAAGGTTTGGGTAAAAACAGTGAGTTGGTGGTTTGGACACTGAAATTTAAATGAAGAAAAATAAGAAAGAACTCATGAAGTCTCGGGCCCTTTGGGTTAGGATTTTTAGAGGCTGACAACATGTCCTCGGGTCTTTTCACCAAGCACTGAGGGCATGACATATAGTCATTTCCCGAACCGGATCTTTATTTAGCTTTGAAAGCTAAACCTATGATTTTCCCTTTTGAAGAATAGCATTTAAATATGGGCATAAATGTTCACTAACGGTGAAAACACATCTCAAAAACCCAATCCACGATAGCTAGCGAGAGACGACTAGCGAGCCTCAATGGATCTGATGAAAGTATCCATTAACTCAAAAAGCTTGCCCGAATACACATTAAAAGAGAGCATGCTTAAGGGTACAACCTAAGTGAGAAGCGGGAACCTAAACAACCAAAAATGCGTGCATGAAGAACAGAGGACCGTGCGTTACCTCGAACTAGCCGTTGCCCGATGGCGAATCATTCAAGGAAGAGACCTATGGCCGACCGTCATACCGAGTTGTCATCCTCGGAGGAGTGTTTGAGGAAATAATGCAGAAAGGAAAGAAAATGAGAGCAAAGGGAAAAGCGGGAGAAATGGAACCACAACTTTATTTCTGACAAAATCCGTCTCTTCAGCCAGTGTATACAAATGGCTTATGTAGTACTTACAAACCAAGTGAAATACCATAAAATCTAAACTTAAGTGATTACAACGGGTATAAGGAAAAACCAAAATTGTAGCAAAAGCTGGGGCGTGAAGCGGGGAAAAATCGCGGGAGGAGCAGTGCTCGCGGGATGCACGGAGTGGGCGTAGTAAGCACTCTGCGAGGTCAATTTTCTTCACATTTTGCACTTCTTTCCTTCTGATCTTTGATTTGCAATGTTGAGTTTTACTTGAATTCTTCGTGCTTGGATCGACTCAACAATTTCGGCATAATTAGCTCGCAAAAACTGCAAAATTCGCCACAAAATGTGATCATTAAAATAGTAGGGACCTTAATGTGCAAATCGGGTTAATTAGAATGATTAGTACACAAAAAACACTCAAAACCTATAATAAATAGGGTTCAAAATAGCACTTTTTGGGCACTAATAAGTCCCTATGGGAGAACTCACATGCAGTGGCTCGTCTAAGGTTTCAACCTCTAGAAGCACAATACCCTCACCTGAATCTGACAATAATAAAGGAATGCGATGCACCTGAGTCAAATAACACCCTTGCCCACAGGCGAAAGAGTAGAAACATACCCTGAATCACTGATTGATCTGCTAGCTCAGTCTACATAGTAACGGCGTAGACACGCCCCTGAGTCCCTGAAGTCCCAGCTTGTACACCCTTCCCTTGACCTCGACCCATACTCTGGCCTTTGACTGTCATAAAACACCGTGCTCATGTTGCACCTGGCCCGATTCCTGTTCCCTGATGCGTCTTTGGGTAAAGAGGAACATATTGAGTCTGCTCATGTCCCATTGATGATCGAGGCGTAATTGTCCCCGATCCCACAAAACACAGTATGCGCGAGCAGTTACGCCTCATGTGTCTCGGGCGTGGCGGTGGAAACATGTCATCACCTTGACGACTAATGCCGGACTGGCTTTGGCCTGGTGCGCCATGACCAGCCCCTGAAACCCTCGTGGAGCAGAGAGTCCCTCTGCTTCTTCGAACTGAAGAAGCTTGAAGCCTTTTCTTATCACTAGCACGCATCCGGATATTCTGAAACATCTCTACCTCTCTCGATGATCGGGGTTAGGCCCGACCATCGAGTCCATATCACATGGGTTATGTCCTCTGATCTAGCCACTGGATGGACAACTTATTACATCCTCGAACTTCTGACCTTGGCCATTGTTGTTCCATAATCATCAAAGCGTGCCAGCTCTGTGACTCGGCTACGTGCCCGAATCTGATCATCGTCCACACTTTACCATTTCCGAGGAACTCTTGAGCCTTCACATGTCTAGTAGAAGCCGGAAAGTACTTCCCCATGAATAGTCTGAGAAAATGTAAAACCCGGGAAAATTTTAATTTTCTGAAAAAGGATAAAATGGTAATTTAGGTCAAAATCCGAAATTTTTCTAAATCTCGAATGGCCAGAAAGCAGAGACGTCTTTGGAATCGTGCCATGTGGTTAAACTCTGCGCCAATTTTGTCAAATTCAAGACGGTGAGATTTCACTTTTTTCGAGGCATCGGGTGTCGGGTGCCGTAAAATGACTTGTGAAATACATGTGATGTGACAAAGTCACCTGCTACATGTACCCATGACACATGTTGCATGATTAGTGAGATGATGGAGATGAATGGCTTAGATTAAGCCATGTGTCAAAAATCAAAATGAAAGGACAAGGATGGAAATTTTGAAAAGTTTAAATGAATAAGACAAAAAGAAATAGTCTTCATCTTCTCCAAAGTGGCAAAAACGTGCAGTGAGTGCGAGATCCAGTTTGTAAAGAGAGAAAGAGTGACTTCTCTAGATTTCCGTCACGCGAGACCATCGGTTCTCGACGGTAAGAAACAAAGTCGATCTACACGTGTGAAATGCAGTGATTGTACGATTTGGTGGAGTTCTGACAACTCCAAGAGGTATGGATCTTTTCCTACTTGGTTTATTCTTTGGATAAGAGCCACTTTAATGGATGGGGATTTGTTGAGGTCTGGATGGCCGTGTTTTCGGTCTCAAAATCTTTGAATCGAATGAAGAAATCCCTACTTGTGTGGCCGTGAACAGTGCCGACCCAAGGGTTTCACTGTTCACGTGATTGGTTGTGTGATTTTTGTGTTGGGTGATTCAAAATGAATTACTTGATTTGTTAATTAGCCCATGTGAGCTAATTTTGGTGTTATTATTGTGAATTGAATAATGTGAATTAATTTTGTTAATATATACATGAAAAATATATTAGCATGAATATTTTGGAAATGACATAATGCATTCCATATGCACCGGGGCACCCTAGAATGATAGGTGTGAGTGCATGACACGAAAATGAAAGAAAAGTGAAAATGGTTGTGAAAGGAATTTCAAGGATGATTTTTCGAAGAATTGCCTTGGAGAGTGGTCCAACAGTTCATCTCGGAGGCTGACCCATGACTGTTTCGGAAAAATGATCTAGTAATTCGCCTCGAAGGGTAGTCCAATATATTTATCGAAAATCGGTAGTGTGTTTTCAAGAACAAAAAGCTTTTGTTTTGAAAACGATGTTTTTCTCGCATTTGGCTTAGGCATGTGTGAGGGAGTCGGTGAGGACTCGAGACATGGGATTGGGCATGTAGACATTCAAGTAGGATCATGTATTTGCTTGAGTGTGTTTGGTTTCCATGACATGTGCACTTAGGTGGGGAGTAACCCATCATTATTACTCTTTGGGCATTACTTTCGCTACTGTCGAGGATCATTATTTCAGTACAAGGAGTGTACGGAGGGCTGACCTCACTAGAGCCAGTTTTAGAATAAAATAGGATTGGCTGGTAGATACTTTTTGTATAACATGTATTAGAATTTTAAATTTTAATATATGTTTGAATTAAGAGTGATTTATTAACTCTTGAACCATGTAATAAAATTGGTTGGATATATTTTGGTGAGTAGTGATGTATGGGCCCAAGTGGTCATTTTTACTCATTTTTACTTGTATGTGGACCCGGTGTGGTCGTTGTACAATGTTGGGACAGGTTGTATCATTGGTAGAGCTCCCCGTACAAAGGAGACTCTGCCTGAATTTTCATTAAATCTTGAGTCTTGAAAAAGGGGACTCAATGGATGGAAGTCAAAAAGGTTCACATCCACAAATATTCAATGGTTAATATGTCATTAACCGACCCCTAGGAATTGGGCTCACAACTTGGTATCAGAGTTACAGGTAAACGACACTGGGAGCCTGCGTAGAGCTTAGGTAAATGAAAACCTTAGGCTTGTGCCATGGTCATTAAGGTGAGAGCACCACAATTGGTGTGACTCAATGTTGGGAGTTTAGGCATGATTACCTAGCAAATACTGACGATTAAAACAAGGTATGAACAGGTTTTACGATCGCGTATAACATGGATTGTTGTGTGATTTGGGTGCTTGGTGAATAGCACATAGGAAAAAAAATAATGAGAAGAAATTTTTTTTCTAAGGTTTTACAGTGTGTAAAATAGGAAAAAAAATTAAAATAAAATAAATTTTAATGAATTTATTTTGTTCTACTAAAGACATGAATATATATATTATATATTTTTTTGTGGTTCCTGGCAGAGCTGAACAAACGAAAAAAAAAGGGTCAGTGTGAGTCGAAATAGGCTACGCCCATTTTCCAAGTGTCACGATACAGTGATCAGACGTGACACAAGGCCTAAGAGGTAGTGCAAGGGCGCCGCAGCTACACCGCCTACCGACACTAAGCAGAAAGATGGCTCACACATCTGCCTTGTGCGCACGACACGGCAGCCCAAAGACGCTACCGTGCGCAGTCAAGCCAGGTGTACGCACCATACACCCGACTCACACTGCAATCGCTCGAGTCACTGCCGACATCGCTCACGCAAAGACTGCTCACGAGAGGTTTTCAAAAAATAAATAAATAAAGTAAAATAAAATAAAATAAAAATTTTAAAAAATGAAATAAAATAAAATAAAATATTTTTGTTGCGTATAATTTAATATATGAACTTATTGTCATGCATTACCTATGAATGCATGGACGTTATGTATGAAATATTTTTCAGTATACGAATAGTGTCTCAAGGCTGTGTTTACACCTTAGAGATACTGCATTGAATCTTAACTTACCATTTGACATGTGTAGATGGCTAGTCGAGGGAGAAGACGTAGGGTCAGTCCACTATACAGCTCAAGCACCACCAATATTCACCAAAGAAGCCTTTATTGAGGTCGTAGGATTGCGCCGGCCGCTATTGCAATGTGCTAAAGTGCAGAGGTAGCCGTGGAGGTCCGGGTAACCTCCAGAGGTTCGTGACACATCATCCTCCGATATTCACAAGGGTGAGATCCGCGGGTAAGGCACTACTGTCTCACGTGTGTCGAGAAGGTATCGAGGCTACAGATTGCCTCCTCGATATGACCAGGATCGCACTAGCCGCATTCCAATGAGGTGAGGCCCAAGTGTGGTAGAACTGGGAGAAGACCTCTAAAGACCTAGAGGCAATGACTTGGGTAGTTCCACAGATCTTTCACGCAAAGATTTTCCGCATATCGCCGACACGCCAAGGCTCAGAGTTCCTGTATCGCTGTGACTATGACCGCATCGAGCACGCGGGCTATGTTCACTGAGCTAGCCCGCTTTTGGCCGAAGGACTATGTGGTTGCTTACATGACCAAGGTCATGGATTCGGAATGGGCACTCATTCATTCCCGGCATAATTGTTTGATTCGCTCTACGTGACATCGACCATACGGACGACCCCTAATTACGTGAGAGAGATCGAGGATGCTCTGAGTACCGTGATACGTGTTAGTAGCAAGAGGAAGGAGAGTCACTCTGGGCCGGGAAAGAAGAAGAAGGCTTCTAGTTCACGTGGCCTCAGAGCCGCTACCATCCGGCCATGTGGATGATCAGGAGCCACAGCCGGGCGTATGGTGTGCTACCATCGCAACAACCAACATAAGGAGGAGGGATTACCACCAGAGACAGGGATCCTAGGGTTTTGGGACAAGCAGCCTGGGGCCGGGCCAGGGGACATGAGAGGATACAATATATTCCTCCACACCCGCATAAGCCCGAGGAGCCGTGACGCTCTAAGGAGTCATGACTGCACTCTTCAAGCACATGCAAGCCGAGGGGCCAGTCAGGTCGAGGTAGAGGACAAGGCCCACGTAAGACGCAGGTTCATGGGTGTCTACTGGCTACATCACCGGCCAGCCAATAGATATCGGACATGCAGTAATGCTTTATACCCGCATTTGTTGTCTGATGCATCATATTCATCATTATCAGATCTCTCATGCGGATGTAGTCACTTAGAGGTCGAGGCTTCGAGGAGCCCTCAGATGTTCTCCCTGTGGATTAAGGCGAGGATGTGTGGATGTTATGGTCGCGGGTTGCTAGTTAGAGATCTCTGTGGATTCTACTCAGAGCTGACCAGGGTCACGGGATACGTCGTAGTTCGACGTCATCCCGGATGACTGGGCCGACAAATTTTTATAGAGTCGCTATTGATCAGGAGCATGTGAGGGAGCCACCGCCTACACGCAGACGACGCATCGTGTTGTATTTCAAGGGGACAAGCATGATATTTCGCCTCGCACAAAGGTACGAGTCTAGTCAGCCGTGACGCTTAGCGGGTCAAGCAGCGCTTCCACTGGAGGACGAGGTGACCCACTTAGATCTACCCCCGAGTAGTTTGCGAGCATGGTGATGTTTTTCAGATGAGCTACCGGCATCAGTCCGCAGGTCAGACTCGCATCGAGCCACACCTCGTACTTCGCCCATCTCTATGATTCCGCATAGACTGGCACCAGTTGAGTTGCAAGAACTCGTAGTCTAGCAATGTGAGTTAATGACAGTGGGTTCATTAGACCAGCACTTCACCATGGGGGCGTTTTCGGGGTCCCGCTTAAGTAAGAAGAAGGACAAGACCCTTCATCAGGCATTCACATGTGCAACACAAGGTTACGATCAAGAATCGATACCCATTGCCAAGGATTGACGATTTGTTTGACCAATTGAGAGGAGCACGAGTCTAGTCCAAAATAGATCTTCGCATTAGTTACCATAAACTGAGGGTTAGGGAGACAGATATCCCTAAGACAGCGTTCAAGACACGTTATGGGCTCTTTGAGTTTACTTTATGCCTCTTTTGACGACGATCAAAGGCCAAAGAAAGATTCATGGACCTCATGCATAAGGTATTCTAACCTCACTCGGATCGCTTGTCGTGGTCTTCGTGGATGACATTTCGATCTACTCCCCGCCGTATCGGGAGCATGAGGATCACTTGAGGATTGTTTTACGCTTGCCGAGACCATCAAGCCAGACGCTAAGTTCGCAAGTGCGTAGTTTCACTTTACCGAGGTGATTTTGGGACACATGGTGTCGCAAGATCAGGCGTGGTCAAGCAGACTCCAGAGAAGGTCGAGGTCGTGATGAGTCGGGAGAGGCCAAGTCGCCGAGATACGCAGCTTATCACGCAGACTACAAGTGAGATTCATTAAGGATTTCTCCCGATTAGAAGCACCTATGAAGAGATCAATCTTAAGAAGGTCAAGTTTGATCGGGATGACCGGCGCGATGAGGCATTCTAGAGTCACAGGAGGCTTTACTTATCGCTTCCATTCGATAGTCCTTGACAAGGGACAAGGGTACACAAGTGTATTATGATGCCCGAGGGTCGGATCGATGTGTTTTTATGCAACCGAGTGGTAGAGAGGTTCCCCGTCGTTTGAAGAATCATGAGCATAATTACCCCACACACACGACATGGAGTCAAGTACCAGAGTCTTCGCCTTTGAAGACTGGGCGCCACTATTTATACGGGCGAACGCTCAAGGTAGTCACCACAAAGTCTGAAGTATATTTTCAATGCCAGCGGGACTCAACATGAGGCAACACAAGATGGGATGGAGTTCCTAGAGGATTATGACTTCACTTTGTATTACCATCCCGTGAGGCAAATGTGGTGGCCGATGCACACCGGAAGTCACTGGGAGCATTAGCCAAGATAGCTTCCAGAGAGCGGGCGAATGCCTCGAGACTACGACTGGGACTATAGCATCATGAAAGGTGCCCAGTGGTAATGCTAGGGAGCGAAGTAGCTAGTTAACCGTCTTTTGTCGAGCTAAAGTGATCGAGTCCCAGGATGACGCTAAGATACATCCACGTGACCGGTACGCGAGGTACTGTGACGCGAAGATAAAGTGGGTTCGCCTGATCGATTTGAGAGGAGATGCTGAAGTTTCACTAGTCTCGATTTGTCAGGCATCCAGTGGCATGAATATGTACTAGGATCTTCACCGCATTCACTAGAGCGAGAGAAGAGACACGTAGGGGGCATTGTTCCCGACGATGTCTCACGGTTGTGTTGCGTCGAGCACCAGAAGGCCAAAGCAGGCTACTTCAGCCATCGGAGGTGGCCGAAAGTGGAAGTGGGAGCAGTCATCGATGGATTTTCATGACCCACTCTTACCACATACACCGTAGCGACATGATGCGGTATGGTGATAGTGGACTGCCTAATGGTTATCGAAGACATTTTCTAAATTTCATGTGGATGACCTTCACATTAGAGAGATTCTACCTGGCCAGATATCCGAGATTGTCTTGGCCACACTGGAAAATTTCAATATCCATATCATTTGGATAGAGACTGAGGTTTACGACGTGACTTTAAAGAGTTTCCAAAAGGCTATAGGCACACCTGCCAACTATGAGTACAACTTTCCACCCACGCATGTATGGTCAGTCAGAGAGGACCTACAGTAAAGAGACATGCCGCAAAGATGCTGGGTCCCGATCATAAGTAGCCGGGAAGAGCACTGCCTTTAGCGGACCACCTACAACAGCTTGTCGCAGATACGCATGGCACCATATGAGGCATTGTATGGAGGCCGAAGATCACCGATATGTCGGACTCGAGGTAGAGAGAGCTCCATCACGGGTCCCGATATGATTGGGAGACACCTCCGAGAAGGCTAGCTTGATACGACAATGCTTCTCACCTAGCCAGCCGATGTAAGAGCTACGCTGATGTACGACGGTCGACCCTAGGAGTTCGAGGTTGAGATCACGCCTTCTCGATGGTGATGCCTAAGAGAGGAGTGGTCGTTCCTAAGTAAGCGCGAGTTATCGCCGAGGTTTATTCGCCTTCGAGATACTCGAGAGTGGCAAAGTAATCAGAATCAGATCAGTTGCCTTTACCTCCTAGCATGTCGTGTCCACGCAGGTATATCAATGCCCATGCTCGAGGTACACCTGCATCCACTACGTGAGGCCGACAGTGGAGAGATCGAGGCTGACACTTTACGACCTTCGAGGAGGGACTAGCGTGCATTATGGATGATCAGATCGTGCTTTGCGACGCAAGACCGGTACAGCGAGGACTTACGGCAGCACCGTGGAGTGGAGGAGTCAACGTGGGAGCGCAAGGACACGATGCGGGCCACCTATCCCTTCTTGTTTAGGGATGAAGGTACGTGGTTTAGTCGTTTAATACCTAAATGACTAGTTTACATGCATGGTATAGTGCACATTGCATATGCATGTAACTTGTCAGGATCATTCAAAATTTTGACAAAATTCCTTTTAGAGGAGAATGTAAAACCCGAGTAATTCGTAATTTTTCTCGAAAAGGGTAAAATGGTCATTTCGTAAAAATCCAAAATTTTCTAGATCTCGGATGACCTAAACTGACTTCACCGTTGGAATTCTTCGCAAATTTAGCTATCACTGGCCGACTCGGCCGACTCGAGATACGGGAATTTCACGCTGAGGCACCGGTGCTCAGCCATAAAACTGCCTGGAGACATGTGATGTGAAAAAAGTCACCTACTACATGTACCTATGTGACACATGTTGCATGAGTAATGAGATGATGAGATTGTGCCAAGTGTCAAATAGTGAAAGGAAGGGACATGATGGGAATTAAATGAAATGTTAATGAGATAATAAGACCAACACTTGAATAGTTGTCTTCTCAAACAAAAAGAGAAAACGTGCAAGGGAAGAAGAAATTCGGCGTGAGCAGCTGCCATTTTGCAGAGAGAGAGCCTCATTTCTGGGACATGATCGCTCGACCGCCTACTCTCGATCACCTTGTTGTGCTAAGGTAAAGTCGCATCTACGTGGCCAAGCGCTACGCCGGGCACCGATTCGATGGAGTTCCGACAACTCCAAGATGTGTGATCTTTCCTACTTGTGTTATTCTGGCTAAAAGCCATGTAAATGGTCAGATTTTGAGGCTTGGATTAGCCGCGGTTTTCTGGCCTTCAAAAGTTTTGAACCGTGTTTATAAAATCCCTTATTAGTCAGGCTGAACAAGGCTAACCCGAGGGTTTCACTGTTCACGCGAATATTGACGTGATTTTCTTGGTGTGAAAATGTGTATTGTAAACGATCCAAAATGAATTGCTTGTGTTTGCTAATTAGCCCATGTGAGCTAATTTGTTATTGATGTGAATTTAATAACATGATTTGTTTGAATTAATTATGTTAATTTATATGCATGTGAATATATTAGCATGAATGTTTTGGAATTGGCATAATGCATTCCATATGCACTGGGACACCCTAGAATATTAGGAGTGAGTGCATGACATGAAAATGAAAGAAAACAAAAACGAAAAATGTTTGTGAAAGGAATTTCAAGGAAGATTTTTCGAAGAATTGCCTTGAAGAGTCGTCCAACATATCACTTCGAATGAGGACAATGACTGTTTCAGAGTGTTATCCAGCAATTCGCCTCGGAGGGTAGTCCAATGTATTTTCCGAAATTTGATAGTGAGTTTTCGAGAACAAAAAGCTTTTGTTTTGAAAACTGGATATTTTACTCGCATTCGGCTTAGGCATATGTGAGGGAGTCGGTGAGGACTCGAGACATGGAGTCAAAATGTAGACATTCGGTAGGTTCATGTAACGCTGACGTGATCGCTTATCACGACACGCGCATTTCAGCGAGAGTAACCTACAGAGAAATTGTCACTATCGGGCTTTGTTCAATTGCCGGCGATCACTATTTCGCGCATGCGAAATATCTGTAAAGACACTCATTAGAGGCTGCTGAGAAGAAAAGCCGACTTGTGGCTTGATGTTGTTGTATAACATGTATTAGAAATTGTACATTTTAATATATGTTTGTATTAAGAGTAATGTATTAACTCTTGAGCCTTATTGGTATATAGTTGAGGTAATTTTAATGAGTAGTGATGTATGGGCCCAAGTGGTCATTTTTACTCATTTTAATTGTATATGGACCCGGTGTGGTCGTTGTCCATTATTGGGACAGGTTTTGTATTTTGGTTAGAGCTCCTCGTACAAAGGAGACTCTGCCCAATTTTCATGAGTGGTGTCGGGTTACCCGACATTCACGAGTATTCCGCGGGTTGACGGGTTGTCAACGGGACCCCCGGTTTTGGGGCGTCACAACTATACTTTGCCCCCACTGAAATTTCTAAATATTAAGCTATTGAGTTGAAGCCTAAGTTTAAAAAATTTGTAAAACTTATAATACTTAATCTTGCCTTCACTGAATTCGAATCCTAGCTCCACCACTGAATTCGATCCTCGAATTTCGTATAGGGGATTTCGTCTAATACTGCTATCGTACCAATCGCCTTTACCTTTGTCAAATATTTTTTCCAGGATTTTCTCAGAGAAAATATGCTTCTCTTTCAGCTCCCGTATCTTGTCCACGTAACTCCGCCCTTTCATGCACATACAAAACACAAATATTGTTAAGTCGTCTGCCCATGTTGAATATTTGATATAATAATAAGGGAAAAGTATGCTTATGTACACTCATAGAAAATTATTTGTCCGCAAGTGATAAAGAAACCAAATTAGGGGAGATTAACATGCTATGAAAAAATAATTGTTTTTTGGTTAAAAAGTCAAAGGTTTAAAAACCCTCAAAGCCAACAATGTTTTAAAACTTAATCGATAATTGAACCTGGAAAAGTTACAATAGCTGGTTGGAACCAAAGGCCGAACCGTGTTGAACCAAGCGATGTCATAAATAGATAATTAATATATTATTAAAATAAAATAATAATAAATGGATTTACCGCTTCAACCATCGCTTGACTAGTTCAATCGATGAACTATTCCGGCTCGTAACCGTCAAAGAAAACCGGTTTTAATCCTTTCAACTGCGACGCTTGACGCCAGTTCATGGTCCAATCGATCAAACCGACCGATCTAATCCGATTTTTAAAACATTGCAAAATACCCCTCACCAATCATTTTTTATGGTAGTAGCTTTAGTGTATTATGGTAGTAGATTTAGTATGTTATAATAGTAGCTAAACTACTATTATAACATACTGAATCTATTATCATAATATACTATAACTACTATCTTAGGGGTATTTTTGGGATCTTTTTTAAATATTTGACTTTTTAACTAAACCACATTATTTTTTACAAAGATGCATCGAACCCCCTAATTTGATTTCTTGGTCACTTATATACAAATAATTTCTTATGAATGTAGGAAACCTACTTTTCCCTAATAATTAACAAAGAAGTTTGGCACGATAGAATGGCATCCTACCTATTCCCGAAATTGCATTGATCAGAAGCATGATGAAGTTCACTGGATAATTACATTGACTCAACCCTTCCTTTTTTCCTTTCTCATTGTTGGACTCACTAGGACCTATATATAAAAGAATTTATTGAGAAAAACACTATTATTATTATTATTACTAAATGAAAAGCATTAATCCCATGGATGTTCATTATTACCAGCTCGATTAGGGGCGTGCCGGTTCTCCTCATCCAAGTCCATCATATCGTTTTCTGCTTTTGCTCCATTTGAATGTTTAATGCATATTTTGAAAAACGTGACTATAAGGAAAAACAGTCTTTTGATATTGGTAATCCAAGGCACTTGCAACAATTTTACAGGTAGTAATATGCTCACAGGTGGAATCCAACCGAGAAGGAAAATATGCCCCCCAAATCCCATAATCCTATACCATTAAATTAAAATGCCCCTTGACTCCCTTTTTATTTTTATTTTTATAACTATTCATTTGAAATTACAACGTTGTAATAATCTGCCCCTATGTTTGGCCTAGCGTTTATTCGCTCTCACGCCCATTTCTAGTTCCTCATTTGTAAGTTTTAAAGTAACTTTATTTATATTTGATTTTCTTTAGAGTAATGTTTAGTTCCCAAAATTTTGAGGGAAAATCAAAAGAAAGAAAATAGGAAGGAAAAATAAAAGAAAAAAATGAAGGAAAATAAAATAGAATTAATTTCCATTACAAATCAATTTATTTGTTTAAAACTCATCAATATAAAGATTAAATAATCTTAAAATATTTAAATTTATAAATTTATTTATTTATATATGATTTTCTTTAAAAAAAAATTATAAGACAATTATTTTCCTTAACATTTTTTTTCCTTATTATTTTCTAAAAGCCAAACACAACCTTTTTTTTTTTTACATTGATTCACTTGGAATCAATGTTTTAAAAACTATACCGGTAGTCGAACTGAAAAAGTTAATTGCTCATGGTTTACGCATTGACTCCAAGGGTCGAATCCGTGATCGACCGCGACATAAATATATAAATTATATTTAAAATTAAAAAATACATAATCTAATACTTAGAATATTTATTTATTTTTATATAGTTTTATTATTATTTTAACTTTTATAAAATATAATATTATAATATTTAAATATAAAATGTATTGAAAATTTAAAATATAACATTATATATTTATGTTTTTTGAATTATGATATATAATGCTTTTTTATTATCTACTAGTTCCACATCCATCAGAGAGTGACAAAGGCTTATAGGCCTTCATATACACATGTTTTGAAGTTATTAATGCAACAAATAAGGGCAATTGTTGTGGGAAGATTGAGAAAGTAATTTTAGTGGCTAGTTTATAGCCAGCCATAATGGTAACTTAGCTTTATATCATAACACGATTTTATTTATCGGTGACTGTGTTTTTTCAAACAAAATTTTAACCTACATAGATCTCAAGCAGATAAAATCATCTATCTACAGAAAAACTCTGCCTTTATATTTAAAACGAGCTTTTATACTCTGACTCAATTTTGAAATAAAGAACACAACTCATAATAAATTCGGTAACTAACTAATAATGAAACTATTGCACACGTGGGATTAGTGAGTACGCTATTTGAATGAACTATCTGGGGTTTCCACGAACCGGTATTTCGCCGATGTCGATTCACCGATGTCCAAACAGACAAGCAACTCGACCGGTTATAGGGCTAGTCAAAGATTTGACCGACCGATTCAGCTTGGATATTCTATTCTCACATGTTAAATGTTAAAAGAATGAAGTAGAAATATTTTTTTTCTTAATAATATATTTTATAAAGATTATTGTTAAGTGTTAATGTATATACTGAAATGGTATCATTTCATTTTTTATGCCAATCATTTTCATTTTCTAAGGTTTAGCAAAATTGCTTTCTATTCTCATATATTTATGGTAAAGCAGTATTCATATTTTTCTCGACTACTTTAATTTTTAGGTATATATGGGATTTGTTTTACGTTTTCTATTTCTAATAAAGTACAACTTCTTAGCCTTGTAAAAGAAAATTGTTAATGATGTTTGAGACATTAGGTGGATCACCATTGCAACTCTTCCTTGTGTTAGATGTTTTAACAACATTTTATGCATATTATATAATTTTTTAATTGTAGACTTTTTTGTTATGAGATAAATTTATGATATTGTTAGAGTACTTCTTTATTTTATCTAAAATTATGTATTATTGTCTAAAAGTGAATTAAATTTGGTACCATGCATGAAAACTTATTAAATATGATCTAATAGGATGAAGAATATTTGCATCATTTGGATAGATATTCATAGGTTGTTGGACATATAAATTTAGCGCAAATCAAAATAGAGACCAAGCAATCTCTATCCTATGTACAAAGAAAAGTGTGCCATTTATTTAGCACCTTTAACTTCACAAAGTTCAATTTTATTGGAATTATAGAATTGATTGTACATTTATAGTTTTGAAATTTAGGTTAAAAAAATTTGAAAATTTAAAATTTAATTAGGGAATTAAAAATTAAAAATAAAATGTCTCTTTGGAAAAGAAGAGGTTGAGGTTTGGATATTTGAAAAAGATTATTTGATTTGTAAAATTTAAAAAAAGCGAAATTCAAATTTTAAAGAATTTTTTATAAATATAAAGATCATGAATTTTATATTTTCTAAATAAAATAAAATGATTTTTGAAAATTTGAAATTATAGAAATTATTATTTTTTGAAATTAAAGAATGATTTTTATTTAGTTTAGTAACTAATGAAAATATACATATATTTTTAAATTAAAATTAGAGAAAATGTTTTTTTTCCTAAATAACAAAAGTATGGAGGAAAGTCAAAATAAGAATAATAGTATTACTTGAAAGTTAGTATTAAAGAAAGTTAAGATATATAAAATTCAGGATTTGTGTTATTATTTAAAACTGGCAAAAACTTGAAACAAAATGAGATGCATACTAATGGTTTAAAATTGTTCTAACTATAAACAAGTAGTCTTACGTTCAAACTTTGTTAAAATTATTTTTGTGAAATTTAGCTTAACATTCCAAACAAAAGGGACTTTGACGAGTTTGATTTAGTTAAAATAAAATAAAATAAAAAGTAAAGATTTGAAAATAAATAATCAAAAGGTGAAAGCAATGTTTTCAAAACCAAACCGATCATTGAATCGAAAAAACTATCGATTCATGGTTCACTGGTCAAACTGATGGTCAAACTGATGACGTCATAAATATATATTTTATATATTATAATAAATAAAAAATAACTTTGTTATAAATTTTGACAGCATTTCCATCTTTTGTAAAGTTTTTCACAAAATTTTTCACTTGTGGAGTTTATCATAATGTCACTGTTTAAGACTCATAACTGGTGATGGAGGACCAATAGAATATAGGTCATTAAACTTAGATCATAAATAAGATATCATAGAAATAAACATCATCCAAATGGAAGAAATCAGCCTATAATCTCACATTCTTCAGGTGAATATTTTGACAGCTCAAAATCATTATTTATAGACAACCTACTTTTTCTACAACAAATAGATATGGAAAATACTCATAGAATGCATAAACTCCGTATTGTGCTGACCCGAGAAATTCTAATTTCCTTCAAAGCAAGAAAATCATAATTTCTACATAAAATTGTTATTTCCGTTAAAATCAAATTTATTCTCTGCATTCTGGATGATGAAACGGATTTCACCGTTGAATAGTCTCAATAAAATCTAGCTACCGTCGACTTCACGACTCGAGACGCTTAGAGTTTGCACATTTTCTCGGCAAGACGCGTTTCGCATCGTGAAACGATTTTCGATACAACGGTCCACATATACCACGACTGCGTACCATAAGTGGCATGAGTAGTGAAATGATGAAAAAGGACGGTTTGTATAAATAATGTCAAAATCGGGAAAGTATGATAAATGGTCATTTTAAAGGTTTTGTGTTAAAAGACAAGATAGTAAATAGTGCCTTCTCCTACATTTCAAAAAGGGCAAAAGAAACGTGAAATGAGGAATTGGATGCAGTATCTTGAGTTTTAAATTCTAGAAAGAGAGAGAGCCACTTCTCTCTAGAATATCGGGAAATCAATCAGCCGACCAATGGGGCTTGAGAAGGAAAGCCGCCCACGCGGAGAGGTTTACGCTGTCTCCGGCTGTGTGAGCCACAAACCCGAGAGATGCGTTTTTACCTACTTTTAGTTTTACACTTTATTTGGGTTGCTTTTACAACGCTTCGATTGGTTCGAGGCCGTGAGGGGCTACTCGATCGTGCCAAAACACGACCGAATCAGGAAGTTTTTAGACATTTTGACAAATTCGCGAACGCCCGTAAACCGATTTGGCCGGCAGGCTGAATCATGCATTAAATTCTCGCTTGGTGAGTAGGACCTAAATGGTATGGAATTCGGTTCCACCAAGAGGAACTCGATGAGGAGGTCGCCTTTCGACAAACACTGGTTCGGTTGTGGACTCAGAAACAGTCCCAAATTGTATGGAATAGACACAATGTCCATGTGTTTCTGCATTGGAATTGTTTGATGTGAGTGGCTTCGAAAGTTGGTTGATCAAGAAATTAGTAGGTTAATGCTGTCAGGTTAACATAATGACATAATTAGTATAAAATATAATTGTATTTCAGAGGCCATTGAAGATGAGATTGCGGAATTGTTATAAATGATGCCGAGGTGTATATACGAATGACCATGAATTTCTTTAAGTTTCTCAAGTGAAATCGAATGTTTGGTAGGGTCAGAACAAGAACCCGAGGGTTTCATCACCACGTGAATAGTAAGCCATGAAAATAATTTTTGTGAATTAATGCTCGTCGAAAATTCAAGTAGAATTGCTTCGTGAGTTCGATCATTAAATTCCACATGAGAAATCGATTACGCTGATTAATTCGAAAAATTACATAACATGATTGTGTTATTTAATTTTATGTGAATATATGCATGTTTATATATTTGCATGTGTTATAGACTGTAATGAAATTGGCATCATGCATTCCATATGTAAAACCCGAGAAAAATTCAATTTTTCTGAAAAAAATGGTAAAACGGTAATTTCAGTTGAAAACCCAAAATTCTATAGATCTCGGATGATGAAACAGATTATACAAGAATTGCCTTCAAGGAATCTAGCCAATTCGTAAAAGTTTCTCACGAATTCTCGAGACAAGAATATTTTACTAATTTCTAGGTGATAAATCGTCATGATTTGTAGTGACGAGATTTACAAAAATCGGAAGTTAGAAATGATGAGTTAAAGTTCATTTAAAATAATTGAACTGAAAAGAAATAAAATTTTTCGGAAGAGAAACGAACCCGAATGAGGTAATATAAGTTATGTATCTAAATAATAATAATAATAATATTTTAATAATAAAAAAATAAAAATTCAAATAAAAGGAAGCAAAAGGCCATTATTGGCCGAAGGAGATGGGAGGGGAAGAGAGCGTTGGAGAGAGGAGAAATTTTATTTTTTTTATTTTTCTTCTCTTTACTTCTTTCTCAGATCTACGAAAATCGGACCGTCGGATTTTGTCGGGGTTGAAGGCAAAATTGATCTACGCAATGAGAGCCACGCTGCGGACACTGTGTTGAGTTTTGACAAACTCCGTGAGATAGTGGGTCTCATCCTACTTGCTTTACTCCTTGTTTAAGTGTTTTATAAATGCTTCATTTGGTTTGAGGCCGTGAAGGGTTATTTGATCGGGTCCCAAATCTTGGAACCAAGTGTGGAAATTTTTTCAAGAATTTCGAGCCTATCTGACAAATTGTGACTGTAGGCTATTTGGGTGTTTGTTTAATCATTTACGGTAAATAAATTGTGTTTACGATAGCCACGGGAAAGATAAAAATTCGATTACTCAATTATACGGAATATAATTGGGTACAGATAAAGCCATCGGAGATAAAATCAGGATTTACCCAATTATACAATATAATTAAAGTAAAGATAGCCGAGATGAATGGTGGAATCGCCGTCGAAGCACATGACACATCCAAGAATTACATGCAGGTGAATGTAATTTGTGAATATATTCATAATTGATATATTGTATAAAAATGATTGAAATGGCATAATGCATTTCATATGCACTGGGTAACCTAGAATTAAGTGTGAGTGCATGACATGAATTTTCTGAAAAACGAACATGGTTGCGAAAGGAATTTCACAGGATGATTTTCCGGAGAATTTGGTCAGAGACGGGCCAATGTATCATTTCTGATGAGGGACTATGACTGTTTCGGAAAGCTCACCGGGGCACCACTACGAGGATAGTCCCATATTTTTACCGACACTTCGGTAGTATATTTTCGCAACAACAAGTTTGCTTTGAAATGATTATTTTCATACATGGCAAAAAGTAAGTGTGAGTGAGTCTGAGGACTGAGACATGGGAACGATATTTGTATATCTGGCAGATCACGTGATTTACTTGAATGTGTGTTTAAATTGAGCATTGCATATGCACTTAGGTGGGAGTAACCCATTTGTAAGATTCCACTACTAGCGATAAATTTCACCCCGTCGAGGAACATTTTTTTCGTGCAATGTGGTGTTCGAGAAGACGCTTCTTCTGTAGGACCGATTCAAGAGTTTCGTTGTAGCTTTGATGTTTTTTGGATATATGCATGACTATAAATTTTAATATGTATTTGTATTGGCAGAAATGTTATAACTCTTTAACCATGTAATATATTCGGGTCGGGATATAGATTTTCAGGAGTCAACTATCGAATATAGTCAAGCATATTTGATGAGTGTTGATGCAGGGGCCCAAGTGGCCATTTTTACTCAGGTATGTGTCTCGCGATACGAGACGTATAGATTTTCCGCAGGTTGACGGGTAGTCAACGGACACCCCGGGTTTGGGGCGTCACACCATATGCACTAGGGCACCCTAGGACGATAGGAGTGAGTGCATGAGGTGAGTCTAGAGAAAATGGTTTCGGAGGGTTGTCTAAAAATGATAATTATCGGAGGGTAGTCTACACTAAAAATATCAATCGTCGGAGACGACCCAATTGATATACATCGGAGGGTAGTCCTTAAATAATATCAATCGTTGGAGACGGTCCAATTGATATACATCGAAGGGTAGTCCATAAATAATATCAATCGCCTGAGACGCACTAAATCGGGACATATATACACTCCGAGGGTTGTCCAAATAAACATAATAATTTCATAATGCAGGCTTAGCGAAAGTAGGGAGTCATGAGGACTCAGTATGGATGACGCTTAGACATTCAAGTAGATCGTAGTACAGGAGCGTACGAGGACAACCTGCTCTAAGAGGTCGAAGCTTTAGAAGAAAGCCTAATGTGGCTTTGGTGGTTTTAAGGCATGTATTAGAATCTTTAGAATTTTAATATATGTGTCAGATAAGAGTAGATCATTAACTTCAGAATCATGATATATAGTTGGTATGTTTTGATGAGTATTATTATGGGGCCAAGTGGTCGCTTTTACTCATGCGATGGATTATATCGATATATCGATATATGTCATGAAGAAATGCAAATCCCAAGAGGACTTTTTACTTGGTATAATTGTATATGAGACCCCTTATGGTCATTGTGTATATCGGGGACGTTATATACAAACAGATTCTCGTAGAGCCCTGCACAAAGGAGACTCTCGCCCGAGCAGGAAAATGCTCTGTCACCCACATTAACGAGCATTCCGCGGGGGCTGACTGCAGTCAACGGACCCTCGGGTTTTAGGGCGTCACATGTATGTATTCAATAAACCATTCTGTAAGACCCGAGAAATTCCAATTTCTGGAAAAATGGCAAAATCGTAATTTTGCTTACAAAATTGTAATTTCGATTAAAAATCTGTAATTAATTCTCTAGATCTCGGATGATGAAATGGATTTCACCGTTGGAATCGTCTCGGGAAATCTAGCTAGCACGTAAAATTTCGCCACTCGAGACAATAAGTCACACGCTGAGGCATCTGGATTCGTGCCATAAAACGACTTCGATGCGATTTAAAATCACATATAACAAGTACTCACGCTCCATGTTTGCATGAGGGAGTAAATAATGAAAATGAACGGTCGAGATAGCACCTAATGTCAAAACTGGAAAATAAAGGGACGTAGTGGTCATTTTTGGAAAAGATTTAAGTCACTAAAAGACGAAATTGTAAATAGTGACCTTCTTCATTAAATCAAAAGAGAAAAAAACGTGATTTGCAAACCAGTGAGATCCGGTAGCCCTTTTTTGAGAGATTTTCCTTAGAGAGAGAAACTTCTCTCTAAAAATACACGCGATTCGACCCCGTCTGCTAGCCTTCTGACAAAGAGGAAAGCCGCTCTACGCAGAGAGCTTCGTGGGTACCCTGGATGGGAGTTTCAACCCGAGAGGTAGGGTTTCTCCCTACATGAGTTTTATTCCCATTTTTAGTACTTTTCAATGTTTGAGCCGACAAGGCCGTTAGGTTATACAGACCTACCCCAAACCTGGGACCGACTAATATAAAATTTTTGACAAATGAGGCGTACTTTGGTCGCTTCCACTACCGATGTCGGGTGTGAAACAGTGTTTTTAAAGTAATCACATTGATTGATAGAGACCGAAATGTCGTGAAACTCAAGCACAAGGTAAACTGATGATTTAGATTTTCCCGTAATAGAAACTGTGGTTTCACTATTCCCAAACAAAGGTTCTAAAATATATTTTCAGAAATATGTGTTTCGGGTCGAAAGTGATTTAAATTAAATTGCTCAGGTTTGATCATTAGCCCAAGTGAGCTAATTTCGATGTGTATGAGTTAAAATTACATAAATACGATCATGGCTGATTCAATTATGCGAGTATATTCATGCTTATATACTGCATGTGATCGACCTGTATCGAAACGGTGCATTAAGACAAAGATTCCATATGCACCTTAACACCCAGATTATGGGTGAGCGAGCGCATGAGATGAGTCTAGAGAAAATCTGCCGGGAGGGTTGCTCCAAAATATTAATTATCTGGAGGGTAGTCCAAATTTAAAATATCAATTTGGCTGAAATAATCTAATTGGATATTCATCTAGAGGGTGTCCACAAAACAAATAATATATCAATCATTGAGCTACTCAAATCGATATATATTCATCTGGAGGGTCGGCCCACTAATAAAACAATAATTCTCATACAAGGCTTAGGCGAGGTGAGAGCTCTGAGGACCCTGGATCCGAGTCAAGTCATGTAGACATCTGCTAGGATCATGATCGTTGAACAGGTGGCTTAAATTGAACATCAGACCCGACTTGTGGTGAGTGTGCCTTACTTAGTGGCGATTCTCCCATCGAGCATTAGCTCACCCTCGGGCCGTGGACTCCCTTTATTTTACAGTACAGGAGTGTGCGTAGGGGACTAGCCGTCCCAGAGACTGAGATTAAGAAAAGCCTTGGACAGGGTTTTTCGACGATATTCGCATGTATTAGAATTTCTCTAATTTTAATATACGCTGCATTTATGTAAAACATTTGAACTCTTGTGAATCATTGCATATAGTCGATTCATAGTCAGGGCGTATATCGGTATCATATGGCCCAAGTGGCCGATACTCCATGTGATTGGATATATCAGATATATTGACTCAAGCCAGATGTAAATGCGTGTTTTATATAAGTATTTATCTGCAGAGCTCCCTCGTATTAAAAGAGACTCTACCCCGATTTTCAAGTGGCGTCTGCACCGACATCCACTGTATTCGCGGTTGATTCGTGTCAACTGACCCCTGGTTTTCAAAGGCCATACATTCAATCTATCAAAAGATGATCTCGCATATCAATTAAATTTCATGATGTATGCTTATCAAAAGCATGCAAAACCATTAAGCATATCTTCATAATGCACACCCTAGTATCATCAGTCAGAAGTGTACAAATAATAATACATTGATTTGTCGCTTAAAGAACGTATTACACTTATTTATTAGCATGACCTTCGATTAAAAATGTAAGCTATTCTATTAAAAATGTAGGGAAAACGATTCGCATTAAATCCTATTAGAATATACAAATGCCCTTCAATGACATCTTCGCAACTGAATCCTAATGGAATAAGCAAGTACCCATCAAGGATATCTCCACAAAGATGCACAATTAAGTTTTCCAATAAATCAAATTCTCACAAAAAATGTAAGGATCTATGGTAGTACAACAACAGGAAATATAGTAAAAAGAACGAGTGAACCCCAAGTTTAGGAAACATTTAAGATCTTAAAATAATAAATTAAGAGGGGGAAAAGAATACATATGTAAGAAAGCCCTCATCTAAAACTATCTTCCACTACTGGCCGTAAGATCAAGAGAGAAAAGACTAGTACCAAATAAACGAAAATGCCAAGCCTGGGCGAATTAACATTTATCTATTAATGAGCCAATGGAAACTGAAATAATAAACACTCAGTAACTCACCCAAACAAACCAAGTCGACGCATTTACACGATAATGTAAAATCCCAAAATGGGACGACCGTGGTCGCTAACTTGTCGCTAGCCTTCTCGCGGGGGCGCAACGGAGAGGAGTTAGGGCAAGGTCAGGAAGTCGAGAAGGGCCACTTTTCTGGGGTTTAACATATATGGCATCAAAATGAGGTCATTTTGATGCCAAAAACATCAAAACAACGTCACTTTGGATTTAAATTTTTTAAAAAACTATATTATTTATTGAACCGGCCGTTCTCGTGTAACCGGCCGCTCAACCGTCACGTCAATCGCCAATTCATGCGCTCAATGCCTGTCGATCACATTCCTAATCATTTGAACTAAACTCGAAATGGTGACCGACAAGGTTGACTTGGCCGAACCTACGGCTCTATTCCAATTTTAAAACATCGATGAAAGGGTTTGAAAATAGATAGATAAAATATGAGTAGTAAGTTGGTGGGGAACTAGGCAAAGCAAGTCCTTTGGGCATAGAGAGGAAATCAAGGCAATATATATATATATATATTGTAAGACCCGAGAAATTTTCAATTTCTTGAAAAATGGCAAAATAGTAATTTCGGTCAAAAATCTGAAATTTATTCTCTAGATCTCAGATGATGAAACGGATTTCACCATGGTCTCACAAATTACCTACCACGTCGAATTCGCTTAATTCCGAGACAAATAAAATTTACATCGCTTTTTCGAGGCACGAGCATCGAAAGGCCGTGAAAACGAAATGTGATGTGACAAAGTCATCTATAACACGCATCATGTGACACATGTTACATAAGTGAAATGATGGAAATGGGATCTGGCCGAGATTGTGCCACGGTCGCACCTGGTAAGAAGAACATGGATGGAATTAATGGAATTCATAATGAATAAGACAAAACATGCATAGTGTCGGTTTCCCTTCAATCGAGACCAAAATGGGGAGAACCGTGAACTGACAAAGGGTTTCGCTGGTTTGAGTTTTGAAGGAGAGGGAGTGGCTTCTTCTACGGGCGACGGACCGCTGATTCTTCTCTGAGCAAGAAGGAAAGTCGTTTCACGAGGTGAGGGCGCAACGTAGGTACCCTAGCTTTCTGAGTTTCACTAACTCGTTGAGGTAGGGGATTTATCCTACTTGGTTTTACACTTTGTTTAAGTGTTTTATGATGTTACGATTGGTTTGAGGCCTTGAACAACCGTTTGATCGGTCCAAAAACTTGGGATCGAATTATTGGAATTTTTGGGAGCCCATTGGACAGTCCGTGACTGTAGGGGCTGTTTTGGGTGCTTATTTCATGGTTTATGAAATAAATTATATTGTGATGTGCATGAGGCCTTATATAAATCTGTTCACGGCGGAACCGATGTTCGGTGATTTGATGTGAACAAAGAAACTCGGTGGTTTTACCTGCTCACGTGAATAAGGACATGAAAATCAATTTCTTGTGTGAAAAATCTTGTTTGGTCGAGTAATTCAAGTTGAATTGCTCGTGTTTGATAATTAGCCCATGTGAGCTAATGATGTAATGGATCGTGAAATTACATGACATGTTTGTGTGATTTAAATTATGGAATATATGCATGATTATATATTTGCATGTGTGTTATATAATCAGATATTGAATTGGCATCATGCATTCCATATGCATCAGGGGCACCCTAGAACGACAGGAGTGAGTGCATGAGGTGGTTTTATCGAGAGAGGTTCAGAGGGTTAACTAATAGTAATAATTATCTGAGGGTAGTCCGATATAAAATATCAATCGTCTGAAGCGGCCCAATTGATATACATCGAGGGTCATTCACTAAATAGATAATCTGAGTCATCCACTACTTATATCGGAGTATTGTCCACAATTAAAACAAATATCTTTGTTTGAAAATACTGCTTTCATATGCGGCTTAGGCAAGTGTGAGGGAGCTCATGAGGACCCTAAAGTGAGTTGATCATCAGGCAGACATTCAAGTAGGATCACGCATTTACTTGAATGTATGTTTTTACTGAGCATCGCATACGCACCAAATGAGCAGTAACCCATTTGGTGAGTATTCACCACCTGCGCCTAGCTCACCCTGTCGAGGGATATTATTTTCAGGTACAGGGAGCGTTCGAGGAGACGCTTCATCCTAGAGGCCGTTTTAGAACAAAGTCGGTCAAAAATGGATTTACAGATATATTACATGTATTGTAATTCTAGAATTTTAATATATTTATTGTATAAAGAAAGAATTATTAACTCTTTGAAACTATGGTGTGAGAATAAGAGATATTGATGAGTATCATCAGGTATGGGTCTAAGTGGTCGCTTTTACTCAAGGATATTGATGTTTGGAATAAAGACAGACATCGTGGGCAGCCCCACAGCTTTGAGACTCTACCCGATTTTCATGAGTGGTGTCGCAACCCGACATCCACTCACTATCCCTGCCGACAAGTTGTCAACTGACCCCTGCTCGGGGCGTCACACACACACACAACACACACACACACACACACACACACACACACACACACACACACACACCATATATATATATATATATATATATATATATATATATATATATATATATATATATATATATATATATATATATATATATATATGTATAATATCTATCCAAAATAGAGAATATAAATACAAGGAAATAAAGATTCATCCAAAGAATAAAATATATTATATAAAATTGAGCATGAATTAGGATTTACAACAAGCTAGGAAATACAACACCCAAATATCAAATAGGAAAGAAAATCAATTAATTACCATACAAATTGAAAGAGAAAAAAGAAATAATTAAAATTAGGAAAGAGATTTTAATACCCAATATGAAGATTAGGAAGAAGAAAATTAATTACCAAAAGAATAGGAAATGTAAAGATATTAACCAAACCCAATGTATATCACTAGGAAAAAGGTCATTAATATAATAGGTTAATCATGAAAAAGGAGTGAGAAAATGGTACAAAAAGAATCAATATGCTCACTTACTCGGGGCTGCTTGCTTCCACTAATCCTTTTGCTGCCTATCGAAAGTCAAACCCAAAAGTCAATACCCCTATTAGAAGGAAGATCTCTCCTTCATCATACTTTTAGTAAATAATTTCCTACACCCCCTTAAATGTGACACCTAGACGTTAATAAATCTACCTATAATAAGCAAAGCAAGAGACTTTAAAATTATTCCAACATTGAAACAATATAGAAATTACTTCTTTTTAACAATATAAAGGTTTTTAGAATCCAACAAAAGAAGAAAATATTTTCCCCAATCTCTTAAGTTTTCTTTATTTTCACTACCATTTTCCAATTCTCTCACCTCTCACCTATCACTCCATCTCCCTTAAAATGTCAACACCTCACCATCTCATTTAGTTCGCCTCCCATTCATAAGAACCCTACATAAAAAAATGACTTTACATCCGTCCCCATTTCCCCACACATACCACTAGTCCCCTAGTCCTCTTTTTGAAAACACGCTTCTAGGCATCCATGAACATACTGCTGACAGTTTGTCAATGCAATAGAAGGCAAGTTTGGGTCAAAAGATGTCAATGCAAAACCTCCTCGATGATTTTTTCATTCACCTTGCACATTTCAACAATAGAAGGCAAGTTTGGGTCAAAAGTCAAGGCACAAGCCAAAGTGGTGCATTATGCCCGTTGTTGAGATAAAAGGGCTTCTGCTCTGATTTCATCACATCCATAGCTTACCCTAACAACAGGAAACAGAACCCAAAAAAAAAAAAAAAGAAAGAAAGAAAGAAAGAAAGAAAGAAAGAAGATCAAGTAGACATTCACAAGAGAATGAAAAGAGGGGAAAAGTTGTCAGGTTCATATTAGGAAAAAAGTATACTGGCAACTTTATTTAAGGTTCTATTTCTATATAGCTGTTGCTACTGTATGAAATATCCTCTTGATATGTTTCGGTACTTGGATGTTATGAAGTCACTGGCCAGTGCATTTGATCCATTAGAGAAACTGCTAAATCAAGAGACTAAAATAATTAATCGATGATTTAAAATATAATCAATTAATTATCGATATTTTACAATGGAGAAAAGCATTATATATATCAATATTATTAATTTCGAGTTCAACCTCTGGCCTGTTGGAGGCACCTGACAGATAATCGCTTTCTCACTGTGCGAGCCTTAATTAATACAAGTCGCTGATCCCCAAAGCAGCTCGGGTGGAAAGTGGCTGAGTCGAAGACGTTAATGGAACTATAGAACACAAAAGTTGAGCTTACATGGTTTCGGGGCTTATGCTCAAGTTTGTGCTCAAGTATAAAGCTGGGAGATTGCTAGCAATTATGTGCCTGGTCCACTTAGTATTCTCAAATATATGTATAAATTATAAATTTATAATAAATATAATTTATTATATGAACTGTTTTTATAATAAATATAATTTATTATATGAATCCTATTTATAATAAATATAATTTATTATATGAACAATTATTCCTTGATAATAATAAGGTTTTCTTCTGGAAGTTTTTTTTCATACATTTTTTTGAGAATACGTAACAAGAGAAAAGGAAAGAATTTTTTCTATTCTTTGGTTTTTTTCTAAGTGTTCTAAGATCTGTGCCTACGCCTCGATTCATACAGCCCACACACATCCATACCACTCGAGGATAGATCCGAAGATCTGACGGCATTGGTCGATCCGTGAGATCGGACCGCGGTGCATCGTCGCGCGGTCGTCACTGAGAGATCCGACTGGGCAGTATCACCGGGTCGGGTGGTCGATTCAGAAGTCTAGTATTGACTGATCTCGCAAATCTACATAGGTAATTTTTATTAATATTGAATTCTGGATACGTTGCATGTTTAATCATATTGCTGCATCCATGCTTCCGATTGTGTGTTTTCCTTTCCAATCGTATCGTAGCATGCCATATGATTTAGATAGCGTGTATCTAGGTATTCAATAATGCATGTAATTTTTGATGTTGCTGACAGTATATGGCACCTAGGTTCTATTTGTTGTTAGATCGCATGATTAGATTCCATGAATGCGATTTTTTGCTCATGAATGGATGTATTATTTTAATGTTTCGCCTCTAGATCCATGTAGATTTCTGATCGTATTGACTTTTTGGCTCAGAATAGTGAGGCCATCATAAGATCGTGTTTCCTTCCCTGGTTTTATTTATTATTTACATTTTTTTTAATTAAAAATAGTTGTAATTTTAAATTTAAACTCAGAATCAGACACCCTTCATTATTTGGAGTTCTGAAGATCCGACACCATTCGTAACGCAACGAAACGCGGAGGAGGAAGGGCACGCGCTTGGACGGACGGCGGTGTTCGAGAACGCCGGGCTACGCGCCTACACGGGGCCGGCAGTTTTCAAGGTGGCTTTTACCGCCGATAGTCTGCGTAGGGCGCTAAGCAGTCGTTAAAAGCATTCGCGGCCGGGTTGTCAGGCAAGGGTGGTTCTTCCTCGCTTCTGCTTGATTGTGGACTACGGATACAATAAAGGCGCAAGAACCTTAGGATATTTTTGTAATGTGCCCAATTTTAATTTTTTAGAAAACCATGATTAGGTTATTTAATTAATGCTTTTGTGAATGGTTTAAATTATATGCTTATAACATGTTTTATGCATAACATGCCATATGTAATAGGTGGTGCCATATACCAGATCAATGATAATTACATGTGCATAATAATTATTATGATTCTATTATCTAGTTTAATAATTATTATGAAAATTATTTTATTTTTTTGAAATAATTTAAAACCCTTATTATTTAAAATATTAAACACAAGGTTTTAATTAATTTAATTAACTGAACTGGTACTTCACTGGGTTCATTAATAAAATAGACTGCGTATTTCAACTGATAAACATGGCTGGATTTTATCGATTAGACTCAATTAAGTTTCGTACTTTTAAGATCGATCACGCAATCGCTTCTGCGGTAAATTCGATATTAAAGATACTTTGAATTAAACAATGGTTAAAGATTCAACCGACTTGACGATTACCTCTCCCTAAACGAGGCTATGATATTTTTATTAAGTGCCAAAGTTTTGAAACAATTAGAGTGAAATGATTATGTACATTCAGGAAAAAGTTCCGTCAAGAAGGGGCGTGATTATGAGTCCATTAGACTTGATCTTTCGGGAAACTAACTTAGTAGATACTAATCATTTTTGATCAAATTTATTTACAAATATCTGCCCACTGAAGCGTTTATAACTAAACAATTAATGTTACAACAAACAAAATAAATGATTAATCAAATTTTAAGACATGCTATCAGAAGATATTACGCTTTAATACTAGTGTGTATTTTTTTTTCAGAAAATGGCATCACTAACCCACTTGCAATGATTTTGAGTCAAAAGCCTATGGATGAAATAATTATATGAATGGAAAACCAACCCGTACATTGTTCGATTTTGAAAACCTGAAGCTGTCCTAACTACACCAAAGCCCAATGAGCCCAAGAGCAAATGCATCCGACTGTCGGCAAAGACTATGAGAATCGGGTCAAGGCAAATATACCGCCACGCTATATTCTTTTGCCAAAGGTTGCTAGTCATTGAAAGGACAGAGCATCTCATCCTCGAGGAGTGGATAAATAATCCGCATCTTTACAAGATGCGTCACAATCAACAAGTTCTTTAAGGCGTAGTCATAGCTAGGCTAATTTAACACCAACGACTCAAGCAAAGCGGCGACTTCGTTCAAAACCACGCTCGCGATCTCAACTCGCCGGCGTCGGGGATGAAGATGGAGCAAAGGTCCCAAATTGATTTCTCATATTTGAACTCTACCTTGATCGTTTTATCAGTTTAAAGTTAATTATAATATGAACAAGATGGATCTAACCCTGGGCGAGTTGATGCATGAACTGAAAGCCAGCATACTTGTGTCATATAGTTCATAGGACTGGTGGTTCTACTTTTCGTTTCAAAGGAAACCTAAGGGTGGGAAAAAGAATAAGAACAAGGTATGGTCAGTACTCGCCATCAAACCACCGCTTGGTTAAATAGTTTAAAGGCAAGTTTCGCGCGACAAGAGGGTCACTTAGCTAATTGCCCCCGATTGCCAAAAGCAAGGTATGGGTAATTTTAAATGTGGTTGAAGCTTGTTTAGTGGAGAATTATAATGATAAATGGATCGCTGGATTCAGAGTTACCAACTATGTTCCACGTTACTCTTTGCAAGGGTTCGCACAAACTAGCTGCCTGGACAGAAATCGCAGGTTTTTGAGGCTCGAAATGGAGAACATGTCTCCGTTTAGTGCCACAGACGTAGAATTATTTTTCAAATAATGATAGACTTTATGTTTAGTAGATCAGTTTATATGTACGATTTTAAAAGGAATTTAATTTCTGCTAGTTGTTTATTTGAACAAGGTTTAACAAAGGGAATTTAATCTTTGGTTACACAAGAAGTTCAACTTCAAGTATTGTATCAGTGATTTATTAGATGGTCTTTATTATTTTAAGTCCTATGTCCTAAGTGATGTTTAATTACTGAAATTGTTGATGAAGCATGATCACCTAGCCAAGAAAAGGAAAGTTTCAAAATGAAACGTACTCTTGGCATTTCAAGGACAGTCATATTAACTAATAGATTCATGGTTTGCAAAAAGTGATTCCTAACTTCCCTTTAGACTTTGAACCTATACCAAGATGTGAATCTTGTTTAAAGGTAAATGACCAAAAGTGCCCTTTAAAGCCAAGATATCGCAAGAACCAAACCAATGGAATTGGTGCACACTGATGTGTGCGACCAATAAATGTCCAAGCTGTGAGTAGAGGGTATGATATTTGCCTTTACGATGACTACTCAAGATATGGATATATTTACCTAATGCGCCAAAGTCCGAAACTTTCACTAAATTTCGAGTATAAGGTCGAAAGGTAAAGCAATTAGACTCCATATCAAAGAGCTTCATTCCCGACCGAGGTGGTGAATGTACCTCATCCGAGGAGTTTTAAGCCCTACGACTCCAACAGGATGAAGTTTCACAACTTATCAGCATCTGAACACCCCAAAGAAAATGGAAGCCATGCAGTTAAGAAATAGAACCTTTCTGATATGGTGAGGTCACTGTTAGTTATCATCTCTACTCTATATCAAGTTGGGATATGCCATAGAACGCAATGTATCTCTAATTTAGTTCCTTCTAAAATCCGCTCTAAGACACCACTGTATCAGAGCATGCAGTTTCAGTTTAAGCCATATCCAATGAGTGGGGTGCTCCTCAAGCACATGTCTAGAAAGGATCCAAATAAGTTGGAATCGCAGCATTTAGGCTTCAGTAGGCTGTTTGTCATACCCTAAAGGAACGAGAGGTGGACTGTCCTCTGATAAAAAGGTTAGTCAGGAGCACTCACGCAACTTTTTCGAGGAAGACTATATAAGCAATTTCAAAACCCAAGAGTAAAATAATTTTGAGAGCCGACCAGCTCAGAACAACCGAACCACTCAAGAGTTCGTCTATCACCACTCCGATTCCTATGCATGTTCAAAGAGGGAAACACCCGAAGGTGAACAGCTAATGTGTGGAACCATGGGAACAAGATCCAACATGGAAACTGTAACTAAGAGCCAAGAGACAAGAGGAACTAGTACCTTACAAAAGCTCGTAACAATGAACCACAAACTGGAGTTTCTGGCCAGAGGATAGAGTAAGGCTGAGCCCATAGATATGTCTTGCTGCAGTCTTTACCAAGTTATCGCTATCGATGCGAAGATGATCCCATCACCGCAAGAAGACCTGAAGATGATTTGCAGTGATGCAAAAGCCGCGGACCGTGAAATGGAATCATGTATTCAATTCGGGCCCGGTCTTCAGAGGCACCTGGGGCAGTAAAACCAATGTGGTGTAAGTGGATTTAAGGTGAGAAAAGAGGATCGTATGGGAAGGTGGAAACCTTCAAAGCTAGACAGGCAAAGCACTGGTACCCAAAAGAGGGGATAGATTATGAAGAAACCTTTCGCCAAGAGCTGCTTAAATCTATCCCGATTCTTTTACCAGAGTCGCTTAGTCTCGACACTTAGATCCAAGTGTGATGGATGTCAAATGCACTTTAAAATGGTAAATTTAAAATGAGGACATCTATGCAGAACTTAAGGGTTCAAAGCTAAAGGCAAAGAACACATGGTATGCAAGTCAGAAGGTCCATTTGGCGGATTTAAGCAAGCATCCAGATCATGGAACATCGATCGTGTTTGATCAGCACATTTTGGTTTTGAGAAAAGCCCCCGATGAACCTTTGTGTGCTTACAAAAGAATCCAAGCAATACGTATGTAGTTTTCTAAATCTTTACGATGACATTGTTAATCTAAACAACAAACAAGTTCACAGTGTAAAAGATCGTCGCATAAAATACTTGATATGAAAGACTTGGGAGAAGCCACTATATTCTTGGAATCAAACTTATTCGAGACCTAAGAATAAGTTGTCAGTAATTATCTCAAGCCTCTTATATTGATAAAATTTTGTCGTGTTTAATATGGAAAATCTAAAAGGGATCCCTACCCTTAGACATGGAATTCATCTTTCTGGCGATAATCACCAAAACTCCTTCTCGAAAGCGTAAAAGAACGATGAGTAGGATACCTTATGCCCTACTGTGAGGTAGTCCTGGGCGTATGCCATGTTAAGTGTACCGTGCCAGAGACCGTTATGCTGGGAGCTGTGTCAGATTTATCCGATCCCTGAAGGAACACTGATCGCAAAGAAAGCATATACTTAAGTATCTGGCGAGAACAAGAGATTATGGTGCTAGTATATTCCAGTTGGGAGTTTAGAAACCATCGCTCTACGACTCAGATTTCCGCGGATAACACTAAGGAAATCTAATCGGTTATGTGTTTACACTATACGGAGCCGCCCGTCGGAGGAGTATTAAAATGCGACGCAGCGTGATTCCACTACGTATTGAATATAAGCCGCCGCCCGAGGCGCCTAAGGAAGCCGTGGGTGGCTGAAGAAATTCATTATGGATCTCTCAGTGATACCCGAAGCAGTGTGCTCACCCATTAATCTCTCATCGTGACAACAATGGGGCCGCGAGTACGCCCAAAGAACCATGTATCACAAGAAACAAAACACATTGAGAGGAAGTACCACTGATTCGAGACATCATCGAGCGAGAGACATGCTGGTTACAAAATAATACGAGGAAAACTCTAGGTGCAAATCTATTCACAGTTGGGCTCTACCTCGCTCAAGTTTTTGAAAGACATGTAGATTCTATGGGTGTTAGGAGATTACCAGACTTATTTTAGGACTAGTGGGAGTTTTTTTATTCGAGCTAGAGTAAGACAAATTAAATTATTGTATTTTTCTCGTGTTAATAAAATTTCAATGAGGTATTAATTTCACCTCGTGTACACTAGTATTTTTCGACATGTCCGTGATTAATTGCGCAAGATAAGTGGTCATATGGATACTTTCCATGGAAGACATGATCATAAGTTCTCAATTAATGAATAAGATCAGCGCTTATTAACAAAGTTGACGCTTTATTTAGATCAGTAATATTTTATGAAATAATCTGGCTCTTGGTTATTATAAAATATTGGTGCGTATTATGTTTGCATTGATGGATCAGCAAGATTTAATTAAAGTTAAATTTCGTGGAAAGGAATTAAATCAAGTGATATTTGATTATTGCTTTTCTCTCAATCCCTAGTTTATTTTAAAATAGGTAATTGAATAATTATCTGCCTTTGAATTGTCATGTGAGGCCTATTTTTGACTTCCGCCAATACCTAGATGATTTGGGAACGTGATTGTTTAATTACTGATTTATGAAATAAAAAAAATGGAAATTGTATGAAGTTATCCTCTTGATATGTTTTGCATTTGATGTTATAAGTCACCGCCGCTGCATTTGATCCATTAGAGAAATCGTTAAATCAAGAGATTAAATAATTAATCGATGATGTAAAAATATAATCAATTAATTATCTATATTTTACAAATGGAGGAAATTAATATATATATCAATATTATTAATTTTGAGTTCAAACTCCTGTGCCTTTAAAGCGGAGTGGCACCTGGACAGGGATAATTGCTTTTCAATTATAAGGAGCCTTAATTAATAATAGCCGTTTGATCCCTGTGCCAGCTCAGTGGGAAAGCATGAGCTCATATCAAGAATGGAACTATAGAACACAAAAAGTCGAAGCTACATGGTTTCTGGGCTTATGCTCAAGTTTGTACTAAGAGCAAGTGAGATTGTTAGCAATTATGTGCTTCGTCCCACTTCTAGTATTCTCAAATATATGTATAAATTATAAATTTATAATAAATATAATTTATTATATGAACGGTTTTTTATAATAAATATAATTTATTATATGAACGGTTATCTACATAGGTAATTTTATTTAATATTGAATTTTAGATACAGTTGCATGTTTAATCATATTGCTAGATCCATACAAGCTCACTGCGGTGTTTTTCCTTCTCAAATTACGCTTACATTTAGTCTCACAAATACACACCTTACGCTAATAATTACTCCACATGTAGTTAAAATTTGAAGCTACCTAGCACAAAGCAGATAACAAAATGCAACCTAACCTGACCATTTACTATCCAAAACCCTTCCACCAGAAAGAAGAAACTAAAAAATAATAAAAATAGTAAGATAAAAGAGGATGATATGATAATATTTTAATAGCAGTAGCATAAATATTTTGGTAATAGAAAAGGTGCACTGACTATTCAAGACACCATCAATGCATGAGGATTCACTATAATCAAGTTATCACAGGCTAATCAGACTACCCAGTGTTTCATACTTGTCTCAAAGAGCAATATAATGTTTCTATCAAAGAAAAAAAAAACTAGAATTTAAAACATACGTGAAGCAGTATCACTAAAGAACCTCCAACAAAAATTCGAGTGCAACAAACACAATTAATTCTACACAACAAAGGGGAAGGGGAAGAATTAATCCAATTTGACATGACAAATATCAAGGAAGTCTAATTCTGGTTTTAAAAAAATATTCATCCTCCAAAGCAGGTTATGACAAATATCAAGATCATCTCAGACATTGAATTAGCCCCATAGATGCATGCCATCAAAAGGCTACAAAACTATTAAGACCCTTCATAAAGAATGTGTCAAGACTTATTTATTAAGATGACCTTTCTCGACACTAAAAAAATGGTATTTATTCTATTAAAAATAGAGGGAAAAAGGGATTTGGCATTAAACCTTATTAGAATATATAGATGCCCTCTAATGACATTCCACTAACTCAACTCTAATGAATAAGCAAATGCCCATCAAGGATATCTCCACAAAGATGCACAATTAAGTTTTCCAATAAATCAAAATTCTCACAAAAAAATGCCAGGTTTAGGAAATATAGTGAAAAGAACATGTAAACCCCAAGTTTAGGAAACATTTAAGATCTTAAAATAATAAATTAGGAGGGGGAAAAGAATATACATATGTAAGAAAGCCCTTCATCTAAAACTGTCTTCCACTACACTACAGAAGATCAAGAGAGTTAAAAAGACTAAAATTTAACAAATGTAAAATGCCAAGCTTCCATAAATTAACATTTATTCAAAATGGGAGTTAGGGCTGGAAATCGAAAATATAAAACACTCAGTAACTCACCCAAATTTCAAACCAATTCGGCAATGCTAATGATAAATAAAACCTAAATGGATTCGGGCCGTGTTAACTTGCCACAGCCCCGCCGTAAGTGCAACGGTAGAGTTAGGCAAGTAGTCGGAAGCCATGAAGCGCAACTTCGTGGGCTTTAACATATATGGCATCAAATGACGCCGCTTTTGATGCCAAAACATCAAAACAACGCTACTTTGAATTTAAATTTTTAAAACTATATGTTACTGGAATGTCGGGCCTGTAATCCACTTCAACCAATTCACGTTGAATCGCCTAAGCTCACTTCGGGTTCAATGCCGTTCGACGCATTCGGTTTGACCATTTGAACGAACCAAACGGTACGATCGACGATCCGACCGGTCGAACCGGCTTGTTCGGTTCGGTTCTAAAAACATTAGGTGAAGGGTTTGAAAATAGATAGATAAAATATGAGCAGTAAGTTGATGGGAAATAGGCTAAGCAAGTCCTTTGGGCAGAGAGAGGAATATCTGTGTGTGTGTATGTGTGTGTGTGTGTGTGTGTGTGTGTGTGTGTGTGTGTGTGTGTGTGTAGAATATCTATCTAAATAGAGAATATAAATAAAGGAAATGAAGATTCATCCAAAGAATAAAATATATTATATAAATCGAAAGTAGAATTAGGATTTATAAGAAGCCAATGTATATCAAATAGGAAATGTAAAGACATTAACCAAACCCAATGTATATCACTAGGAAAAAGGTCATTAATATAATAGGTTAATCATGAAAAAGGAGTGAGAAAATGGCACAAAAAGAATCAATACACTCACTTACCTCGGATCGTTTGCTTCCACAAATCCTTGTCAGCCACGAAAGTCAATACCCCTATCGTAGAGGAAGATGTCTCCTTCATCATACTTCTTTAGTAACACCCCTACACTTTAAATGATAAATTTATACGTTATCAATCTACCTATATTGAAGCACTAGTCTCTGTCCTCTTTTTAGGAAAACATTGCTTCTAGGCATCCATGAAACATAGTTCCGATAATAGAAAAGCTCAAATTACATCACACAAGCATAACTAGAATTCAGACACATCCTATAAAAATAAAAAAAAAAAAACTAGATTTGGCAAACATGACTCGTTAAAGGCATCACCAGCAACCTCTACAACAAACTTCTGAGTGGCAACAACTACTAGTCTAATTCTGCAAAACAAAGGGGAAGAATTAATCCAATTTGACATGACAAATATTAAGGAAGTCTAATTCTAGTTTAAAAAAATCATCATCCTCCAAAGCAGGTTATAACTCATTAATTTCCTTTTACTAATTGAATCAGAATCTTTTACCATAATTAAAGAAAAATAATTGCTAAATTGCACTGCTTTTTTTATTTCCAAAGAATATGGTAGTGCTCCAAGTCTTTCGCTTGAAAAAGAAAGTGATAAATAATAACCAACAAAGCCACAAACTAAAATATTTCATCATGAAGACTAAAGATTCCAACAAGAATTCAAAAAATCAAAAAAATTTAGTGGTAATAGAAATTTGAGCAGCCTACAACTTAATTCATTAACTTATATGAAAGTTTCAAGTGGACAAAGACGGGATGCATATGGACCAAAATAGAGGGACATTAGGAAAAATAGAAGAACAAAAATAGCAAATCCCGACTTAGCAAATTAGTTTTGTATGCATATGTCTCGAATTTTTCCCAAAGTAAATCAAATTACGTGGAAAAGTAGGTGAAAGCACAACTCCTACTTCTTGAATCTCATGACGATTTTCTAGTCTACATTGTTTACGCCATGTACAATATCAAGTAAAATATTGATTATATGGAGCAAAATATTGCGCCAAAGATTATCCCCAACCCTTCAATAATCATTAAACCTTGTGGTAACATAAGGATGTCACTAAACTGCATCCAAAGGAATAAGACAAATCTCATTTTCTCGTTTTCCGAAAGCAAATTTATGAATGTGAATCTAAGAAGTAAATTCAAAATAATGGAGCATTACATGATAGTATAATGTTGAATCATAAAAATTTCCAAATATAAGAGTTCAAAAAACTTATAAACATAGAGTAGACCTATGGATTATAAGCAGATGGTGATTTAAAATAAGTTATAAAAAGCCTTAAATGGGTGGATACAACTCACATATCAAGTTAATCGCCCACAATGGGACAATGAATCCATCGCTATGTTTATGAGGGAAAGAAGAGAAAATACAAAGTGGTCAAACTTCATCACTCTTGACTACAACATAAACAAAAACAAACCTAATACAGCATGGCTTTAGTCTTCAAAAGCCACTGAAACAATAGAATTAAAATACCAGAATAGAATTAAAAATAAATAAAATAGAAACACTAAAATAACAAAATCCTCGGTTTTAGATACCCAAACAAAATAAATGAACACATAAAACAGAGGTTCATTAGAAAATAAAGAACAAGAAGGCACCGCTATAGTCTAACATCAGACACCTGAAACCACTTCGTTTAAATAATGCCCTGCACCATCATTGAAATCTTAAAAAAAAAAAAAACAAAATAAACAAACAACATGTAAAAGCATAAGAAATCAAAATAGATAAAGAACTGGCTTTGGCACAAAAAATTCATACAGAGGGAGGCTAATAAGGCTATGAAAATCAGCTGTTTAGAACTTCGCCTTGCCTAGCATCGCTTGCCTCCCATTTTGATTCCCATCCTTCTTCCGCCCTCCCGCGAAAGCCGCCCGTCGCTTATGGAAACCCTGACAAAGCCCTCCCACCGCTTTTTACCCATCGACACTTCCTCGATCGACCTAAACCTCAAAATTCTCCTCCCTACCACCCTTTCTTCATCTTTCATCAACCGCAGAATCAGCCATGAACAATCAACGAAATTAAACCCTTAAACTAAGAACAAAACCATAAATGATCCCCTTACTGGAGCATCCGCGGAGCCAACCAATAATCAAGTGAATCTCTCCCAACACGAATACTTAAAAGGAAACAAAATGAAGAGATCGAATCATGAGTTAGGGTTTTCGAAAGAAGCTTCTCTCTTAGGTTCGGGAAGATCGTAGAAACGAAGATAGTCTCGAGAAAATATTATAGAAAAATAGAAAAAGAGGAAACTAAGGCATGTTTGGATATGCCTTTATAAAATAGTTTATGAAAACATTAAAAAACCTTTATGTGTTATTTAAAAAAACTCTTTTTTATTCTTTAAATTTAATGCTTTTGTGTTTTTTAGAAAAAAAAAACTGAAAATTAAACACGTTTTTCCTAATTTCTTTTGTTCTCATTTTTTAAAATAAAAAAAAAAAAATTCAAAAGCTATAAACTAAAGTGATTGATTTACAAATAAACAATTGAAATATTTAAATTTGAAATGAAATCCTAAAATTTGATAGTAATTTTTTTAAAAGAAATTTGACAATGAAATCCGAAATCAACTATCCATGAAGGTTCTTTTATAGTTTTAGACCATGTTTAGATCAATTTGGCACTGCTTCTTGTAACAAGGCTTTTAGTTAAAATGTTTTTTCTGACAACACTTTTATCATAAACGTTTTTATAATAATCTTTTTTGTAACATGTTCCATATGTATAAAAACAATTTTGTATCATTAACGTTACCAAAAAGAAAATTTAATATTTAATTATAAAAATAGGATATTATAATAAATAAATAAAAAATTATTACAAAAATATATAAATACATATAAAATTTTATATTAATAAAACCTAAATCAACTATTTTTATGATTATAAAAATTTTAAAAATATTTACAGAAATAAGTGAATTAATGAATAAACATATAAAATTATAAAAATATTTGAATTAATTAATAAATATATGCAAAATTTTGTATTAATAAAAAATTAAAATAATTATGTTTATAAATATTTTTTATGATTAATATATAATTTTTTTAAATATTTAAAAAAATATTTGAATTGTTTGAATTTTTAAAAATATATGATATTACCCGTATTTTTTAAATAAAATAAATCGATATTTAAGGATAAACAAGTAGGTATTTTAGGAATATCCAAACAATTTTAAACTGTTTTTTTTTTTTTAAAAACACTTCCCCATTGCTTCTCAAAAACAAAAAAGACTCCAAGTGTTTTTTTGAACTTTCAAAAACGCTTTTGAAACAAACATCTTTTTTTGTCATATAAATACTTAAAAAATGCGTTTTAGGGTCTAAAAACACCCTAAGAAGACCGCCAACAGCCCATGGAATTGAAAGGATTCTACAAAAAAGTTTTTGTAGCATGTTGTATATGTATAAAAACATTTTTTGTATCATTTTTTTTTTGTTAAGCCATAATGTAAGACCCGAGAAATTTCCAATTTCTAGAAAAAGGGCAAAATCGTAATTTTGGTCAAAAATCTAAAATTTATTATCTAGATCTCGAATGATGAAACGGATTTCACTGGCGGAATCGCCTCTCGCCGAATCTAGCTAACACGACTTTCATCGACCAAAGATAAATAATTTGTATGTTTTTCAAGTCACTAAGTATCGAAAATGGAAACGAAATTGTGATGTGATGAAAGTCACCTATAACATGTACTCATGTTACAAATGTTGCATGAGTATAGAAATGATGGAAATGGACGGCCGAGATAGTGCCAAATGTCGAAAATCCAAAGCTTGGGGACATAATTGGCATTATGGAAATGTCTTTCTAAATGATATTGCGACAAAATACTCCACAAAGGTCGCCTTGCTAAATTGAAAAGGAAAAGAAAACTGAAATGGTAGAAAGAGATGCATAAGGCGTGGATTTTGTTTTAGAGAGAGAGTAAAGAATCATATTTGAGCAATCCGATCGTCGAAATTTTCCTCGAGCACAAGGTTGCTCTACGCGATTTAGGTCACGAGGATCCACTTTAAAGAGTTTCAACAAACTCCGTGAGGTAGGGTTTTATCCTACTCTGAGTTTTACACTCTCTTGTTTTAGCGGTATTTATGATGTTTGAGCGATTGAGGTCGTGAGGGTCGTTTTGACTTGCCCAAAGCTCGAACCAATTGGTGCCAGGATTTTGAAACTCCATTTCCAGCCGCCCATGACCGTACAGCCGTTAGGTTGTAAATTGTATAAATTGTGAACAATTTGTGTCAGGATGTGTATGAGGCCGAATATTATACAATTTGTTTCACAAGGTGAAACCGATATTGCATTTGGCCATGAAATGGAACTTTGAGGTTTTTGAAATTTGCTCACATGAATAGTGACACTAAAATAAATTTCGTGTGAAAATGTATGTTTGGTTGAGTAATCTGCTGAATGCTCGTGGTTTGATAATTAGCCTAATGAGCTAATTTTTGATGTAATGCGGATTGTGAAATTACATGAAATGTTTGTGTGATTTAATTATGTGAATATATGCATGATTATATATTCGCATGTCTTATATAATTGTATTGGAATTGCATCATGCATTCCAGTATATGCATCGGGGCACCCTAGAATGATGGGGAGTGAGAGTGCATGAGGTGGTTTATTGAGAGAGTGGTTCGAGGGCTGACTAATAATAATAATAATTACCTGAGGGGTAGTCCATATAAAATATCAATCGTCGAGTCGGCCCAATTGATATACATCTGAGGGGTTGGGTTCACTGGGGCCAGGATCATCTGAGCTCTGGCCCACTACATAAATCGAGGGGTTGTCCATAATTAAAAAACAAATATCTCTGCTTTTTGAAAATAATGTTTGATACATGGCTTGGTAAGCCAGCGAGTGAATGCAAGGAGATTTGTGCAGATGAGTCGATCATGTGGTATATTCAAGTAGGATCACGTGATTTATTTTGAAATCGTATGTTTTCTACTGAGCATTGCATATGCACTTAGTGGGAGAAGAACTCCGCGTAGGGTGATTCCACTATCGGGCGTTAGCCTACCCTATCGAAATTTATTATTTTGTACTGGTGGAGCACGAGGAGACGCGCGCTTTAACAAGTAGAGGCCGCTTTAGAAGAAAGTCGGGTTGTGGCTTTGGTTTTGTTATGTATACATGTATTAGAACTTTATAAGTTTGATATATGTTGTATAAGAGTAAAATTTTAACTCTTGTAACTATGGTATATAGTTGATATGTTTATGAGTATTGTTTATGGGCCCAAGTGGCCGTTTTTACTCATGTTTATGTTTTGATGTTGATTGGGACAGGTGATTCTTGGGTAGAGCTCCCCGTACAAAGGAAACTCTACCCGATTTTCTTGAATGTCGGGTAGGTTACCCGATATCCACGAGTATTCCACGGGCCGGGATCAGTCAATCTAACTCGGATTCGGGCGTCACATAAGATGTCCTCGAGTGGGTCAATGTGCTTCAGACTTATTCAGATAGTCGAATCTATTCCTGCCGTGAGGAATTCATAATTGTTCAAAGATTGTAATACTGTGGGAATCCATGTGTCATCTCCATGTGGAGTGGTCTAATTTTGCTGATCAACAGGAGCTATTCACAAAAAGTGTACTTTAAAAGAGAATTACGGGTTTGTGTTGTTTGATCGAATGATTTATTGAATTGAATATTTTAAAATAGAGAGAGACGATTGCCGGATTCTTAGGTTTCAGCCTTACTAATGCATTCTAATTCTTTAGTTTTATAAATTTCTATCTAGGAGCTACGATAAATGGTCTTCGATGGAAGATTTGGCTTTAAATGCTCTCAAAGTGCTAAGGATGATCGAATGATGTCGTGAAGCACTTGTTCCAATTAATTCAACCCTTAGCTTGCATTCCCGTAGTCGGGCACAACGATACCGAGGATGTCTCGCCTACACGCTGTCAAGGATGCCCAACTAAGGTCTTTACAAAGTGTTTGCACAAGAGAATAACATCACACAATCCATTGAGGTTCAAAAGAGGAATTGAGGGAATGTACCTTGATCAGGGTAAGTTTCCACCGTAGAATCCCAGCATTAAAGGTTTAGAACTCCATAGAAATCAATATAACTTAAATCAAGCAATTGGAAGAGAGAATTTATTCATAAAAGAATCTTTGAGAAAATCAAGACCACCTGCAAAGTCGAGGAATGAAAATACAAAATACCGAGATTGGAAACGAAATATGTTCCTGCTGAAAGATTACATGTGATTGAATAAAAAATCTCCAAAGAATTAAAGTCCTCAACCCGGATCTATAAAACTCAACTCAAACAATGGAGAAGACCTCTTCTCCTATGAAAAACCTAACCCTAGTGATCAAAAGCTGCTTTCTCCTTGTATCCTGTGGTTTTTATACCCCTCTCCAATGTGATCTCGCATTCAAGGTTGATTGACAAGTATGCCCTTACGTTAGGATCGAATTCCTACTCACCTCAGACTTTATACAGGTGTACCCTCGTACACGTTAGTGTGTACCAAGATTACTTTGGCTATCAACATTTTCTCATCAGTGTACTAGCATACTGGAAGCGTACCAAAGATACGCACTCGCCCATCGCTACTTTTCTCGTCAAAAAGACCAAAGACACTTTGCCTAATTTCCACTTTTCCAGCATTTTGTAGTTCCCCGGAAATCTCCATCAATCGCTTGCCCACATCCTCAATGATTCATTTGCTTCCCTGACATAAACTTGGCATACCATGGATTGACTCGAAGACCGCACAAGTCTAAAAACAACATCAATTAAAAGTACCTATCCTCATGCCAAATGTGTGGGTAGCGTGACGGAATGTGCTAAGTTCTGCTATAATTACCGCCAATTGTGTATTCATCACATTCCCTAACCTGCATCTTGGCTAGTCCCTGTGCAAGATTTAGGGATCAGGATACTAACGTTATGAATTCCTACAAGTGCTTTCAAGATGTTTGCTACTTTGCAAGATCCTCAAAATAGCAATTATGAAATATAATACTTCACCTACTTTAGTATGCACCAGTATGACTCATTTAGACTAACCACAGTCTTAAGCAATGAACATAACAACAAGCTAACACAAAATCATCTATTCAAATAAGGGACCATGGAATTGAAGAAAAGTAAGGTGGTTAAAAACATTGAACCAAAAATGATCGGATATGAGAGAAGCAAATTCATTTAACATAAACATAACTATTATGTACAAAGTCAAAAGAAAAATCAATAATAACTGGAATCAAAAGGTCTTAGAGGCTCAGAATGACATAGGGGCCGAATTTAAAAGGGAAATGAAATAAAACGGTGCTGGTACAACATGGTCAGGTCCCGCTACCCAATTGCCAACACCACCCTAATCTAGCCTAAAAGAAAAAAAAAACTACCCAGCATCCTCCTCATCATCTGCATAAGAAAATGCATCCTCATCAACGCAACCATCCAACTCCGACCGCTCTCCAGTCGTGGCGCGGCACGCCCAATGCAGCTTTCCTGAAACATGACTCTCGAGCCTAGAGAGCCCGCGTCGTCGCCCGCCCCCAAATGCACTTGAACCACTCATTTTATTCGACGCTCCATTCTCTTCAGCTGGATGTGCCTGGCGGGTGCCGGTGTCAGATTTAGAAGTGACCTGAGAGGCACCCACAATGTGAATACGAGGCCCAGAGATGCGGCCTTCTACTCATTATTCGCCTTTGTTTGTACAGGGCCCCAACCTTAGGCGCACCCTTTTTCTCAAACGCTCCCCTCATTCCCGCTGGCCCCACAAGACTCACACAAGCGATGGGAATGGAATATGCTCCATTTCATGCGTAAACCGCAGTGAAGTCCCTCATCACACACTTACATGACTAAAGTATAATCGATGAGTTTCACATGATCATATAAAACTGAATTTGTTCTCGAGATTTTTTCGCCATTTCTTAAAGCCTAATTCGGGATCATAATAATCTTGTCTATCAATGCATATTCGGCTTGAGCTTCCCTGCACAAATTCTTCTTCATGAACCTATCTATGGTCAATGTGAGTGCATATAGCCTCATGAACAACTAGGGCATCAAAATCAAGATAGCCCTAAGTGGGTAAGGCCTACTGAGGCAAACAGAGTGATGATATATCAGAAGGAACGTGGCTATCGAATCGTAAGTGATCCGTAGTCAGCCCTCATCACCGTAGTCTAATAAGGTCTCGCCCACGATTTTCTTCATATTGGTATAGAACTCCTCAACCACGTGAGGTAAAATATCCTGAACCTCGCTAAGTACACGAACTGCATATTCCTCGATCTCAATAATTCCCCGACGGGATGAGAGTGACAAAAATGTTCCAATCCTCACGCCCTCCGCAGTTGAAACCTCTGCTTGCAATAGATCGGGCCCATTTTTCCCGCTTCTCAGCCCGTAGCTCCTCGGCAAAAACATAGCCTCTGCTATTTCATCATCACTACCACTTTCTCGACACTTCCATCACTCCGATGATGACTCTATTCGTCTCGCCTTGTTACCTACCGTGAGGAGTCGGGATTTTTTCACGCCCCGCCTCCATAGAGGAGCTTAGCGCCTTCCCTTCCTAATGTTCCTTGATCGTGCCATAGAGACGTATGATGGAAATAATGGCACAGATATCTATATATATATAACAAAATCCTGGGAGCCTGGTTTCAAAAGCACCTGGCCGTCCCATATCGACAGCACTTCTCCCATACTATCACCCGAGACCCCAAACCACCAAGCACGTAAAACCATCACCCAAACCAACCAAACAAGTCCATGCATACTAGTGGATGGTAATGAATGCTCCCAAGGAGTTTCAAGATGCTTACTAATGGGTCTGCATTTAAGAATGGTGGAAAACTGGTCTAAGCGAAGGAAACCCTGGCAGAGGCAAACGGACTTGAGGATGCTTGAGTGAGAAGGGAAAAAGGTTAGGGCTTGGCTTTGTAAAGAGTGGAGGAGGGTTTGGAATGTCAAAAGGCACAAAGCCATTAAAACTTGCCCAAAAAACTACGCATGTACTCTGGTGACACGCAGAATGTGTACCAAAGACATTCTCACATCGCTCCTTTGCGCGTGGTGTAATTTAAGACACTTGAGGGGTAAACAGACACCCGAGGGTGTACCAGACACTTAGCCACTGGTCCACATCTTTTTTCTTAAGGTGTACTGATGATATTCGAGGGTGTACTCTAAGATAATTTCGAGGAGGTAATTTGTGACACTGCTCCAATTTGATTTTTTTTTTTCTTTTTTTTCTTTTTTTTTCTTTTTTTTTATGTATATATATTTTTTCAAATTTGGAACAGTGGTACTGATGTAAAATTTGTCCTTGTCAACTGCCTTCAATCCTAGGTTTTACTGCATGCTCACCTTTTCTTTTGTTCGTATTCTACCCAAACTGAATGCATTCATAGAATTGGTCGCACCTTCCCTCGGGACTCCACCGTTCCAATGATCGGTTCCTAGGTTCGAAATCCACTTGCAACGTAAAGCTCAAAATGGGTGCAAAGGGTGAGACAATACGAGTTCGCAGGTATACATAAAAATAATGGCCTCTAATCATTTTCCAGTTATGCAAGATGTTCCTCAAAGACTATGATGTATATAGTTAACATGATATGCCAAATTGATGCATAGAGTGGAGTACAAGCAAGCAAAACCAGAGTAGGGTTAGTAGGTCTGTGATTTGTGTCGATGATAAGGGTAAAAATGCAAGGGTATAAAGCCCAAAAGATGAATATAAAGATTTTTGTGCATGCTAGTTAAAATGTACGTGCATTGAGATGATGTGGAGTGTTAATGAGAGCATGCAGCTATATACATTCCAGGTCAAGTATTATACCTAAAAGAGCCATAATGCGAAAAATTTTGGCATAACCTGAACACGTAAATAAGCGTAGAGCAGTTAGGTTCACTCCGTTGGTACACCTAATTTCACAAGAAACAAGCATCACTCCTGCAATTACAGAACCAAGGGGACCCCACAATGTAACTGTGCAAGACAACATAGAAACTAAGGCCCCTATTTTTTTTTTTTTTTTGAATAGAAAATGACGTAAAGACAAGAGAAATAAAATGCAAGAACAAAAATAAAACAAAATCAAAACTATATACAACAAGTTGAGAACAAATTTACTCTGACGGGGTATCCTGGTAGAGTGGATCTACCAAGTCTGCACTAGTCTCTTGAAGATTGAAATTCTCGAGGAATGGCTTGAGGCGTTGACCATTAACTTTGAAAGACTTCTCGGTCTCTAGATTCTCACCTCTATGGCTCCGTGATGGAAAGACTACATTTTTAACAATGAACGGACTAAATTCCAACGAGCGGAGCTTTTCTCGAAATAAGTGCAACCGAGTCGCATGTGCCAGGACTTTTGGTTTGGTTCGAATCGCCGAGCAAATAGTCTTGTCATGGAACAACTTGTGCCTTTCTTTGTAAATCCTAGAGCTTTCATACGATTCTCGTCGCAATTCATCAAGCTCATTTAGCTGCAACAAGCGCTGTGTTCCTGCTTGAGGTAAATCGGAATTAAATGTTCTAATAGCCCAATAAGCTCGATGTTCCATTACTGGTAGATGACAAGCCTTTCCATAAACAAGCCTATAGGGAGACATACCAAGAATGGTTTTAAAAACGATACGGTAGGCCCAAAGAGCGTCAACAAGTCGAAGTGACCAGTTTTTGCGATTTGGAGCAACCGTTTTTTCCAAAATATGTTTTATCTCCCTATTAGCTAGTTCAGCTTGACCATTGGTTTGTGGGTGATATGCTGTGAAATTTTATTGGTGACTTTATATTTTTTTAACAGATTTTCAAAAAGACTGATTACAAAAAGTGGAGTCCACCATCACTAATAATCAGACGAGGTAATTCCTCGGTAAAACGAGAAAAATATGTTCCCTTTATAAATTTCAAAACAACTGCGGTCATTGGGTTCCTCGTCATTAGCTCGACTCCACTTAGATACATAATCAACATACACGTAAAAAGACATTCCACAAGAAGGGGGAAAATCATGAAGTCTATACCCCAACAAAGAAAAATTTCACAATTAGAATTGGAGTAAGAGGCTCATGTTCCGCGGACTACTAATTGTCAAGTAATCGAGTACAAGTTTTGGCAAAATTCAAACAATCTTTAAACAAGGTAAAGCAAGAAAAAACCAGCTTGTAATCTTATCTCGCTGTTTGCAAGAAATGTCTCCACAGTTTTAATGGAAAAAAGTTAAGATCCTAATCTGCTCATCGTTGGGTACACATCTTCTCATTATTTGATCTGGACAGTATTTAAATAGATATGGATTATCAAAGTAATATTTCTTAATATCTGTCAAGAATTTCTTTTCTCGCTGAGACGACTACTGATGGAATCACCGCTGACTAGGTAGTTCACAATGTCGCATACCATGGACAAATGAACAAGAGCAAAGAGTTGCTCATCAGAAAATCACGCTCTGCGGGTGGCGCCGCCGTGAGAATCGGATTCTGAACTAATCGTGATAAATGGTCACGGTAATTACCATTCGACTCCCCCTTTTATCTTTAATGGTCAAATTGAATTCTTGCATAGTAGAATCTACCTAGTTAATCGAGGCTTTTGGGATTCGCTAGAGAGCGTGCATTTGTAATGCATGATCTCGTGGAAGAGCGGTTATAGGAGAGCCTACAATGTATGATCTAACTTCAAAGCAAACACAATAAATTTAAAAATCCTTCCGGTCGTTAGCTCATTGTGTGGAATCTTAATGTTTTGGCCGGTATAGTAGATTACAAAGCCTTTGAAGTTTCCCTTCCGTCTTGTAAAATGTTCCTATAGCATAATCACTTAGCATCACACATGATCCTCGAATGGAAAGATTCCAATTAGAGACTACATGATGGAGGCACAATTAACATAGTTTTGATTTAGTAAAAGCAATGTCATAAGTTTAGACTATGTGAAAGGGATATCTTTGCAAGCAAAGCATACAAGGGACGGAAATATAGTACCAAAATCTTTTTTATAAATCTTCTATAGAAACCAGCTGACCTAAGAATGACCTTATGTCTCTAAACAACACACCAGAGTAGGTAGGTTGGAATCAAATTTAACTTTGGCCTTATCAACTTCCAATTCCATTTGATACTATATGGCCTAAGACAATCCCTTGTGTTACTATGAAATGACATTTTTCCCAATTTAACATGAGATTTTTCTTTGATATCTTCCAAACTTACACAGAATTTCTCCAAAAACAAATTCTCTCGAATGAGTCGCCAAAATCGAGAAATCATCCATGAAAATTTCCAATATGATTTCATCATGTCATCGAAGATTCCAATCATGCACCGCTGAAGGTTCCAGTATCAGATAATCCAAAGGCATTTTCCTAAAGGCAAGGTACTAAAAGGATAAGTGAATGTAGTTTTTCTCGATCTTCCAAAGCTCATCTCAATTGATTGTGACCCTCGAGTACCTATCAAGAAAATAATAGAATTCATGCCCCTAAATCCTCTCTAACATTTGATCAATAAACGGAAGGGAAAAAGTGGTCTTTCCAGCGCCTACATTAAGCTTCTTATAATCTATGCAATACCCTCCAACCTATGATACGAGTAGGAATGAGCCTATTATTTCATTGGCTATCACAAAGGATCTGTATTTAGGAACTACTCCTGTGTTGGGCTAACTCATCATATCTCGCAATAGGTAAATAACCCTACATCTAAGTATTTTAAAACTTCCTTTACCACTTCTCTATTATTGGGTCTCGCTGCCTCGTGGTTGCCTAGAAGGTTTAACATCCTCTCTTCTAAGTGAATTTATGTGCAGATCAAGGGACTAATTTCTTAATATCTGGCAATCGCCCAGCCTAGAGCAATGAGTATGGGTTCTCACATCTCCAAAAGTTGATTTTCTTGATTCAATTTTAAGGAGGAAGGACATATGATTAACGGAAAGTTTCCTCTTCCCCTCAAGAACAAAGGCCTGAGGTGTATCGGTAAGGGCTTTAAATTTCGTTTAGCGCCTCGTATGTAATGTCATTCTCATTCGTGGAAATGGTTCAAATTTAGGTGCCTACCCATTAACTTCTAATACCTCGTTATGCCCAATTATAGAGTGTAGGAACTCCGACGAGTGTGGTCGCCTCCCTCATCCCAACTCTCAAATACCAAACATGACTTAAGAGGGTCATCACAGACATTTTCCAAGCATTTGCATCTACGTAATCGTAACCATGTCGATTTCACACACATCTTCATCCCCATTCCTTTGATAACATTGAAGATATTCAGATTAATGTACCATGTTACCAAATGATAGTGTCATTAGGCCTCCCGACAATGTATAATGGCATTACTAGCAAATTTGCCAAGAACTATTTACCAAGAATTACTAGGTACCGAGTCTCGGGTCACCACAGTCGGTGTCAACACAACAAAATCCACAGTAGCAAAACTTGTCCACTTGTAACAACACATCCTTCACTATCCCTCTAGGAATTTTACACTCACGGTCAAATGAATCGAGGGTGACATTGGGGTCATTCTAAACTCTCCTAACCCTAGGTCCACATATACCGAGAGTGGGAGTAAACAAACTAACACTCCGCCTCAAGTCCACTACAAATCATGTCCTAACTTTGAATCTCTACTATTATAGAAATAGTAGGCTTCTCGGGTCTTTGTATTCTTTGAGGCAAACTGTTTCGAATTAGTGGAGTGTAGATTGTTCAACCATGAATGCCTTTCCTTATCGGCACCCAGCTTTTACTGCACAAATCCTTAGAAATCAGAAAGATGCATGGGACTGGTTTAATGGCATCTAATAAGGGAAATGTCTGGGCGCACTGTTTGAACAACCTGGCAAATCTCGTATCGGTTATTCACTCTTCGTGCCTCTCAGCCCTATGAGGGATGGTGGAGTTCGGAGTGCGGGATATATGCAGCCTTGTCTCCTCCTGGCTCACCATCAATATCATCTGTATTGTGGATATAGCTCGCCCGACACCTCATCCGGGTCGACCAATCTACTGAGACTTTGTAATGGTTCTTTCCATTGAATGGTTTTGTCAAACACCTTACCGTCAAGAGAGTAATAGCCTTGCAATGTTCAAAAGCACTCTACTTGAACTCCGACCTCCTACACTATTTTGACCTTGTGATTTGAATGGCCAGATGGAGTTTCCCTTTTCTTGTCAAGGTTACCTATGTACGAGGTTAACTTGAAATGATCCCGGATCTCACCATCTCGTAGAGCAAATTTTAATCTGTTTGTGGATTGTTGGGTTTGTACGAACTGTGTAACTATATCCTCTAGACTTCTCTTATGTAGAGGTGGATATGTTGTGGTGACTCGAGTCCCTGATTCGATGGCTAAAACCTCGATTAGTGTTCCAGCGTGAAATCCTCGGGACCCTGAGTCCAAATGGTGGAACGGGATTTGTAAAACCGTGGTTTTGGTAATGGGGGCCGCTTGGCAAGTTATTCGCCCTCCCCCATTTCTCCAAATAAAATTGTGGTGCTTAATTCCATCCAGATTATATGTCGTAATATGGAGTTGAAAGGTTTCCTTGGTAGTTAAGGGCGTTGGTCATTTACTTGAATTGCTCCCTTAACTCGAGGAAGGTTTGGGCGCTTAATAGTCGAGTGTGTGGTGTGGTCATCGCATATTGGCGCATGGCTCCTCTACTGGGCCCAATAGGTACCGAGGGCAATTTCGAGGCACACTAGTTACCCGTTTCACCTTTTTCAACTCTATAGCCTCCAACTTCCTGCTAAATTGGCAATTTTTGCTCGCGAACTCATCATTACTCTCTAAGTGATGGAGTCCGCCCGCTGATGCAAGGCGCACTTTGGCCAGTTGTCTACAGAGGTGTTACCCCATGTTTGAGCGTTTCGCTATGGTGTCAAAAGCGAATTGCTTCCCTAGCACTCTTTTCGTAAAATTCTCCTGCACACATCATTTGGATGTATTGTTTATTACTCAAAGATAAACCTTGATGAAAGTACGCACAAATTTGTCCAACATCCAAACCATGATGAGGGATAGCATGGAGGAGATCCTTATATCTTTCCCATACCGCAGCAAAAGGTTCACTTGGCTTTTTAGAAAAATTCTGAATTGCCCGCATGAGAGCATTAGTACGTGCAGGAGGGAAAAAATTGTTAAGGAATTCATTCCGCATGTTTTCCCATGTAAAGATTGAATTACGTGCAAGGGAATGAAACTAGATTTTGGCCTTCTCCTTTAAAGCAAAAGGAAATAAAACCAAACAAATTATGTGGAGAGGCGAGCCAGTAGAGAGAAATGCACTGTAGACATCCTCAAAGTCTCTCATGAATGAGTAAGGGTTCTCAGATTCGAACCCTTGATATACAGGTAGAAGACGGATCATTTCTGACTTCATTAGAAATTGATTAGCCTCTTCGTGAAGGCGAATACGTGAATTGGTTATGGTCCTTCGAGGTTGTAGAATTTCTCGCGGTCTTCCATTAGGTAAAGGGGCGTGGAGCTCTACATTGATTTCTTACCAAGGTTACCATTTCCTCCTCCTATCACTGGTGTTACTGGTAGTGTAACGTCACCTCCATGTTGTGGAGGTTCATGAAGTCCTTGTGGGTTAACAGGAGTCCCTTGAGTATGTTCATTAAATAAATGTTGTTGATTCCCAAGATGATCCATTTGAGGTAAAAGGTTATCTTGAAACACTTGACTTATTATGGATTCCTCAGAATTTATAGGAGGTGCAATTCTTACAAGTCGGCGTTGCTCGTTGCAAGCCCAAACCGACATGCACCACGCTTACTCCGTCCAAGAAACACCCACTGAGATTTCTCACTAAAAACAAATTAAGAAGAAAAGTGGAGAACGTACCGGATTTTCAATGCAATTGCAAATTACCTCTAGCTCTCTTCACATCAATTGGGTTGGTCGCCACTCAAGAATCCACACAAAATGCTTCAGACTTATTCGTATGCCGACCCTATTCCCAAGCCGAGGGAATTGGCAATTTTTGTTCAGCATTGTAATACTGTGGGAATCCACAGGTCATCTCCACAGGGAGTGGTCTAATTTTGTTGATCAGTAGGAGCTATTCTCCACAAAAAGTGTACTTTAAAAGAGAATTATGGGTTTTTGTTGTTTGATTGAATGATTGATTGAATTGAATATTTTAAAATAGAGAGATGATTGCTGGGATTCTTATGTTTCCACTTACTAATGATCGTGCATTCCCAATTCTTAGTTTTACGTAAATTTCATCTAGAGCCATTGATAAATGGTCTTCGATGGAAGATTTGTCTTTAAATGCTCTTTTGAAAAGAAGGATGATTGAATGATGTTGCACACTTGTTCCCAATTAATTCAGACCCTTAGCTTGCATTCGTAGTCAAGCACAACGTGTACCAAGGATATCTCATTCACACGTTGTCAAGGAGATGCCCAACTAAGGTCTTTACAAAGTGTTTGCATAAGCGAATAACATCACACAATCCATTGAGGTTCAAAAGAGGAATTGAGGGAATGTATCTTGATCAGGGTAAGTTTCCACCGTAGAATCCCAGCATTAAAGGTTTAGAACTCCATAGAAATCATAACGGAAATCACAATTGAAGAGAATTTATTCATAAAAAGAACTTTGAGAAAATCAGAATTCAATTGCAAAGTCGAGGAATGAAAAATACAAAATACTGAGATTGAAAACAAATGTATGTTCCTGCTGAAAGATTACATGTGCTTGAATCAAAAATCTCCAAAGAATTAAAGTCCTCAACCCGGATCTATAAAACTCAACTCAAACAATGGAGAAGACCTCTTCTCCTATGAAAAACCTAACCCTAGTGATCAAAAGCTGCTTCTCCTTGCATTCAGGTTTTTATAATTCCCTCTCCAATGTGATCTCACATTCAAGGTTGATTAACAAGTGTGCCCTTACGTTAGATCGACTCCTACCAATTCCGTAATTTTCATACTGTGTGTACGAGAAAGAACGTAGCGGTGTACCCGCACACTTCGGCATCGTCACTTTTCTCGCCAGTGTACGCAGACACATTGAAGGTGTACCCGCACACTTTGCCCACGCCACTTTCTTCCGTCAGTACCAAAGACACTTGCCCACTTCCACTTTTCCAGCATTTTTGTAGTTCTTGAAACTTCATCAATCGTTTGCCCACATCCTCAATGATTCATATTTGCTTCCCGGACATAAATCTTTGTACAATTATGGATTAGACCTGAAAGACTTGCACAAGTCTAAAAACACAACATCAATTAAAAGTACCTATCCCCATGCCAAATGTGGGTAAAGTGTGATTTGAATGTGCTAAGTTCTGCTATAATTACTGCTCAATTGTGTATTCATCACAATGCACATAAGAAAGACACATTTAAGTCATACCACACCTAGACTAATCCTCATTCAAGCCATAGTGGACGGCAAGGGCGGTAAAACTCTATAATTAAAATTAACAAAAAGAACATTTAATATTTAATTATAAAAATAGGATATCATAATAAATAAATAAAATTTATTACAAAAGTGTATAAATATATATACAAATTTATATTAATAAAACCTATATCAAATACTTTTATGATTATAAAAATGTTAAAAATATTTATAGAAATAAGTGAATTAATGAATAAACATATTTATAAAAAATTTGAATTAATTAATAAACAAATGCAAAATTTTGTATTAATAAAAAATTAAAATATTTATTTTTATAAAATATTTTTTATGATTATAGATTTTTTTTAAATATTTACAAAAAGATTTGAATTGTTTGAATTTTTAAAAGTATATGATATTATCCGTAATTTTAAATAAAATAAATAGATGTTTTAAGGAAAAAATAAATAGATATTTAAGGGTAAAACAAATATATTTAGAAACATCTGAAACAAATTTTAAAGTGTTTTAAAAAAAAAAAAAAATCTTTCAAAGTGCTTCTCAAAAAACACTCTAAGTGTTTTTTTAAACTTTCATAAATGCTTTTAAAAATATTATCGAACCCCTCTTTTTGTCATAGAAACACTTAAAAGTGTTTTTAGATCTAAAAACACTTTTAAGAAGCACTGTCAAACATACCCATAAAAACGTTTATGATAAAAGCGCTTCCATGGAAAACGTTTTAGCTAAAAGCACTATTATAAGAAGCAATACCAAACGGACCCTAAGTATTTAAATAATTTCCTATAGATAAAAATATTTAATTCATAATTATCTTGTTACTTGATTTTGTTTATATTTATTTATTTATTTGTTCCTCACTTTGACACTTGCACCAGGGAAAAAGTAACTTCTGATTTCTTAAAAAAAAAAGAGGAAAATATAACAAAATAATTCCCACTCATTTTTTTTAATACTTACAAAAATCAAATATAACAAAATATTTTATAATTATTTTTTTATTTTTTTAAACTTTAGAACCAAATAGATTCTAAAATCTATTATTGTTGGTTCATATAATTAATTATCTTAAATGATCACATAAACATGAAAGAAAATTTTTTAAAAAATAGTAAAAATATAAAAAAAAAACCGAGTAAAATTTGAAGTTGAAGTTTCTTTTCAAAAATTTCTTAAGACGATTTTCAAAATTTTGATTTCTGTAAATTGTTTTAAAAAGGAGTCATAATCATTAAAATAGATTCATTAGATTACTCCAAAGAAGTTTTAAGTGGTACCGCTCAATTCATCTAAAGACTTTCATATATACTAATGATGGCAGAAGGTCATTTAAGGTTTATTCAATAACCCATGAGATTAATGGTTCGCACGGTTATTAAAAACAAAAAAAGATTACTCACAAAGAAATGATTTTACGGTTCCATTATTTTATATTTAATTTTATTAAAATACTAATTATGAGAAAGAGCAATCAAAATTCATTTACTGCTTGTTTTTCTCCGAAGATACTTGTTTTTTTTTTCGTCTCTTTTGATTTTTCTCTATTCCATTTTCACTGGTCATGTGGTTGGTGATTCGGCCATCAGACATTCTCCAATACCCTGAGAAAGGCCTAACTCGAAAACCCTTGACTCATTGTGTCTGACAGATTGTGCCTGGTAAGTATCATTTATTATTTGGTCTTTTTGTTTTAGGGTTTAATTTCGTTGATTGTTAAATGGCCAATTTTGTGTTTGGTTGATGAGAAAGAAGACGAATGAAGGGGGTAGAAGATGGAAGATACCGGATAACGTGAAGAAAGAAGGGAAATAACGAGAAAATGATGAAAATTTTTCTATAGAACAACTTTTTCATATTGCGGTTCGTAAATACAAAAAATTGCACTTTGGCTAAAATTCATAAGACTCTGGCTTAGTTGATATGAGTTATTATTTATTTGTTTGTTTTGGATCTTTGACAGCAGAGAAAGTGGAGGAGGTAATTTAGTAATCAAAATGTGGTTTTCTTCTATTTTTATTCATTTTATTGGAAAGGAAATAGAGGGTTAGACATATCAAAAAGGATATAGAGAGTCAAATTTAATCTTGATTGCTATTACAAGGTTTCTCTTTGAGCAACCTTGGAACTATTGCTAGTTCGGATTAAATTAACAGTCTCAAGAATATTTTCTTATATAAAAAATAGATTTAGTCTAGAATAGAGAAAACATTAAAATGTTAATTAGAATTTTGCAAAGGTAAGATTTTTATAATAATGATTTCATGATAAAATTTTTAGACAAATGTGAGGCCTAGATGTTTTAGCCAAAACCTCAGGAGGTCAATGAAACTAACTTTAAATTTCATAACTGCAGAATTATAAAATCTGCATAACACATCGCTTTTCTCTAAATCGATTTTTTCCCTTTACTTGGCACAAGGTTTGTTGAGATCCCACTAATACCGGGTTGCAACATTTACCAAGAGGGTTCAACATTTATTCTCGGGTCCCGCAAACATAGCATAGAAGTTATGTGCACTATATAAGAAGGAGACCGGGGGAGCTGGGAAACTTGGATCTTGCCTATTTTTCGCTTATATAATTTACTTTAGTAAAATATTCTGGATTTATGTAAATTTATTTTGTTGAGCTGGAACTCAGCCCTTTCTTTCTCTATGTTTTTCCTTTCAATCTACTCTTTTGGTAAGGGATCCATGTCTGCTTTCATTTGAAAGTTCCTTACATGTTTTTGGAGTATGGAGCATGTGGAACTTGAAATTACTTTCCTTTTAGCTAAGATTGCATTACATGATTTCTTGAAATCTAGTGATAAGCTTTTTGAATTTTTATCCTAATAGAATGCGTAGACTTTCTGTGACGCCCCAAAACCCGAGGGTCCGTTGACTACCCGTCAACCCGCGGAATACTCGTGAATGTCGGGCGACCTGACATTTTTCACGAAAATCGAGCAAAGTCTCCTTTGCACGGGGAGCTCTACCTAAATACAAACCCGTCCTAAATGTACCCAAATCGACCAACACAGCACCTCATATACAACTAAACCGGGAAAATAATAGCCACTTGGGCCCCTGCATCATCACTCACAACATATATCCAATATGATCACAACATGAGTAAAACGACCACTTAGGCCCATAAACAATACCCATAAAACATACCAACTATGAATCCAACTATATCCAATAGTTTTAAGAGTTCAAATGTTTTTACTCTTATACAACACATATATTACAATTAGAGAATTCTAATACATGTAGAACATCATAACCCAAAGTCACAATCCGGCTTTCTTCTAAACCATGGCCTCTAGGACGAGCGCCGTCCCCCATACGCCCCCGTACCTGTAAAAATAGCATCCCCACAAGGTGAGCTAGTGCTCGCAATGGAATCACCCCTGGGCTACTCTCCACCTAAGTGCAATGCAATGTTCCAGTAACAAACACACATCCAAGCAAATGTGTGATCCTATTTGAATGTCTAACTTATCACTCGCACTGTCCTCATCGATTCTCCCTCACACTCGCCTAAGCCTCGATGAGAATTTTATGTTTTATTTAAGGACAACCCTCCGACGTATAAGCAGTGGACCGTCTCCGATGTTACATTTAGTGGACTACACTCCGATGTATATCAATTGGGCCGTCTCCGACGATTGATATTTTTAGTATGGACTACCCTCCGATCATTATTAGTTTTAGACAACCCTCTGAACCATTTTTCTCTAGACTCTCCTCATGCACTCACTCCTATCATCCTCAAGTGCTCTAACGCATACTTAATGCATGATGCCATTTCCATTACAGTCTATATCACATGCAAATATATCAACATGCATATATTTACATAAAATTCAATTCACACAATCATGTCATGTAAATTCTCATTTCATTACATCAAAATTAGCTCGCATGGGCTAACGATCAAACACGAGCAATTCGACCTGAATCACTAGACCAAACACATTTTCACACAAAATATATTTTGTGAACACTATTCTTGGGAATAGTGAAACCCTCGGTTACTATTCCCGATAATCAATTAATCAATTTGCTCTCACTTTTGAACCCGCATTTCACTGGGCCATTCCGACCAAACAAACCATCCCATGCATTAACACATAAATGCATTCATTTAACAACCCAAATCAGCTGGACAAATACCGGCCGCACACCATTCGGGTTTAAAAAATTTGATATCAATTCTGGCCCCAAGTCTGGGGACTCCATCAAACGGCCCTCACTACCATTCAAATTTCAAACATCGACAAGGTACTTAAAGAAGGAATAAAACCCAAGTAGGGAGAAACTCCTACCTCACGGAGTTTGTCAAAAACTCCTAAAACCGGTGTCCAAGCTTCAGCTCCGGCGTAACAACTTTCCTTTCCGTCCCGACGACCCCGACTCTGGCCGATCTCCCGCATTTTAGAGAGTAGCTTAGACCTTCTCACTCTGGGGTGAACTCCATTTTCGCTTCACGCATCATTCCTCCCCAATTCACGTTTTGCTCTTTGGTTTAATTGGAGAAGACAAGTCCTATTGGCTATTTTGTCTTTTATGACTTAAACAATTCCATTAAAATTCGTTATGTCCCTCTTTTCCGTTTTGACATTCCCAAGACTATCTCTACTGGGCCCATTTTCATAATTTCTACTCATACCACATATGGAACATGAGTACGTGTTATATGTGACTTTCGTCAGACGGAATCGCTTTACTCAAGACCCGAACCGCGATGCCTCGAAAAACGTGCAGACTCTGACTGTCTCGGAATTCGACGAAATTCGACGTGCTAGCTGGGGATTTCTCGCGAGACGATTCCAATGGTGAACTGCTTTCATTATCCGAGATCTAGAGAATAAATTCCTGATTTTTAACCTAAATAACAATTTTGTAATCGAAATTATGATTATTCTTTCCGTAAACTGGAATTTCTCTGCCCATTCTCCTCTCTTAGCGAATTCTGGTCCCGAAATTCGACGATCACAATCATTCACATGCATATGCAACGGCACTTACCATGCATGTAAACAAATACTTAATTTTTAAATGATTAAACCACGTACCTTCATCCCTAAACAAGAAGTGGGAGCAGGGTGGCCCGCATCGTGTCCCGCGCTCCCACATCGACCTCCACCCATAGTGCCGCCATAGCACTCACTAAATCTACCTGCCTTAAGGCCGCAAAACCCGGGACACCGCTATCCAATATACATACCGGGTCCCTCCTCAAAGGTCCCATCGTCAATCTCTATCCGTCCCCAATCCAGCATACGGCCGATCCAGATACTTTCGAGCACGGAGACGTGAAATACCCGCGACACTCACGCGCCGGGCGGTAACGCTAACCAAGACGCTTGCAAAGGCTCACCCTCTCGAGTATCTCGAAGGGTCCAATAAACCTCGACGATAGCTTCTTGCGCTTGTTGAACCTGACCACTCCCCTCTTAGGCATCACCTTCAAGAATACACGATCCCCAACCTTGAACTCTAAGGGTCGACGTCGCACATCAACATAGCTCTTCTGCCGGCTTTAAGATATGAGAAGACGCCGTCAGACAAGTTCACTCTCGGGAGGTGTTCTAATCGCGATCGGGACCCGCGATGGAGCTCTCTCTCACCCTACCCAACATAACTGATTCATACGGCCTCCCATACAATGCCTCATATGGTGCCATTCGTATACTCGCCTAATAACTATTGTTGTAGGCAAATTCCACTAAGAGCAATTGCTCCTCTACACTTAAGACCTAGGACGTATGCTCGTAGCATGTCCTCTAACACCTGTATATAATCCATACACACATAACCCTACACAACCCTTACTTGGTGTGTAAACGCTGACCTTCCCAAGGTCACAATCACTGACAATCCAATGGACCGTCAACCTAGTCCATGTCATGAATGACATCCGTATACCGAGCCCTTGCCGACTCACCAACACCCAACGTAATTTCCAATGGGTATCCAAATCTCGAGTCACTCCCGAATCCTTTCATTCAACTTTAAGTCTACATGATAACCTGTCCGTGTGTTTTCATCTCGAGTCACTCCCGACTCCTATCACTCAACTCTAAGTCTATGTGATATTTAACCGTGTGTTTACTCGGCAAATATAATTCTTCTGGCCACACTTCTAGCCTGCATTCACACAAAAATTCGGGATATCTCCTCGGGTCTCTTACACCAACCTGTGATTCTCACCTTAGGGATTACTGACCCTTTTTGCTTTCGCTTCCAACACACTCTAATTACTCTTCATCTACTGAATCGAACTATGAGTCTTCATTAGACGTAGTCCTAAAGACAAACTCAACCCACACTCACCAAGAGTGGTGGACCACCGACTGCACTCCACACCCGACTCGACGCGACAGCACATTGCGGCACATGAACGCAATAATTCCATACTATGACACCCAATCCCGTGGTCCACCATGAGCAGAATCTCAGAGATCACTCACTCATAATCTCAACCTATCATGTCAACTCTCACCCTACATCCTAGGGAAGAACATCTATACCTGGCTTCTCTAAAGGCCTTAACCTCTAAGCCTGAAACTAAGGCCGTGGCTCGTATGACAACCCTAGCTTAAGGTCCCAATTACTAACAACCCCATGGTCATTAACTCATCCAGCGTCAAGCCCGACATCAACAACCAATATGTCTACCACCCTAAGGTCCACCACGCTCTATCGCCCAACTCTCGACCGTCCCCGACTTTGACCCCACACTCGGCCCTCCGTCCTATCCGTACTATTGCGTGCTTGCATAGCACCCCGAAACCGAAACTCGGGTTCCCCGACATACTAGTGTGGGCGAGGAATGAACCGTATACTCTCCTCGTTTACGCCTAATCGGATCAAGGCGGTCCCAAAGCCCCGAGATCCCCGGCCTCTAGCAATCCCAGCCACCCGCCAATCCCGCCCCGGTCTCGAAACTCGTAGCGTAAATCTTCGCCTCTTCCTCGAACCAGCAAGGCCGATCCTCCCTCTTGACACTAACACTCGCATCCCTAGTGCCCGAGCACCCGATCTCTCTCTACGGGTCGGGTCGGTCCCGACCATGGAGTCCATACCCCGTGAGGCGGTCCTACAATCCTACATCGGGAACGGACAACTCGCACCCCATTCTCGAATCTCTCAGAAAATCCCGCATAACCCAAGAACTACGATCTCGAAGACTGACTTGTCTTCTCCTAACTCATCACAAATCGAATTCTAGGTCGGGATCGACACTCAGGACGCCCCCAAAACCCGGGGTCTGCCAGATCACCCAGCCTAACTCGCTAATATTCGCGGAATATCTGGGTGACCCGACATTTTTCACCTAAAATCGGCAGTAGTCCCTTTGTACCCAGGAGCTATACCCAAATACAAAACCTGCATAAAACCTGTCCCAAACAGTTCAATATAACAGTTTATGATTTAAAACGGCCACTTGAGCCCATAAACTAATATTCATAACAATATACCAACTATATATCCAATAGTTTTAAGAGTTAATAAATTTCTCTTATACAACATATATCAAACTTATAGAGTTCTAATACATGTTTAAAATCATCAAAGCCACAATCCCGCTTCTCTAATCCTCGCCTCTGGGACGAGCCATCCCCGCGCACGCTCCCGTACCGTAAAATAACATCCCCGACAAGGTGTTTCAATTCCTCGCAGTGGAATCGCCCTGCCCGGCTACTCTCCACCCAAGCGCGCGCAATGTCTAAAAGAACAAACATACATTCAAGTAAATGTATGATCCTACTTGAATGTCTAAGCATGAACAACTCGCATCCCGAGTCCTCACCGACTCTCTCACACTAGCCTAAGCCCTCGCATGAGAATTCATTATTTCTTGCTAGCTGGACAACCCTCCTACGTATATATATCAATCGGGCCGCCTCCGACGATTGATATATTATTTGTTTGTGGATCATTCCTCCGATGAATATCAATTGGGCCGTTTCCGACGATTGATATTTTTAATTTGACTAATCCGATAATTAATATTTTTAGGCAACCCTCCAACCATTTTCTGGGGACTCATCTCATGCACTCACTCCTATAGTCCTAGGGTGTTCCAAAGGCATATGGAATGCATGTATGCTAATTCCAATACAGTCTAATCACATGCAAATATGTAAACATGCACATATCCACAAAATATCCAATCACACAATCATGTCATATAATTAATCAATTCATACATCAAAATTAGCTCACTTGGGCTAATGATCAAACACGAGCAATTCGATCAATCACTTGACTATACACATTTTCATTAATAAAAATATATATTTGAGAACACTCGCTTCGAATAATGAAACCCTTGGTTACTATTCTCGAAAAATCACACCATCGATTCACTTTAGAACCCGCATTTCACCTACCATCTCCTACTTAATTTCGATCACTACATGATTTAACATATAAATATAATTTCACGCCCCAAGCAAAATGGGTCGGCCACCGGCACCATTTTGATTTCAAAATTTCATATTAATTCAGTTCCAAGGTTTGGGACTGATCAAACCCGCCCAACGTACCTCAATCGACTCAAACATTCAGGAAGTACTCTAAAGAGGAATAAAACCCAAGTGTGGAGAAACTTCTACCTCAAGGAGTTTGTCTAAACTCCTTAAAATCCCAGACCCACGCTGGCCCTCTCGTAGAGCAGCCTTTCCTTCTTGTCCCGAAGACTCCGCCGATGCTGATCGCCCAGATTTCAGAGAGAAGTTAGACCTTCTCACACTAAACAAAAGAAAATTCCAAGCATCGGATGTGTTTTTCCGGGTTTCCTACGTTTTTTTTCTCTTGGCTTAATGAGCGAGAAGACACTATGCCAAGTTTTGTCTTTGCTTAATTTAAATCAACTCATAATGACCATTACGCCCTTCATTTCGCTTTGACATTCATTTCTATTCTCACTGGTCATTTTTATCATTTATCTACTCATACCACCATGCACATGAGTACGCTGCTATATGTGACTGGTCGACCGAAATCGTTTTACTTCAAGACCCGAACCGCGATGCCTCGAAAAACATGCCGACTCCGATTGTCTCGGAATTCGACGAAATTTTACGTTCTAGCTAGATTTCTCGAGAAAATTCCAACGGTGAAATCCGTTTCATCATCCGAGATCTAGAGAATAAATTCCGGATTTTTAACCCAAAATTACAATTTTTGTAATCGAATTACGATTTTATTTTTTTTCCGTGAATTGAATTTCTGGGTCTTACGTGACATTCATGATGTCGACACCACGTGTCCTAAAAAAATCTCACCTCGCGAAGCCAAAACTCGATTTATCGAACTCGTGTACACCGATGGTCTCTCAACAACTCGTAACAAAAATTTGCGATACCATGCTCCCACTCTGATCGGGAGGCATCAAGGTGTCATCCACCTAAGACTACGATTAAACTGATCTAGATAAGGTTGGAACACCCCTATGCATGAGGTCCAAGGAATACTTCCGGCGCATTCACAATCCAAAGGGCATCACCGTGAAATCAGTGCCCATAACGCGGCCCTAACGCTATCTTAAAGGATATCCAGCCCCAACCTCGCCTAATGGTAACCAGTGCAAAGGTCTATCTTGGAGTAGACTTGCGCTCCTCTCAACTGGTCAAACAAATCATCAATCCTCGACAATGGGTACCGATTCTTGATCATAACCCTGTTCAACTATCTGTAATCAATACACAGTCGAAGGGTCTTGTCCTTCTTTTTCGCAAATAGAACCGAAGCTCCTCAAGGTGAAGTGCCCTACTAATGAACCCTCATTCAATAACCCCGGGAAATGGACTCCCGAGTTCCTGCAACTCAACTGGTGACATCCTATGCGGAGTCATAGAGATGGGTGAAATACCAGGGTGTAACTCGATACCGAAGTCTACGACCCTCTATGGAGGTAGTCCAGGTAGCTCATTTGGAAAAAAACATCCACATACTCGCAAACTACTTGAGGTAGATCTAAGTCTGGCCTCTCCTCGTTCTCTAGGGTAAGGCTCGCTAGCCAACCGGCTAACTGTCCCTGACACCTGGACTCGTATACTATCTAGGGAAAAATGTCATGCTTGTCCCCCTGAAATACCACACGAGTATCGTCCTGCGTGTATGTGGTAACCCTTCTACGCTCACAATCGATAACGACCCCGTAAGATGTCAGTCAATCCATCTCCAGGATGACATTGAACCCTGACATGTCCATGATCCTCAGGTTCATTGTGAGTAGAGTCCCCAAGATCTCTAACTCGCAACCTCGACATATCATCCCTATTCTCGCCCTAATCCCTAGGAGAGAACTCACATATAAAGGCTCCTTTAAGGTCTCTAGAGGTCCTTACCCATTTCCACCATACTAGGGCCTCACTCTCTAAATTCTGAACGTACCTAGTCTAATCTCGGGTAGTGTTAGAGGTAATTCCATAGCCCTTAACACCTTCTCGATCCGTATTAGGTCCAATGGTCTCGTCACCATCTGCCCTCCCTCAGTGGAATGCCCGAGGATGATGCGCCAAAACTCGGAGGTTACTAGGACCTCCCGACCGCATATACCAAACAGGCGAGCAGCAACCGGCCGCGATACCTACACCCCCAAGAAATGCCCATCGATCAACATCGGGCGGTCGGTCGTCACCCTGCGTGGGTGCCCGACCAGCGTCCGTGCACCTCCTTTACGCCCCGTCTCATTAGCCATCTACACCATTAATATGGCGGCAATCTCAATACAAGATTCTAAGGCATAAACACGTTCTCGAGACACTAATCATACATACATAAATCGCAGATACACATTGTCCTTGCATTTACAGGTAATGTAAGGCAATCAATTTTGCATTTAAAATATTGTTTTCAATAAAAAATTTATTTTCGAAAATTTCATTTTTGAAAATTTTATTTTTTGAAAATTTTGTCTAATTTTATTTTATTTTATTTCATTTTTATTTAATTTAATAAAAAAAATTTTCGGTGGTCTCTTGTGATGAATGTCTATGAACCTGAGTTCACGAACAATGTCCAAAATTTGACTCAGAACGCGACGAGTCAAACTCCGCTAAAAAATGTGTCGTAGTGCACTGTATAGCTCGTTAGCTGCCAATACACAGTCGTCAGTTACAAGACCAAGGCGCTTCTAATGGGTCATTCATAAGGTTTCATCAAGGCTACTACAAGGCTGGGCTTGCGCTTGCGGCTCACATACAAGGCCGCGTCTTCTCACCTACGCTCGGCCAGGCGCTCGGCTGCCGTGGCCGCGAGCTCCCCGTCTCACGATACAGCACGCTCCCGCCCTCGCTCTGTGCCCACACACTTTGGCCAGATCACATACAAATTCCTAACCCGTCCTACTCTATATTGCAATACAACTAAAACCTTGCAATACAATTTGGGCAGTAACCCAACAAAATTTTATGCACCTTTTTTTTTTCCTTAATACTCAAATAAATTTATAAAAATTTATTTTACTCCATTTTCTTCAATTTTTCAACTTGTAAAACCTTAGAAAATTATTTTCTTCATCTCTTAACCAAATAAATTTATAAAATTTATTTTATTTACCTTTTTTTTTTCATTTAATTCTGGAAAATGGTCCAGAATTTCCTCAAAGCCTCCTTATATAGCACTAACCCTAGTGTTCAACCTCAAATTTATTAAAATTTGATTTCATTATCCAACACTCAAATAAATTTCTAAAAATTTATTTATTTTATTTCCTTTGTTCTAGTTTACACATTGTAAACTCCTATAAATTCTCCTATGTGCTATCCACCAAAGCACACAATTCAATCACAAAACAATATTTCATGTTATGCATATTATTCACACAACAAATTTATCAAATCACACAAACACACCAACAAATGTGCAATGAGTGTCCTACACCTGATTTCCCAGTAATCTCATACCTAAATTCAACATCGAACCACACCTAGTGGTGATGTTCTTACACCTTCAAGACTATGGCCTAAGCTCAAATCCCCTCAAGCCCTAGGTAGCCGTATACTTATGCTTTGATTAGAATTTGTGACGCCCCAAAACCCGGAGGTCCGTCGACTCACCCACATCCGTTGAATACTGGGTGGAATGCTCTAGCGACCCGACATTTTTCACAGCACCGCAGTCTCCCTTTGGCGGGGGAGCCTACCCAAATACAAAACCCGTCCTAAATAACCCAATGACCACGTGGTCTCATATACAACTAAACAAATACGGCCACTGGGCCCCCAGATCATCACTCAAGGTCATCCAATATGATCACAACATGAGTAAAACAACCACTTGGGCCCATAAACAATACCCATAAAACATACCAACTATGAATCCAACTATATCCAATAGTTTTAAGAGTTCAAATGTTTTTACTCTTATACAACACATATATTACAATTAGAGAATTCTAATACATGTAACATCATAACCTAAAGTCACAATCCCATTTTCTTCTAAAAAAACCATGGCCTCTGTGATCTAGCCGTCCTCGTACGCCTCCCGACCTCGTAAAATAGCATCCTCGACAAGGTGAGCTAGTGCTCGCAGTGGAACCCCCTAAGTGGGCTACTTCACCTAAGTGCAATGCAATGTTCCAAAATAAACACACATCCAAGCAAATGCGTGATCCTACTTGAATGTCTAACTTATCATTTCGTACCCGAGTCCTCACCGACTCCCTCACACTCGCCTAAGCCTCGTATGAGAATTTTATGTTTTATTTAAGGACAACCCTCCGATGTATAAGTAGTGGACCGTCTCCGATGTTACATTTAGTGGACTACCCTCCGATGTATATCAATTGGGTCGTCTCCGACGATTGATATTTTTAGTATGGACTACCCTCCGATCATTATTAGTTTTAGACAACCCTCCGAACCATTTTTCTCTAGACTCTCCTCATGCACTCACTCCTATCATCCTAGGGTGCTCCTAGCAGCATATAGAATGCATGATGCCATTTCCATTACAAATTATATCACATGCAAATATAGTCAACATGCATATATTTACATAAAATTAATCACATAATCTATGTCATGTAAATCTCATTTCATTACATCAAAATTAGCTCACGTGGGCTAACGATCAAACACGAGCAATTCGACTTGAATCACTCGACCAAACACATTTTCACACAAAATATATTTTGTGAACACTATTCTCGAGAATAGTGAAACCCTCGGTTACTATTCCCGACAAATCACCAATCACCTGGCTTCACTTCTGCGGAACCCTACATTTCACGGCCATTTCCTACCAAACAAAAACTATCCCATGCATTAACACATAAATGCACCATTTAACAACCCAAATCAGCCGTGGACAGTCACGGCTGCAGCATTTGGGTTTAACAAATTTATATCAATTCGGTCCCAAGTTTTGGGACCGATCAAACGGCCCTTCACGGCCCTTCACGGCCTCATTCAACTCAAACATCGACAAGGTACTTAAAGAAGGAATAAAACCCAAATAGGGAGAAACCCTTACCTCACGGAGTTTGTCGAAAACTCCTAAAACCAGTGTCCACGCGTAGCCCGCTCTGCGTAGAACAGCTTTGTAACGCCCCGTCCCGGAAGAGTGTACAGTACATGTAACTGTAGGGGCGTATACGAACATCAAGTGTCACATCGTGATATTTTGGAGACGAAATTAGGAAATGATAAAATTATGGAACCCGGAATTTTGGTGCTAGTTTAAGGGTAAAATTGTAATTGCCATAGAGGATATGGAAATCATTAAACAAGTAGAGATGAGCCATAATACAAATAAAACAAGTTAAATTGCAATATTAAAGAGATGAGGATTTAGTTGCAATTAATGGAAAGTTGATATTATAAAAGAGGAAGACAAAAACCAAAATTTCATTTTGGTCTCAAAGTTTGCCCTAGCAAACCCGTAGGAGGAGAAGGAGAGAGCAAAGAAGAGGAAGAGGAGGAAGAAGAGGAAGAAGAAGGGGGAGAAAAACCAAACCAAGGTATGTGTTCATTTTTGTAATCATGGGTATTTGGATTCCTAAGGTTTGGTAAGGAGATTAGTTGCTCCTTTGGTCTAGGGTTTTGTGGAAAGATCACATAAACCCTTGGTTTCTTGAGGTTAAGTGGGTAAAACCCCAATTGGTGTAAAACAAACATGGAATCATCATATTCTTATGGTTCTTAGAAGAATTGGTGGACCTTAGGTTGGATTTTTAGGATTTTCACCTAGGGTTTGGGTTATGAAGTTCCAAAGCACCAATTCAAGTGTTATGAAGTTGTTTTAGATGATTTCCATGATGATTCATGAGGTGTTATGAATTATAGAAGTTGTATGAAGTAAAATGGTAGCAAAAGTGGTAAAAATAACAAATCTGGGCAAAATTTCGAGGGGTGTATCGGTACATGTACAGGGGTGTACCGGTACAGGTCACCAGAGGCCAACCCCAGACGGCACATGTCCAACCTGCACTCAGACAGCCGTCGCACGCAACCTCGCATCGATACAAGTCCATGCGTACTGGTACGTGTGAGCCCAAATGCCTGCATCGTCGTTTTTGTATAAGTAAGCCCGAATTCGTACACCGATAGTTTAGGAACCTTATTAAACGATTAAGAGAGGTTCAAATAAGATTGGAACTCGACGAACTGAGTGTGACTAAGTCTAGGAAGTACGTTAAGTTTATACGTGATACATAGACGACAATGTATTTCCTGCTGTGATCTTGGCTGGGAGTGTGGTAGCTAAAAGAAAAGGCTGAAAAGTGTGGAACCCAGGTTTCAAGTTTCTTAAAGAAGCAAAGAAGTGAGGTTCTAAACTCATTTTCCAAATACTAGTGTGTATTATTATTATTATTATAAACCGTTTATTAATCGGGTATTTCATGGTGTTTTGTAATTCCCAACCATTTTAGTGCTGAAGCAAGCAATGAATTAGAAATCAAGCAAATGGTTTTGAGTTAAACCATTTTTGAAAAGCAAGCATTGGTTTCAAATTGTAAAACCATTTTCAAGCAAGCAAGCAAGTAAGCAAATGGTTTTTGAATAATTAAACCATTTTTCAAGCAAGCAAGCAAGCAAGCAAATGGTTTTAAATTGTAAAACCGTTTTTCAAAAAGCAAGCAAGCAAGCAAAGAATACTCTATAAAATGTGCCTTCCCTAGTTCTAAGCAAGCAAACCTACCGTATGATTCTCGTACGCTGCATCAAGTACAGGATTACATGTATTTTAGTTTTGTCAGGTCAACAAACTTAGGTCATACATCATGCATTTAAAGGAGACCGTGACACGTACAGGAGTATATAAGGTTATGAGCTCTAACTAAATTATGGTGATGACAACACGAGGTCAAATCCACCATATTCAACGTGTGGGTTAGTGACGCGACACGTGTCCTTCCACCTAAGACGGCCGATGCCGTGCCCCGTGGTGCTAACTAGGTACATCAAGCAAGTATAGGCCTCCAATGGTTGATGTTTTATAAGCATGATATACGCTTTGAAAAAATCAACTATTGGTCTGCCTGGCCGCCTGTGCCTGTGAGTTTTAAAGCAAACGGCTGAGCCCAGTTCCGCTTAGATTTTAAACGACGGCTGGAGCCAAGCTCCCCTTGCGTGGATTTTAAGGCAAACGGCCGAGCCCGTGCCTCGCTTTATTTTTCAAAGCATGCTCGAGCCCAGTTCCCATGATTTATAAAAGTTTTGAGAAACTTTTAGTACTAAAAAGGTTTGTGAAAGGTTTTAAGAAACTTTTCAAGCAAGAAAGAAAGCAAGCAAGAGAAATTTTGAGAAGTTTTATAAACTTCTAAGTAGTTAGGTGTGGGCTCGTTGTTTTTTCACGCAGTGCTCTCACCGAATGCAGCAAGACTGCTACAGTTGCCGAAAATCATTTAGGACGGAAGTTAGCTACTCATTTTGCTTTACTTAAAGGGGAAAACAAAATAAGAAAGAAAACCCATCGTGACTTCCCGATACAGGTAGTCTGGGAAAACAGTACTGGTACTCGAGAATGTTACCTATCGAAGCAGATGCATGCAGTCGCAGAGCACCCCCAAGCCCCGCATAAAATGGTCTTCTACTGCCCTGTTTAGAAAATACCGACTTCGACCACTGATCAAGAGATACTAAACAAATAATAACAATATAATAACATAAATAGGTATTACATAGAATGAATAGATTAGTCAAATAAATATGATAAAGCATCTATGATATATTCACAATGTTAGCTAATTAGAGACACGTTATGTAATGGTCAGGCTGGCGAAAATATTAACATTTTATTGAAATTCTGATTACAAATTAGAGGTCAAATTATTTGTTGTGCGAGTACATGGTTCCAATGTCACAAATTGTTCTGTTAGTTATCCCATTTTATAGGAAACTATAGTACACTCACGCGCAAATTGCTGAGTGTCCGGCTGAAATTGAAATTCTTGGAAGCTCCAGTTCCAAATATTGAAATTACACTCGAATCTAAATTCTGAAGCTGCAGTTCTGAATTATATTTAGTTTGGTGCTTCTGAAATTCTTAAATTTTGAGATTTGAGACTCTGAAATTAGAAATTGGGATATCGGCTCTGGGGTACTTGTATCATTTTGATTCTGAATGTAGCCTGTAGTTCTAAAATTGAAAACTAAAATGAAATTGAAATGAAAGGGAATTGAATTTTAGAATTGAAAACTTGAAAAAGAAAGATATAAAATAAGATAAAATAAAATAAAATAAAATAAATAAAAAAATAAAATAAAAAATAAAATAAAATAAAATAAAAATAAATAAAATAAAATAAAATAGAATAATAAATAAATAAATAAATAAAAATAAAAATAAAAAAATACACTCCAGGAAATTAACTTTGAAATTAGATATCTTGAATCTTGAGAAATTCGTTAGGAAAATACATTCTAACAGAACTTAGTAAATGAATGGTTAGAAATGAGTAAATAAGAGTAATTTAGAAGATTATTTTTTTTTTAAATGATAATTATGAATGAAATTGTTAGGTGGAATTTGATCACTAAAGAGCCTTATCGTATCACTTGGCCAAGGGGCTTGGCCTCCAATGACCTAAGGGTTGGTAAATTAACCTAAGGTTGGGGATATTATGTTGACTTCTAAATATGTGGCTTAATTTTAATCTAATTCATGAGTTTCTAAATATGAGATGGGCCTAAGCTTTTAATTTGGCCTACGTAGACTGGACGTGACCTATAGCCGGACTTAGTCGGGTTTAAGCAAGTGGGTTGATCTTAATAGGTCATTGGGCCTAAAGTAAACCCGGTCGGACCTGTGAAGTGGGTCTGGTCCCCAACAGTGGCGGCCAGCCCATGCAAACTGGCCTGACCCACGGGGGCTCATTGCCCCTAATAGGTCGGGTCAGCCCACAAACTACGACGCAGTGGCTCGGTCGTCGTATTGACATAAGGTAAATGCAAGGGAATTTAGAAGGCTATCTCTAATAGTCGATAGTTTGGCTGGTAGGGGGCCTATTTAATTTAGGAAGGGTTTGGTCCTAACCTAAGGTAAATGGGTTGGACCTAGGAAATGGGCTTGGTCCTAATAAGTTGAATTGAGCCTAAGTATGTGTAATAAAAAAAATAGAATTAATAGGAACATAAATATTTAAATACATGACAATAAAAGAATACGATATAAAAATTATAATTGGAAATCAAAAGTGTTTACATCGATTGAGAAAAAGAAACCATCCAGCACAATCCAATAGCCTCAACCTAGATTCAATAAGAGTCAATCAGCAAACTTGAGAATATTGTTGAATTTCCTGTTCCCAATTCTCTAGAATGTCCAAATAACAAAGGCATGTCAATTAAACCTCAAACTAATTGCTTGCTACACTTGCCTGTAGAACTAAGTCCTCGGATCATCTTTACTTCAGGGGAAGACTCAATCACCTTATCCAAAAAGTTTTCCAAAATTAGTGTTTACTGTTTATGATTCATAAAATCTATGTTCTCAACAACATAAATAGAACTGCGAATTTATGAATGACCGCGCCAAAACTAAACACATTATTTACTCAACAAGCCAGAATCATAAAGATAACAAAGCTCTCCGCATTCTAAATTCATGAAAAAATAATATCCACATAATGCAAGCAAACCATTCTTCTCATGAAGTGTAAACTGATCGATCAAAAAAAAATCTCATGATGTGCAAATTGTTCATCAATAAATCAGAAATTGACAATCAATTAGCACAATTACCAATAGCTTGAGATCCCAGTTGAGAAGGAATAGAAGGAGCATGTGATTGAATTTGCATTGAAAAAGCAGATTCCTGGGGCTTTGTGGAAGATTCCCAAGAGAAAGCAGCAGCAGCAGCACACTCTAGATCTAGACGTTTCCTGAGAAATGCCTGCTGATCAACGGGATTCACCGGCGGCTGATCCGACGACACCTTGATCCCCAAGACTTCATCGTCTTCCCCTCGCGATCTCCAATTCGACGACGATGATTGAGTGGTGGCGGTAGAAGGAGCTGTGACGTCAGCATAGGCGGCCGAACTCTGGGAAACCGCAGGCACCATGTGAAGTAGAAGAAGCGAGAGCAGTTAAGAAGAAGCTTCAACCTCAAAACTTCTCTCTCCGGTTTCTTTTCTTTTTTCATTCTCCTCCTCCCTCTTTTTTTCAAAAAACTTCCCTCTTTTCTTTTCTTTCTTTCTCTTTTTTTTTTTTTTTCTTTCCTACCTCTTCCCGGATCCTCTTCCTCTCTTCAATTTGCTCTCCCCCTCTCTTTTTTCTTCTTTTTTTTCTTCCTACCTCTTTTTGTTTCTCCCTTCTGATCCCTTCTCCTTTCTTTTTTTTTTTCTTTTTTCTTCCTCACTCTTCCCACCAGATCCTCCCTCCCTCTTCAATTTCCTCTTTCTTTCCTTCTTTTTTTTTTATACGAACAACAGAACAAATCCTTATGATTCAAAACTAAAACCAATATGTCGTTTCCTAATAACCACCCTTGAGATCGTTGACAACATCGTAAGGGATTGGAGTAACAGTTTCCAAAGTTGCACCTTCTACCATGAAACCTGGCTTAGGGCCCTTTGGTTGCCTCTTTGTGATGATGGCTTCACCGTTCTCTTTGCAGCTACCTTCAACTCATCATTCTTCACCTTCCTCATACGAAATTCCTCAGTGCATCTTCATGGTTGCACATGCTCCTTCTATTCCTTCTCAACTGGGATCTCAAGTTGTTGGTAATTGTGCTAATTGATTGTCAATTTCTGATTTATTGATGAACAATTTTCACATCACGAGATTTTTTTTTGATCGATCAGTTTACACTTCATGAGAAGAATGGTTTGCTTGCATTATGTGGATATTAGTTTTTCATGAATTTAGAATGCGGAGAGCTTTGTTATCTTTATGATTCTAGCTTGTTGAGTAAATAATGTGTTTATTTTTGGCGCGGTCATTCATAAATTCTCAGTTCTGTTTATGTTGTTGAGAAAACAGATTTTATGAATCATAAACAGTAAACACTAATTTTGGAAAACTTTTTGGATAAGGTGATTGAGTCTTCCCCTGAAGTAAAGATGATCTGAGGACTTGTTCTATTGGTGTGCGTAGCAAGCAATTAGTTTGAGGTTGAATGACATGCCTTTGTTATTTAGAGACATTCTAGAGAATTGGGAATAGGAAATTCAACAATATTTCAAGTTTGCTGATTAACTCTTTATTGAATCTAGAAGGAGGCTATTGGATTGTCGATGGTTTCTTTTTCTCAATCGATGTAAACACTTTTGATTTCCAATTATAATTTTATAATACGTATTCTTTTATTGTCATGTATTTAAATATTTATGTTTCTATTAATTCTATTTTTTTTATCACACATACTTAGGCTCAATCCAACTTATTAGGACCAAGCCCATTTCCTAGGTCCAACCAATTTACCTTAGGTTAGGACCAAACCCACTTCCTAGGTCCAAACCATTTACTTTGCGCCTATCCTGAACCTATTGCACTGTGCCCCCACTTCCTAGCCCAACCCATTTACCTTTTAAGGTCCAACCCAAACTGCCTCACTTCTGCGTCCAACCCATTTACCTTAGGTCCAACCCCACCTATTATAACCAAAACCCACTTCATAGGTCCAACCTATTTACCTTAGGCCCAACCAAACCTATTAGGACCAAGCCCACTTCCTAGCTCCAACTCATTTACTTTAGGCCCAACCCAACCTATTAGGATCAACCCACTTGCTTAAACCCAACTAAGTCCACTTTATAGGTCCAATCCATCTACCTTAGGCCCATTAACTTAGGCCCATCTCATATTTAGAAACTCATCCAATTAGATTAAATTAAGCCACATATTTAGAAGCCCAACATAATATCCCCAACCCCTTAGGTTAATTTACCGACCCTTAGGTCATTCGACCAAGCCCCTTGGCCACGTATTCTGATCCGCTCTTTAGCTGATCAAATTCCACTCTTAATTTATTCACAATTTATCAGAAAAAAAAAAATATCAATTTCTAAATTTTCATTTTTTTTCTAATTTCTAATTTCATTTTTTAAGTTTTTTTTAATTTCAAAATAACATTTTTCTAATTTCTCAAAATTCAAGATATCTAATTTCAAAAGTTAATTTCCTCGTGTATTTTTTTTATTTTTTATTTTTATTTATTTATTTATTTATTATTCTATTTTATTTTTATTTTATTTATTTTTTATTTTATTTTATTTTATTTTTTTATTTTATTTTTATTTATTTATTTTATCTTATTTTATCTCTTTTCTTTTTCAAGTTTTCAATTCTAAAATTCAATTTCTTATTTTTCAATTTCATTTTTTTAGTTTTCAATTTTAAATTTACAATTTCCTACTTCAAATTAAAATGTTAAGAAATTTCAAAATTAATATCCACTTAATTTCAAATTTCTAAATCTCAAATCTCAAATTTATAAAATCCGCTTCCACTTCAAAATCTCAATTCAAAAATTCTTGCTTCAAATTCATTTCCTCACTTTAATTTCCAATATTTCAAACTACCAACTTCAAAATTTCAATTTCAAATTAGTTTTCAAAATTCCAAACGTGATTAATTCTATAGTTCCTATAAATGAGATTCGTAGTAGCTTAATTGTATGACATATAAATGGGCTTGGGTGGAGCCCTAATATCTCATGTATCCTTTAATAAATAATTTGATTCTAATTAGGTTCACTTCTGTTCAAATGTTAATATTTTATATTTGTTATTACACTAACATTGTCTCTAATTGGTAGTGTTGTGGATATATCACTCAGGTACACATTTTTCTCATATATTTATTTATTTGTCTATTCATTTCTATATGTCTACTGTGTTATTATATTGTTATTATTTGTTTTGGTATCTACTGATCAATTAGTCAAAAGTCGTATTTTCCCTAAACAAGTTTAGTAGAGACCGTTTTTATACGAGCTTAGAGGGGTGCTACGGCTCACTACCGTACCTTCCCGATAGGTAACCTGACCTCCGAACCTAGACTTTGTTTTCCCAGACTTGCCTTTTTCTATCAGGAGTCACATTTAGGGTTTTTCTTTCTTATTTTGTTTTCCCCTTTAAAATAAAACAAAAATAAGTGGCGACTCCAAACCGTTTTTTTAAAATGGTTTTCCAACAACACAACAAAAAGCGAGTCTTGCCATTCGAGTGGGGACGCACGTGAAAAACGCGGGTCCACAAAATGGCGACTCCACTGGGGATTGTGAGGGTCAAGCTCGAATACAAATTGGGGAAAATGTGGCTTTTGATGAGATGATTGATAGATACCTAATTTTGTGTGTGTGTGTGTTTTTTTTTTTTTTGTATACTTGATTATTGGTGGCACATTTGAGAGTTTTGATTTACTGATTGTACCTTCACATGCTTGGTTGTCAGACTGCTAATATTGGCCAAGTTGACATCCTGGCTGGTTCTTCTAATCTAGTTATGTCACTTGTTTCTCGTGGTTCATTATATATTCATCTTGTCCATCTTATATTTCTACTAGATTGTGTGTAGATATGGATAGATATAATTTGTGCTTTGTAATATTGGTCGTTGCATGACTACCCATCTCTTTGCTGGACCGCATGTTGCTTCGGCTTCCATGTGGGACACACATTTATCCCCTCTTATCTCGCAACTCCCTAGTCTCTACGACTATGTGTCTTTTGTTGTTGTGATTGATATTTGATTGGAGACTTGTTGCTCCTTGTATGCTCTTCGACCGAGCTAGTGACTAGGAGTAAGGTCTAGCGATGGGCTATATCCATGTTTGTGAGCATTTTGGAGGTGGCCGACATATTGATGCTGAGGAGTCCGATCTTTGAAGACTTGTATAGCCCAGAGCTAGATTTTAGGATATTTGTATGGCCAATGTGCTCTTCTTTGTGTTAGATTTATTAGGTTTTTTGGATGCACCCACATATTCACTATACACTTAGTTTATGAGTGCTTAGAGTAGAGAGAGCCTTCACCATAGGCCGCCCCCTGGGATGTCGAGGAAGTGCATGTGTGGAGGTGATGACCACCTTGCATGGAAGCTCCCTGTCACTTCGAAGACGTGTAGGAGGTTGCGTACCACCGGAGGGTACTATCGCTCCTACTAGGGACCCTTTCAAAAGCCCACTTTTTTTTTAGTGCCACCCTGACCTTATAGGTTGAGTTTAGATCTTATTGATTAGGACTCCCATCCTACACGGTGACCGTGTGGAGCCTTCTAGCCTAAGGAGGCCATGATATGGATCCAAATTTCTCCATTGTGGTTTCCTCTAGAGGGTATACAGAGATTGATCAGAGTATTGAGTTTTAGTGGGGTAGTTTTGTACATAGTGACAGATTGCTTATTTCAATTTCATCATAGCAACATTCTTTTGTGTTCAACTTGGATTCCACCTTATTTGTTTCGGTTACACTTTTAGGATTCACCGTTATACAGTTTGAGACCACCTTTGTGGATCAAGGTTAGCGTACTAGTCCCACTTCCGGTGCACCAGGGAGCTTTGGAGGCCACTTCAATATGCTTGATCTAGTCCTCCTCCTTAGTCTTCTTTGGGAGTAATAAGAGGTTTTGGTTTAAGTTTCTTGGGGTTTCAGAAAGCACTTGTAATTTGCAATGTTTGGTTGTTTATCCCAGCCGGCTTTAGTTTTTCCTCTCGTGTTGTATCTTATCCAAATTTTCCGTGCTTTGTAGGGTAGTTCTTCCTTTTCTGGGCCTGGTTCAATCTTCGTGGACTAGAGTTGACGACAGACTGGTTCTAGTATCAGATCAGAGAGACATGGATTCATAGTCGTCACTTGGCCGATCGCTTAGCTTCAAATTATAGCATCTGTTCAGGAAGCTATAGCTAATTTGGGACAGAGGATAGATGGGCAGCAGGCTCGACAGGCACCCACTCAAGAGGATGCTCAATTTGACCCAGTACCACCACCACCACCACCTCCCATTAGCTAGTTTACTCCACCACCTTTTCCGTCTTGCTTCCTCCACACGACGAAAGTCGCTCCACCTCTGCCATACGTCTACCCCCAACCACCGACGACACCGTGCTCGCATGGAGAAGCTTGAGCAGCCAGATGCACTCGGGCCGAGGACTTCGAGGGATTAGCGCATTGGGATGATTTTGATGGCACTCCTACAACCCGGGTCTCCCAACCTAAGTCTCAGGATGCCCGAGACGGAGGTACTCAGTGTAGGCTGTCTCTGTGATTCATCCGAAGGTGTATAAACGCCTATGAGAGCTCATACCTTGACGAGAGTCATGATTATGCTTTTCCCCATGTCTCTGAGTGGCATAGCACATAAATGGTATGTTTCGCTAGATACTTCTCGCAAACGCACATGGGATGACCTCACACAGTAATTTTTACGTACGCTTTCCTTAATAATGGCTATCGATGTTTCAATGAGGAGTCGGAGGCTTATGCGCAGGCCCGATGAGACAAGCATCATTTATCTCCTCACAGGAGAAGATCTCATCATTGATAGAGCATCTGAGAGAGATCATATCACTTATGTTTGTGAGGAGCTTATGAAATTTCGCGCTTTTGCTGCATTAATTTGATAGATCTTTGTGACATACCGGGATTAGACAAAGGTTTCGTGCCCTTTATGACATTGAGGAGGGTATTTCACGAGGCCTCGGGTAGAGTCTTCCTATCGAATCTCTAAGGGAAGAGACCTTAGGAGGACCACGATCTCGAATAGGTGCTATTTCTACTTATGTGACCGAGACCTGTGATATCGCTAGACATATCGCTGAATTGCGATCAAGCAGACCGTGACGCTAGCCATTTCCAACAGCCTTTTTAGAGCCCGCTCCCCTTATGGCGCATCTTCTCAGTATCAGCTTTGGTCACTAGTTCCACCACAAACTTATGATCAAACTTATTTGTATTCTCGCTTGCCATACCATGCTATGTCACATATTTTGGATAGGCCTCCGTGCATCTACGCCAGCCTGTATAATCGCAGCTCCCACCGGCTCCCCGCCCCTAGACCATAACGGACGCTTTCTCTAATTAGGATGTCATCAGCCATGCCTTTAGGGAAGCTTGTTGATGCGTAATTGCTGACACCACCGGGCTCCTCGACCATCGCCTCGCCTTTCTTCACACACAAAATGTAGTAGATCTTCACGTTTCAGATCACCGTGGTCCAGACATGATACAGACATGCACTGCCGGCGCACATGCCATCCAGACTTGATAGACTGGTTCGTGAACACGACGCCCAAGTGTCACCACTAACCCCTTTGCCAAAGACACCCTTACGCATCAAGGCCACCACCGGCTGGGGGTATTCACTTCATTTATTTTGATGGTACAGATGATTTTATACACATGATGAGTTGGGATGACCATGCACCAGAGCCTATAATGCTAGTTGAGAATTCAAAGGTTGATGGTTTTGTTTCGAAATACGCTTGCCCGCGGCTCTTCAGCCGATTCCGTATGTACCCCTTTTCACCGCCTTATTCTCATGATTTGGTTGCTGGGCATGATGTACCTATAGCTTTTGTTCTGATGCCAGAGGATACTGTTGGGTTTGATGATCGAGATGTACACATAGTTACCCGGAGTGGGCGGATAATTCAGCCAGAGACTCGACCATTAGAGGGCACAGGCTTTAGAGATGATGTGATACGAGAGGATGATGAGGCTCGCGCGACACTGGCAGAGTACACACCGCGATTTCTATTGAGCTTATTGCTTCCTCTACCGCACACGTGGATGCACTTATTAGATCACCGAGTCATATTAGAGTTGCGTCCGCGCATATCACCCGATGGTTCGACCTCATATGTCGATCGCGAACAGAGCTACATGCATCAGGTTTTCACCGATGACTTTACCTATCGAGGCCCAAATCATACCATGCCACTTTATATCACGCTCGTCATGCTCAGTGGCATCGAGTTCCCACTCCGTCCTATTGGGACAATGGCTCCGCCGAACTTCAGGTCCTCGCTACCGGGCCGTGGCGCCGGTTTCGCCCATCTTAACTGGGCCATCACCGCAAACCATCGTGAGCATACGATAGTACTGAGAGAGGTTCTCAAGACCTCGACACTGAGCTGGGGCGCATCGGGACCCGCTATTCTCCACTCTATTTCCGTGTCTCAGGATAATGCACATCCTTCAACCCGCTTGTCATGTGTGCCATGGATTCATCGAGCTGGTGCCAAACCATCTTCCCTTTATCAGAAAGTGAAGTTCATATACGAGGGCAGAGTTATTTCTATACAGTCTAGCGGAGACATATACTCATCTTCTAAGCCAGTACTAGAGATTAGTCATAGTGATGATGATTTGTTCGATGTGCTTCACATTTGATGATGTTCATATTAGGTCACGAGGAGTCCCGCGGAGATCAGTGCCCTTACCATTTGATCGCCTGGTACTTTTGTTTTGGATATGATGAGGCATGTTTTATCTCCCGGTCTCGGGATCACCGACACAGGCACGTTGAGTTTATAGTCAGCCAAGGGAGCCATGATGTGCCATTTGGCCTCGGGGGGTTATACACCTGGGCGCAGGCCGCACTACCGATATGGCATCTATACGCAGGGAGAGGCTTAGGGCTCGTCTACTCCATATCCCTTTTGATTACCCAGTTCGACCATATCAGATGATTATGACTGATTATTTTGTGAGAGCTTCTGGGGTGCCTTCGAGATTGGATATTAGTCCCGGGGGATCCGAGGATGGCGGCCAGATTGAGGAGCTTTTTCGACAGTTGCAGTTGGCTGATGAGTCTGCTAGTGTTCCTACTTCTATGTTGGTTGCTCCACCATCTCCGGATCGTGCTAGTATGATGACACTTTACTTCCCTGAGGAGATAGGCATCCATGAGCCATCGCTTCTATTTATGTGCGTGTCTGATGGAGTTTTCTTACCTGATGATTACCAGGATGAGATAGCTATGATGAACCTGATTCGTGATGATCGATACTACTCAAACTGCATTCCGTCGCTGTATTTGATGAGACGCCCGCCGCTGAGGTCTCCGATGTTGTTCAAATCTGATTCCACTCGAGATGTTCCGTGTGGATGTTGCTCTTGCCGATGCTTTCATGTTCGAGGGCTGCTGCTAGCCCAATCCAAGGGTAGTGTCCGACTCGTGGACTCACCCTTCTTTTGATGTGTGCTTTCGGATTGGCTCGTCGGGTGGATGTACTCACCTCTTCATATATGGAAATGAGTCTTTTTGAGTATTTTTCTATCTCTCATGTTGATGATGTTCCTTTGTTTGCACGTTGCTCACCCGCATCACATGTGTATGACATAGATGGTGAGTTCATGCAGCATGATTTAGATGAGGACACTTCCTTCAGGTTAGAGAGTTTCACCTGTCACAGGCGATACTGATATTGTTGATTTTGGCACTACAGATTAGCCTAGAGAGCTGAAGTTTAGGTCAGATTTATCTGCTGATAAGCGAGAGAGATTTATACAGTTGGTCGGATCATATTTGGATGTTTTCGCATGGTCATATGAGGACATGCCAGGCCTTAACCCCTCTATAGTTCAACATTTTTTGCCACTTCTGCCTCATGTTAGACTAGTCAAGAAGAAATTGAGACGATCGGCATCTCTAAACGGAGCCCGGGCGTGAAAGAGGAGATCCGTATACCGCAGGGTTTCTATCGTTGGCCGAAAGTACCCCCGAGTGGCTGGCCAATGTCGTCCCGGTTCCTAAAAAGGACGGCAAGGTGAGAGTTTGTGTTGATTTTCGAGATCTCAACAAGGCTAGTCCTAGAGATGATTTTCCTCTCCCACATATGGATTGTTGGTTGATATCACTGCAGGCCACCCTATGTTGTCATTTATGGATGGGTTCTCTGGGTATAATCAAATTTTGATGGCCTCTGAGGATATGGAGAAGACTGCCTTCATCACTGAGTGGGGCACTTATCGCTATAGGTCATGCCATTCTCGCTGAAGAACGCGTGCTACTTCTACCGAGCCGATACTACTACTTTGTTTCATGATATGATGCATAGAGAGATGTTTGGAGAGGTATATGTGGATGATATGATTGTGAAGCCCCTAACAGTAAGGCAGATCACTTAGCAAGATTACGCAGGTTCCCGACAGGATAAGGCAAGCTCAGACGAGGGTTAAACCCCAAGAAGTGCACATTTGGAGTGACTTCTGGGAAATTACTAGGACACATGGTTAGCGAAGCTGAGGTATGCAGGCTGATCCCCGGAGCAAGATCAAAGCCATTCTTGACATGCCTGCACCGAGGACTGAGAAAGAGGTTAGAGGCTTCTTGGGTAGATTGCAGTATATCAGTAGATTTATTGCTAGATTGACAGATATATGTGAGCCCATTTTCAGACTCTTGAGAAAAAGTCAGCGTACCGTTTGGGATGATTAGTGTCAGAGAGCATTCGAGAAGATCAAGGAGTATCTGTTATCTCCTCCGTTTTGGTACCTCCTACACCAGGCCAACCTTTGCTCTTATATTTATCTACTTACATAAAGTATCGATGTATGTTAGCTCGCCGATGATTTGGGCAAGGAGCCAGCTATTTACTATCCGAAAAGAGGATGCTTGAGTACGAGACTAGATATATCATGATTGAAAGGCACATTTGGCGTTGGTATGGGCCACTTGAGATGTTAAGGCATTATATGACGTAGTACTCGCACATTCGTATCCCGCCTCGATCCTCTCGAGATATTTATTCGATAAAGCCTCGCATTGGACAAGGCCGACTCTATGAAATGGTTGGTGCTTCTGACAGAGTTTGACATTCATTATGTTACTCAGAAGTCCATCGAGGGAGACACAAGGCATCACTTAGCTTCATTGCCGCGATGATGAGCCATAAATGATGATTTCCCGCTGGAGGAGATACCAGAATGACTATTTTACCGTGTCAAGCGCATGTACTGACATGGTGCAGCCAACCATTTTGGATATGGGATAGAGTATTGTCATATCCTCATGGAGATCATATTCCGAGATCCGTCTCGCTTGGCATTTTCGTACGTGATATCCCGCCTACGAACAATATCGTAGAATATGAGGCTTGTATATCGGGATTAGAGACAAACTGAGCTGGGGAGTCGGGATAGATAGAGGTGTTTTGAGACTCTAACCTGGTACTTAGACAGATTCAGGGAGATTGGAAGACTAGGGATGTGAAGCTTAGGCCATGTCATGCTTATTTAGAGTTACTGGTCAGGAGGTTTGATGATCTGAGATTTGTTCATCTACCGAGAGCACAAAACCAATTTGCAGATGCCTTAGCTACTCTAGCTTCTATGATCGACATTTCCACTGATGTTGTTACTCGTCCACTGATTATAGAGTCGGTGGACCGCACTTTACTGCCGCTTGATTGATGAAGCAGATTCAGATGGCTCATTTCGTATCATGACATTTACCTCGACGCAGATATTCTCAAGTCGCTACACCAAAGATAGAGAGCATCGAGACAAATGGCTATTAGATTTGTGGATTCAGGGGAGACTTTGTGCATGTCATCCGACTACATGTTACTTTTATGTTTGATCCAGATCAAATGATAGAGTGACGAGAGATCCATGCTGAGTTTTGTGGACCATTTGCATATAGAGGACATATGTTAAGACGTTAAGATTATGAGGGACTGCTACTTTTTGGTTGGACTATGGAAACAGATTGTTGTCATTGTTCAGATATGTTCAAAGTAAATGATGTATGATGATCTCATTCACGTACCACCTTCTAGAGTTACATGCAATGACTTCACCGTGGCCATTTTCGTATTTGTGGGCATTGATATCACTCCGAAGATTTCACCAAAATCTTAGTGATTATGAATTCATCTTAAATTTCGCCATTGATTACTTCACCAAGTGGCTAGCGGAGGCAACAGATGCTAGATTGACATCGGCCGTGGCTGCTAGTTTCATTAGGTCACACATCATTTGGGTGCATGGAGTCCTCAAGAGTCGATTTCTCTGGATGAGGGTCACATTTCAGAAAAAGCAAATATCACACTTTGCTATTGCAGAGATACGGTGTGTTCAAGACCATAGGTCGCCCGCGTATTGGCCGCGGGACTAATGGAGCAAGAGAGGCAAAGAAATAAGAACATTAAGAGATTTTCGAGGAAGATGGTTGAGACTTTCGTGATCGGGTCGAAAATCTCCTTGTATCAGGCTTACCGCACTTCTTTTCAAGCATTCCTGGCCAGAGCTACACCTATTCTCTATATATGGTATGGAGGCAGCGGCCCATTGAGACAGATGGGATCTTGGAGTAACACTAGAGCACAGATATAAGGAGATGTAGGGCCCAAACACGTTTTGATCACCTTAGTCTCTTAGGATGAGAGGAGATCGAGAGCGGTCGACCATGTTCAGCCCACGAGGAAGATGGCTCATGCTTTCAAGAAGCGGGTCAAACCTAGGCCACTACAGAGAGGAGATCTGGTTTTGAGGGTTCTCAGAGGATTAGCAGGAGACCCTAGAGGGAAGTTCAGGCCGACTTGGAGTGGACCATACATCATCAGAGAGTTGACCCTAGAGGGAGCAAAGATTGCTGACGTATTTGGATGGAAATCAGTTCTCAGAGCCGACTAATGTAGATCACCTAAAAGTATTACGCTTCGAGACAATGGTCGTGAGGATGGGTGGCCATCATTTGGTTAGCCATATACCTTTAGCACCCACGTTGATTTCGTAATCGCTGATAGCCCATCGAGCCTCGCATGTGCATTATAGCCTTTATTTCAGAATCTTGCTTTACATTTTTACACCGGGATAGGGGCCCTTGGGTGTATATGTATGCTTTGCAAGGAAAGTATCATGAGCTTTGGACTTTTAGACCTGTCCTCTTTATCCCTGTTATTGTCACTACATCACCTCATTATATTATATTTCACTATTATCTCATTTTCATCTTTCTTTATTTTCACCATTATTTGTTTCATTCTTCTTTTTCCTTACTTGGAGTGATGATCCTTCGCATTTTTTTGGTACATAGAGATAGTCATATCACCCCTTTTTCATTCCATCATTTGACATTGATTCGTAGATTTGCTTGAGAGTTTACCTTATGGGTGAGGGATTCGTGGTGTTCATCCAAGGATCGGCGAGAGTTTTATTTATTTCTTATGACTTTACTGAGTTTGATTTATCGATGATTTGAGTATGCACTTTCATTCAAAAAAAAAAAAAAAAGAAGACAAAAAAAAAAACAAAACGAAAAGAAAAAACAAAAAAAAGAGTGCAAAGATATGCTTGGTGTCTCATATCTTACTCCACGATTGGCTGCCAGGGGTTCATCATTGGGGGCTCAAGGACTTTTGTAGAGATGAGCAAAGAGAGTTCTTTGAGGTCTTTTGTTCCTTGGATCATGACTGATATGTATCTGATATGAGAGTGGAGTAACATTTTACTAGGGTTTTCGGATCATTTGTTTTCTTGACCATTCTACCATTGGTGATATGATTTTTCTTTATTTGTATCGATTCGTGTTGATCATCATTCATTTTACTTTCTCACTGCCTTCCTTTGCTTTCTCATCACATCTTTCCACTTTTTGTTTTGTTTTGTTCTACCCTTTATCCTTTTCCAACATTGATACAACTTGACCATTTTTCATTTCTCTCTTTTCACCATTGACATTTTCTTTGGTTACTTTTAAGTCCATGGACTCATGATATATTTCTCTATGCATCACATCTTATACACGAGGGTATGGGTTTGATCATTGGGTATTTGAGCCAAGTTTCCCTTCATTTCTTTCACCTTATTACCCCAGCCTACATTACGTCCCGTGTCATAAGACCACCCTGAGGCCATGAGAGATCGATGTTACCTTGATAGCCTCTCTACTTAGGCCGGTGTTCGGGATTTGGTTGATATCTAGACGTCACCTGTTTCCTTCGGCTGGCGCTTCTTCATGATCGGGAGGTGACTCAGTGATGGATTTAGTTGATCGCCTGGATTTATGGAGGACATTGGATATTATCTGGCTCCCCATTCTATTGTGCACGAGCTACCATACTGGGGCATATTTCCCCTATCAGCGGGGTCCTCAGCTGTCTTTCATGTTGCTAGCTTACGCCTACTTGTGATTGTTGAGGCATTTGATATGTTGTACTGGGGCATATTTCCTTTTGGGCCTTTCTTTCAGAGCTGAGAGATGAGAGGGAAAGGCTTACTTTCGAGATCGACATTCATATTGACTAGAGCCATCACGGCGGATGGTTTTCTCTCGTGTACCTTCGGGTGACTTTTGGCATCAGTTGTCAGATCGGGGCATATTCTCCAATTTGTTAATGAGTTGATTTTAATAAAGGAGCTTTTCCTTTCAGTTTCTACATGGAGGATGTTTTAAGTCATCTTACTAGAGTATTCTGAGATGTTGCTAGTTTTGATAGGGTGTTTTCGAGCTTGATACTATAGATGATGTGGTATTGTTTTGATAGTATTGTATCGACTCCCGCATATCAGGCATATTTCCCCACATGGGAGATTGTTGGTTTCATTTTGATTTCCGGTCGATTCTAGTTAGAGAGTTTGTTCGTGAAAGCATGCACGCTCGTAGTCGCGATTCGAGCATAATGCTCGTAGTCAAGAGCTAGAGCACATGCTCAAAGCCATTAATTTTCATAGGCGTTCAGAGCCATTATTTTTCAGAGGTGTTCAAAGCCATTATTTTTCGTGAGTCATTGCTCGTGAGCATAGGTGTTCGTGAGCCATTATTTTTCTCGTGAGGCGTTCGTGAGCCATTATTTTTCTCAAAGTCACAATGTGAGCTTATGATCGATCGTGGGTTTGTATATCACATCTCCTTCACGGCCGACATAGACGTCTCTCGTAGTCGCCGCTCAGAGCATATGTTCAGTCACAAGCATAGGCGTTCAGAGCCATTATTTTTCAGAGGCGTTCAGAGCCATTATTTTTCATAGTCGTCGCAGCTTATGATTGATCAAAGGGTTTGCAGATCACATTCTCCTTCACTACCGACATGCACGCTCGTGAGCCGTAGTTCGCAGCACAGCCGTTCGTGAGTCACGCTCGTGAGACAGCTCAGAGCCATTATTTTAAATATCCAGACATGTACGCTCGTAGTCAACGTTCGTAGCCATTGCCGCAGATATCGCTCGTGAGTCAACGCTCGTATATAGACGCTCGCAGTCGCATTCGCAGAGGTATGCTCGTGAGCCATTATTTTTCTCGTGAGGCGTTCGTAGCCATTATTTTTTAGAATCGCATTCGTATTATAGACGCTTCAAAGCCGGCTGCTCGCATGACGCTCGCAGTCAAGGTTCGCAGCATAGGCGTTCAAAGCCATTAATTTTCATAGGCGTTCAAAGCCATTAATTTTCATAGACGTTCAGAGTAGAGGCGTTCAAAGCCATTATTTTTCAAAGTCGCCTTCGATTATGTATCGCTCGCAGTCGCGTTGCGCCATTATTTTTCAAAGTCGCTGCTCAAAGCATAGACGTTCGTAGTCACGCTCAAAGTGACAACATAGAGAGTCACTGCTCAAAGCATAGACATGATAATACTGGCTCAAATCATGTGCATTCGTGAGTCACTGTCAGAGTATAAACGCTCGTGAGTTGGGCTGGCTCGTGAGCATAGACATTCGTGAGTCACGATCCTTCATCTGGCTTCATCTTCTTTTTGTTACCTAGTTTCGTTGCTTTTAGTTTGATCTATAGAATCGTTATCAGGTTTAGTGTCCTAAAAATCTTTCCTCTCCCGCTCATAGTATAGCCACTTTTGAGCAGTAACATGTTTTGATCATATTGTGGGATACCCTATGCTTCACGTCCTCATTTTGTGTAAGTATAGACTTCCTTTTTAGAGTGTTTGTTTTAATACTCTTTGGTGGATTCCGGCTCACCCCTTGACTTTGACATTGGTTCTCGGGCCACTTTTGGAACCATTTGGGGAAGTTTGGATACGAGTGTTACTTAGTAGCCTAGATATTTGCTTTTGTTGCTTGCTTTTGAAGTGTTTTTTAGGCCTTCTATTTTTTAGAGTTTATTTAGTCGGTGTTCTTTGTGGACACTTTTAGGGTCTTTTATCTTCGATAGAGTTCATCTCGTTCTTGATATTGTTCTGTTTAAACCGTTTCATTCTTTGCATTCGTTACACTTATAAACTCTATCGAAGGGCATATTTAGTAAACCCTAAGCGGTGTTTTTTTATTGTTTTTATTGTTTTTAATTTAGAAATTTGACGAAATGTTAAAAAAAAAAAAAAACCAAAAAATGAAAAAAAAAAATGAAAACAACGTTAAAAGAAATATAAAAAAAATCAAAAAATCAAAAAATAAAAAAAATAAAAAAAAAGATAAAAATCAAAAAATAAAAAAATAAAAAGATAAAATAAAAAAAAACATAGTGGGGGACATAGTGTCCCCACACACCCACACTCCCATGTTTTAAGCATTAAAACAAGGAAGTGGAAGTTTTTTTTTTGGAGAGATAGAAAAAGAGGGGAGGAAGGAGCCAAAAACAAAAAGAAGAAAATGGGGAGAAAGAAAAAAAGAGGGGGAGCATGTGCAACCATGAAGATGCACTGAGGAATTTCGTATGAGGAAGGTGAAGAATGATGAGTTGAAGGTAGCTGCAAAGAGAACGGTGAAACCATCAGCACAAAGAGGCAACCAGAGGGCCCTAAGCTAGGTTTCATGATAGAAGGTGCAACTTTGGAAACTGTTACTCCAATCCCTTACGATGTTGTCAACGATCTCAAGGGTGGTTATTAGGAAACGACATATTGGTTTTAGTTTTGAATCATAAGGATTTGTTCTGTTGTTCATATAAAAAAAAAAAAAAAAAAGGAAAGAAAGAGGAAATTGAAGAGGGAGGGAGGATCCGGTGGGAAGAGTGAGGAAGAAAAAAGAAAAAAAAAAGAAAGGAGAAGGGATCAGAAGGGAGAAACAAAAAGAGGTAGGAAGAAAAAAAAAGAAGAAAAAAGAGAGGGGGAGAGCAAATTGAAGAGGAAAAGAGGATCCGGGGGGAAGAGGTAGGAAGAAAAAAAAAAGAAGAAAAAAGAGAGGGGAAGTTTTTTTGAAAAAAAAAAAGAGGAGGAGGAGAATGAAAAAAGAAAGAAACCGGAGAGAGAAGTTTTGAGGTTGAAGCTTCTTCTTCTTCTCCTGCTTCTTATACTTCACGCCCGGTGCCTGCGGTTTCCCAGAGTTCGGCCGCCTATGCTGACGTCACAGCTCCTTCTATCGCCGCCGCTCAATCATCGTCGTCGAATTCGAGATCGCGAGGGGAAGACGATGAAGTCTTGGGGATCAAGGTGTCGTCAGATCAGCCGCCAGTGAATCCCGTTGATCATCAGGGGTTTCTCAGGAAACGTCTAAATCTAGAGTGTGTTGCTGCTGCACCACTTTTCTCTCGAGGAGTCTTCACAAAGCCCCAGAGTCACTTTTTCAATGCAAATTCAATTACATGCTCCTTCTATTCCTTCTCAACTGGGATCTCAAGCTATTGGTAATTGTACTTTGAGTGATTGTCGAATTTCTGATTTATTGATGAACAATTTGCACATCACGAGATTTTTTTATCGATCGGTTTACATCGCCCAGGAAGAATGGTTTTGCTTGCATTATGTGGATATTAGTTTTCCATGAATTTAGAATGCGGAGAGCTTTGTTATCTTTATGATTATGGCTTGTTGAGTAAATAATGTGTTTAGTTTTGGCGCTGTCATTCATAAATTCCCAATGCTGTTTATGTTGTTGAGAACATAGATTTTATGAATCATAAACAGTAAACACTAATTTTGGAAAACTTTTTGGATAGGTGATTGAGTCTTCCCCTGAAGTAAAGATGATCCGAGGACTTGGTTCTACAGGCAGGTGTAGCAAGCAATTAGTTTGAGTTTAATTGACATGCCTTTGTTATTTGGACATTCTAGAGAATTGGAACAGATTCAACAATATTCTCAAGTTTGCTGATTGTTCTTATTGATCAGGTTGAGGCTATTGGATTGTGCTGGATGGTTTCTTTCTCAATCGATGTAAACACTTTTGATTTCCAATTATAATTTTATAATACGTGTTCTTTTATTGTCATGTATTTATTTAAATATTTATGTTCCTATTAATTATTTTTATCAGCGCGTCTTAGAACCGATCGACTTATTAGGACAGCAGTTCACGAGTGATAGTTCATGAGTTGGGATAAACTACTTAAGGTCGAATGTTGCCATTTGTCGGCTATTAGATGGCCATTTCCACAGGTCGATAGTTCTGTATGTCGACCAGCGAGCCCATTTCCTCAGGTCAATAACGTTTACGCCCAGGCTGACGGCTATTAGAATCGAGCGACCGTGAGTCGATGTAGTTTCGTAGGCATTCGACTGATCGGATGGCCGCGCTGGTGGTGATAGTTTCTTTATTTGACCGACCTGTTGGGATCGATACGACTTTCTTCTGCCCAGCTAAGTCATTCTGTAGGTCCCGTCAATCTACGTGGGCGTTAACTTGACGTCTCGTATTTAGAGCTTCATTAAATTAGATTAAATTAAGCGCGTATTTGAAATGACATAATATCCCCTGACCCCTTAGGTGGTGCAGACCCTTAGGTCATTCGACCAAACCCATGGCCCACGTATTACGTCGGCTCTTTGGTGATCAATTATAATTTATTCGCCCAATTTATCGTTTAAAAAAAATCAATTTCTAAATTTTCATTTTTTCTAATTTCTAATTTCATTTTTAATTTTTTTAATTTCAAAATAACAATTTTCTAATTTCTCAAAATTCGAATATCTAATTTAGTTAATTTCTCGTGTATTTTTTTTATTTTTATTTTTATTTTATTTATTTATTTATTGTTATTTTATTTTTATTTTATTTTATTTTGTTATTTTATTTTATTTTATTTTTATTTTATCTTATTTTTATCTTATTTTATCTCTTTCTTTTCAAGTGTTCAATTTTAAAATTCAATTCCCTTATTTTCAATTTCATTTTTTTAGTTTTGAATTTTAAATTTACAATTTCCCAATTTCAAAATTCAAAATGTTACAAATTTCAAAATTCGAATATCCCAATTTCTAATTTCAAATTTCTAAATCTCAAATCTCAAATCTCAGGTTATAAAATTCAAGCTGATTTCAAAATCTCCAATTCAAAATTCTTAAGCTTCAAATTCATTTTGAATTCTTAATTTCCAATATTTCAAGCTACCAACTTCAAAATTTCAATTTCAAATTAGTTTTCAAAATTCCAAACACGTGATTATTTCTATAGTTCCTATAAAATGGGATCTTGTAGAGTTAATTTGTGTGACATATAAATGGGCTTGGGTGGAGCCCGACATCTCATGTATCCTTTTAACAAATAATTTGATCTCTAATTTGTAATTAATTTCCAATAAAATGTTAATATTTCATATTTGTTATTACACTAACATTGTCTCTAATTGGTAGCACTGTGGATATATCACTCAGGTACACATTTTTCTCATATATTTATTTATTTGTCTATTCATTTCTATATGTCTGTTGTGTTATTATATTGTTATTATCTGTTTTGGTATCTACTAATCAATTAGTCAAAAGTCGTATTTTCCCTAAACAAGTTTAGTAGAGACCGTTTTTATACGGGCTTAGAGGGGTGCTACGGCTCACTACCGTACCTTCCCGATAGGTAACCTAACCTCCGAACCTAGACTTTGTTTTCCCATACTTGCCTTTTTAACATCGGGAATTGCGTTTAGGGTTTTCTTTCTTATTTTGTTTTCACCTTTAAAATACGAAACAAAAATAAGTGGAATAAGCCCAGTTTTAAAATGGTTTTCAAACAACAATAATAATGATGCTTGCCATTCGAGTGGGAAAGCACGTGAAAAGCAGGGTCCACGGCAAGCAAGAAGGGTTTATAAGCTTTTAAAGCAACAAAGCAAGCAAGCAAGTATTAAAAGTTTATAAACTTTAAGCAAGCAGAAATCTGAAAGTTTTAGAAACTTTTAAAGCAAGCAAAGCAAAGTAAAGTTTCTAGAAAATATTTGTAAAGAGTTTTACATTTTGAGATGTTTTAAGAAAAAACAAAAACATTTTATAAAGCATACACTCAGCTCATTTAGCTCATTATTTTCTGGCCACAAAAACTATTTTCCACGTCGCAGTGCATGAGGCCATTTAGACATGATAGGATTTATTTTGACGTGTCTGAAGTCTTGTTATTAAGAATATTGTGTAAGGAAAAGACTTTGAATATGTATAATGGAACATATGTATGTACATAGTATAGTATTATGAAAATGTGTTGGGATGCTGGTTGCCATATTTGGATATAGTATAAATTGGATGTATACAGGATTTGGAATTATACAATATACGTAGTCATCTTTGTTGGTTTTTTTCCGCTTCTAGATTTTGCAAATCTAAGTTATAAATAAAAGAAAATTTTTTATAGGAGGTTCAAGCAAGCAATAGGCTTAAGCCACGGGGATGTCTAGTCGTTAGAGGTAACGGTGGGGTTTCTATGGGTGGCCGACACCCGTCATTTGGAAGGGGGTGGGGTAATGTCGACTTTCATACCATCGAATGGTGTGTTTGGATCTCGTGTTACAGAGAGAAGCGAACCTTCTCACCATAAAAGAACTCCATTTGCGTCTACTACATCATCCCTCCCCGATTCACATTTGCTCTTGGTTTAGTGGAGAAGACAAATTTATTATTTATTTTGTCTTTTTATGACTTAAACAATTCCATTAATACCCGTTATGTCCCTCTTTTCCTAGTTTTGACATTCGGCACTATCTCGGCTGTCCATTTTCATCATTTCCCTACTCATACCACTTATGGAACATGAGTACATGTTATATGTGACTTTCATTATCGTCGTTTACGGCACGACTACGATGCCTCGAAAAACATGCCGACTCCGACTGTCTCAGAATTTGACAAAATTCGACGTGCTAGCTAGATTTCGTGAGACGATTCCAACGATGAAATCCGTTTCGTCATCCAAGATCTAGAGAATAAATTCCGGATTTTTAACCGAAATAACAATTTTGTAATCGAAATTACGATTTTTCCCTTTTTCCAGAAATTGGAATTTCTCGAGTCTTACATTCTCCCCTCCTTAAAAAGGAATTGTGGAAAAAGGGCATTTCATTGGATATGCTGAAAAATCCAAGGGCTATAGATTCTATCGTCCTTCTAACACCACTAGGATTGTAGAGTCAAGAAACGTGGAGTTTCTTGAGAATGACTTAATCGGTGGGAGTGGTCAAATCAAGACACATTGTTTGAAAGAGATCACTATCAAGCTTAAACCTCTGGTTCAAGTCATAAATTGACTATCATACATACCCATGAGGTAGAAACGGGTATAAGACAACCAGTAATCGAGAATCCATACACTTTTGAGTTTGTAGATCGCGTTATTGAGGAACAACAAAACGTTGAATAATTGATTGAGCATTCGGTTGAGCAATAAGTTCCCCATGAAGAAACAACATTAAGGAGATCTACTAGGGTCAGAAGCTTAGCTATTCCTAGTGTGACACCCCAAAACCCGGGGGTCCGTTGAAAATCCACCAACCTGTGAAAGACTCGTGGATGTCGGGTAACCCGACACCACACCACCTTGTCCCCTTTTCCGGGACCAATGATTTAACTAAAATCGGATAGAGCCTCCTTTATGTTTGAGGGGAGCACCACACCCCGAGAAAATAAAACTTGTACAAAAAAACTTTTTTGGCAACATGGCCCAATATAATACAATGACCTCATTAGATTAAATTAAATTGAAGTGGCCTCTTGAGCCACTCTATCCACACTACAAAATGTCACGATGCTAATTAGCATAGTCCTTACAAGTTTAATTACAACACTCTTACAAATATTACAAATTAGAGTGAGGTTGTTCCAAAGTATTTTTTTTACAATTCTTTTTACACAAAATATAAGCCAGAATTAGTTTGTTCCAAGCTTCTTTACAAAAAATTAATTACAAGCCACAACTTCGGCTTTCTTGATAATTGTGGCCTCGAATGAGCGCCATCCACCTGCATATTCCATGTACCTGAAAGGAGGTCCCATGACGGGATGAGCAATACCCAGTAGGGTAAACTCTTAAAGGGGCTACTCCCCACCTAAGTGCACATGCAATACCATGTTCACACAATCAAACATTCTAAGTAAAATACAGTTTCTACTCTGGAATGCCTACATGCCATGAATGAAGTGTCACTCATATGCCTTTAACACTAGTCCTCTGACTCCCACTCACACATGCTTATGCCAAGTGTAAAAACTTGTCATTGGTATTTCACCCAATGACCCTTTATCCAAAACAAAAGTTTTTTGTTTTTAAAACTCATTGGACATCATCCGATAAACCGCTTTATTCAAGCCATTGGAAAATCTTTGATAAACAACTTTATTCAAAAGCATTGGACAATCTCTGATAAACAGCTTTATTCAAAAGCATTTGACAGTCTTCGATAAACCGCATTATTCAAAAGCATTAGACAGTCTCCGATAAATAACTTTATTCAAAGCTATGAAATGCGTCTGTGAGACTTCGTTGGAGTAGTCCAAAGTACCGAGCTCACCACCCACTCACCGAGAATGATGAATGATTATGATAATGTACATGCACCCATTTAATATGATGTAAGGCAAGAAAGAATTCAATTTTTTGAAAAAAAAGGCAAAATCGGTAATTTAATTATTAAAAATCCAAAATTTTTCTAGATCTCGGATGACGAAACGGACTTCTCCGTTGAAATCGTCTCATGAAATTTAGCTATCACGTCGAATTTCGTTGGATTCCGAGGTGGTCGGGATTTCACGTTTTTCGAGGTGTGGGGTGTCGGATGACACATGGCAAGGTAAGGGGATGCCACATGGCACCTCAAGAGTGTGACACTTGGCATAAAAAGGAATGGCTCACATTGAGCCACATGGGTGGCATGATTCCATGGTCATATTAAGCCATGTAGGGTATGATGTCATAAAGGAAATAAAGAAATAAGGAATAAATATAGGAAAATGGAAAGCCACACATTTGGCTTGAGGAAGGGGGGAGGAAACTTCCTCCTTTTGACCCAAATAGGAGGAGAAATGCCAAGAGAAAAATGAGATGAGAAATAGGAAGAGGGGAAAAGAAAAACAAAAAGAAAGGAGAAAGAGCAAAAGAGAAAAGCAAAAGGAAGGAATAAAGTAGGAAAGAATTCGTAGGAGAAAGGAAGAGAAATGAGAAGAAGAAGCGAGAGGAGAAATGAGAAAAGGAAAAGAAAGAAAACAAAGAGAGAAGGAAAAACAATTCGTAGAGGAAGAAATGGAAAAAGAAGACCAAACGTGCAGGATGAAAAAAATGGATGCAGTGAGGTTAGATTTTTTATTTTTCTAGAGAGAGAGAGAGAGCGCACTATCTCTCTAGGTTTACGGTCGATCGGACCGTCGGATTTCTTCGGACCAAAAAGAAAAGTGGTTCTACACATCGAGGACTACATGTGGGCACCGGTTTCGGGAGTTTTCGACAAACTCCGTGAGGTATGGGTTTTATCCTACTTGTTTTACCTCTTGTTTAAGTATTTTGTAAATGCTTGTGTTGGTTTGAGGCCGTGAGTGGCCGTTTGATCGGTCCCAAATCTTGGAACAGAAGTGTGGAAATTTTTGGAACCATTTGGGTGTGATAAGTGACAATAAATTGTGTTTTGGTGAATAGAAGACCGGAAATGGGTATGGAATTCGGTTTACCACAAGAAGGCAAGCGTTTAGTGAGTGGGTGCCACGGACTGACCTTCCCATTACATTTTTGGAATTTATTTAAAATAGTCCCGGGTTTGCATGAATAGTGATATGTGAATAGTGACATATGAATAATGACACATGAATAGTGACATGTGAATAGTGATATGAATAGTGACACATGAATAGTGACATGAATAGTAATCACATAATATTTTGTGAGAAAATATGCTTGGTTGAGTGATTCAAATTGAATTGCTCGTGTATGTTAATTAGCCCGCAGCAGCTGTTTTGTGTAATGGATTGAGAAATTGTTTAAAAGAATGGCTTGAGTTGGTTGATCAAAGAAATAGATAGGTTAATGCATAAACTTGACGTGTTAACATGATTTGTTCAATTATATGGAATATAATTGTGTATAGGCCATTGGAGATGAAATTTTGATTTGCTCAATTATATGGATTAAAATTGTGAAATCATGGACCAAAATTGAGATAAAATTGTGAATTGCTTTCAGTGTAGCTAATTTGGGTGATGTTTGATCAATATTGAATAGCTCGAGTGAGCTAGTTTGGGTGATGGTTGATCCATGTTAAATTACGTAACTGGTATCAGATGTAATTTGTGAATATATGCATAATTGATATATTGTATAAAAATGATTGAAATGACATAATGCATTTCCTTATGCACCGGTAACAGAAATTAGGTGTGAGTGCATAACATGAATTTTAAAAGCGAACATGATGATTGTGAAGATTTCACGGGATGATTTTCGGAATGGGGTTGGGGAGGCGATCCGACAAATCATTTCGGATGAGGACCATGACTGTTTCGGGAATTTCTCCAACATAGTCGCCTCGGAGGGTAATCCCATCTTTTTACCGAATCTCGGTAGTATATTTTCAAGAACAACAGGTTTTGTTTTGAAAATGATTATTTTTCTCATACATGGCTTAGGCAAGTGTGAGGGAGTCGATGGGGACCGAGGGCGTGGGACGGGCGTGTAGACGTTCAAGTATGATCACGTGTTGCTGGTATGTGTTTATATTGGATCTTGCATATGCACTTAGGTGGGGAGTAACCCATTTAGGGTGATTCCACTGCGGGCGATAGCTCACTCCTTCGGGGAACATTTTAGTGCGGCGGCAGGAAGAGCCGGCTCTTCTTAGAGACCGATTTTGAAGAAAGCCGGTTTGTGGCTTTGATGTTTTGGGATAATATGTATTAGAATTGTAAATTTTAATATGTATTTGTATTAAGAGAAATGTTATAACTCTTGAACCATGTAATATATTTGGTTGGGATATATATTTTGTGAGTTGAACTATCGGAATATAGTTGGGTATATTTGATGAGTATTGATGCAGGGGCCTAAGTGGCAATTTTACTCAGGTATGGGTCTCGTGATACGAGACGTACAGATTTTCAGTAGGTTGACGGGTAGTCAATGGACACCCCGGGTTTTGGGGTGTCACACGATGTCCCCTTGTATATGAAATGCAATTATGCCATTCCATGCTTATACCATGCCATATATATGATGAGTGCTATATGGACATTTTAAACCATGCATAATACTCATGCATCATTTGGATAATCATATCAATTAACATATAATTTCCAAATAAACCACACAATACATGTCAACATATTATACACACATATATTAACATCTACAAGTCATCACCAATCAAGAAATGGCTTACATTATACTCTAGGCTTAGTTGTGACATCATGTCCATAAATAGCCTACAATCAAACCATGTAATGACCTTGTTCATACACAAACACATCTCAAGCCAAACCATTAGAACACACAATTTGACTTCCACCTGATTTCAACCAAATTATGTCCTCGATTCAAGCAATGATATACTACAATCATATACCAATTGTGGCAAAAATTTGGACACAAATCATTAAATAGCCTACGTTGTAGTAGTCCCGGAAAAAAGACCATAACTTGAGTTATAGAGGTCTGATTTTGGTGATTCAAAAGCCTAACATAAATTTCTCATATATATCTACAATTTCTTGGAAGGATACTAGTTTAAATTCTCACTTTTTCCCAACCGAAAATCAGTCCCAAAAATCTGGATAGTAGGTTCGGCCAAAATAGGGCAGCTTGTGGCAGTTTCGGAAAACGGACCATAACTTGGGTTACAATTTGAGTGATTCAAAAGCCTATCATCAAGTTCTCAGATATGGCTACAATTTCCTTGAAGGATACTAGTCCAAATTCTCCCTTTTTCTAACCGAAAATCAGCCCAAAAACTAGATATCACATAGGGTCAAAACAAGACACTATTCCCGTAACCCATTAATTTGCTAAACAGCCCCTTAGGGCAAAAAACGGCCAAACAGCCCCTTAGGGCATTAAAACCAAACCAAATAGCCCCTAGAATGGAAAATAAACCAAATTAAGAAGAATCTCTACCTTTTGAAGAGAGAGAAACTACCCGAGGAAGTTTCGCGAATACTTCCTGAACCCAAAGCTTTCAACTTCTCGAACCTTCCGCCCGAAACCTTGGTGAAACTTGGAGTTTATGGTATCCACGTGTAGCCTTCGCTGAGTACTCCGACTTTAAACCTTGCCCCATTGGAAGACGACCACTCGATCTCTATAGATTGTAGAGAGAAGTTGGAGCTTCTCTCTCTACACTCTCTCTTCTCCTTTTTCACTGCCGGATACAAGCCAAAAAAAACTGATCTTTTCCTCTTTCTTCTCTCCTTTAGTCTATCTTGACTTAAGTTGACGAGTGGCTCTTAAAGCTCCACGTGTCAAGCAATCATCTCTTGGATCTGTTCCTATCTTGAAACAATTTATTTTTGGTTCCAGTTCAAGTTCGATTTATTTTAAATGAACTTAAGTTAAGTTATTTCCTAACTCTCGAGATTCTCGTAAAAATCTCGTTCTTAGGAGTCACTAGACGTCCGTTACCTTGAAAATCGTGAAAAATACGGCGTCTCGAATTTGCGAAAATTTTCTAAATGCTTAGATTTCGTAGAATGAATCAGCGATGAAGTCTATTTTGTCATGAATATGAATTTTTTTCAGGCTTCCCTGACCCATTTTGGTAATTTATTATTATTATTATTATTATTATTATTATTATTATTATTATTATTATTATTATTATTATTATTATTATTATTATTATTTTCCATTATTATTATTATTATTATTATTTTCCATTTTTCTGAAAATTTCTAATTTTTCGAGGTTTTACATAAATTGACATTTCAATTATATAAAAGTGAAATAAAACAAAGTTATAAGAGATCAATGAATGAAAATAATGATGGTAAATTATAAAGAACGAACGATAAACTCCAGAAGAAACTTTGATTTGAATCCACATACATCAATAGCATCTTGAATCTTTCTAAAGTTTGCTTCGTGCGATTGAGATATAGTGAAAGTCTTCATGATATCGACTTTTGATGAAAAATATTTTTCGTTTGACATAAATTGTGAAACCTCGGAAAATTTAGATTCCCTAAGGAAAGATAAAATGGTCATTTCGGTCAAAATCCAGAATTTTTCTAGATCTCAGATGACGAAACGGACTTTCACCGTTGGAATCGTCTCGCGAAATCTAGCTACCACATCGAATTTCGTGATTAGAGACAGGTCGAGATTTCATGTTTGAGGCACGTGGAAGGTGCGGGACATGAGCCACTTTTACAAATTGCTTCGAAGTGCCACGTGTCTGATGGAAAGGGTGAAACATGAGCTCAAGTGGGGCCCATGAGTGACAAATGGCACCTTGTGAATGGAAGAAAATCTAAGTTAGATAGATAAGGATAAGGGTGTAATCCACTTGAGCCAATGATGGCTTGACACGTGGCATTGAGAGGATAAGTCTCTTGTCCCAATGTTGACCAAATGGATTTGGGAGAGGAAGAGAGAGGAGGAAAGGGAGCAAACCGTAGAGAGTGTAGGATTTTTGAGAGAAAGCTCCTTCTCTAGATTTTCAGACGAACTCCGGCGACGAAGCAGAGATTGCTCCCCGGCAAGGACTACGCGTGGGTCTGGTTGGGTTCGACCAAACTCAGTAGATGAGGGTTTCTCTACTTTGTTTTACTCTTTTGTCCTAGGGTCATTTTAATGGGTGGGAGTTTGTGAGGCACGGATGGCCAGTGGTTTCGGTTCAGGCTTGTTGGGCCAAGTGAAGAAATCCCCAGTGCCGGTTTTGGATAATCGCAGATTTGTTGTGTGGCTTGTGTGATGTTGTGTTATTGCCATGAGTAAATAACATGCCTATTGTGCTTTTGTGGGCAGTTCCAAGATGAATTGTCGGATTGTATATTAGCCTATGTGAGCTAATTTTGTGTTATTGCTATGAATGAATAACATGTGTAAGCTTGTTAATATATGCATGCTTAGTATATTAACATGGATTGTATAACATGTGTTGAATGTTTGGTGTGCCATTGCATGAGCACTTAGGTGGGGAGTAACCAAAGTAGAAAAATTCCACTACTGGGCATTGCTCACCCTGTCGAGGGAAAAACTATTTCAAGTACGGAAGGCGCCTGCCCAGGGATGGGGCGCATCCGGGCCTTAGAGCGAAAGATAAGCCAGGCAGCGCTTATCTTATATTATTGTAAAATTCTGGGCAAGAGACCCATTTTTGTGTAAATTGTAACTAAATTCCCTTTTTGTATAAAATTTATATTTGTGTTGAATGGATGTGCGGGCACTATTGGGCCGTTTTACACGTGTATGGGTCTCATGACGTGAGACATGTAGATTTCCGCAGGTTGACGGGTTGTCAACGGACACCCCGGTTTTGGGGCGTCACATAAATCTTGTTGCTCTTGAATCTTCAAAGATGATGGTGGACAAGGCAAAAATGAGTAGAAGTGAAGGAAAATGCATTTCTACTTATTTCTCTCTTTTTTTTTCTTTTGTCTAAAATGATTTATGAAAAATTGAAACACCAAGAGAATAATTTATAGATCAAAGTTCCTTAATCGATAACCTAAAAGATAAAATAATAGTATTCTCATTGAAATCGCTAATTTATGCAATCTCCACTTTATTTTGAATTGATTAATACTTTATTGCCCATTAAGATAATGACATGTATTAATTAATTAGAAATTAAGCAAAAAGGTAACTATAAATTCTGAGATATGATAATAATTTACTTAATTTTATTTATTTTTCCCTTATTTAATTACATTTTCTTTTGCTGTCCAACTCTCCATGTGAAACCCCGAGAAAATCCTAAATTTCTCAAAAATGGTAAAATGGTAATTTCGGTAAAAATCTAGAATTTTTCTAGATCTCGAATAGTAGCTGGAGGAATACACCAATTGATCGTCTTGAAAATCTAGCTAGCATGTCATTCGTTGAATTTACGTCTGATGAAATTGCACATTTTCGAGCGTGAGGTAGTGCGGGACACTTGGCACGTGTAGGTGGCTCAAGAGGTGCCACGTGTCTGGCGAATGGGTCAAACATGAGCTCAGTGTGGGGCCCATGGTGACATCAACTCTAATTGGAGGAAATCTCAAAGTGGTTGGATAAGTTGATGGGAAATCCTCGACCAATTAGAAGGTGACAAGTGGCGTGTGAGGAGCAAGGGAGACATCTTCTTCTCATTGGAGTTTGTACGTGCGTGGGAGAAGGGAGCGGGTTTTCAAAATGGAGGTTTCAAAATGGAGGGTTTTTAGAGAGAAATACCTTCTCTCTAGAATTTTTAGCCGATCGGACCATCGGTTTAGGAGGGCAAGAAACGAGTTGCTCCCACGGCGAGGAGCTGCAGCGTGGAGTACCGGTTCTGAGTTTCGACAAACTTCGGAAGGTAAGGGTTTTCTCCTACTTGATTTACTCCTTGTTTAAGTGTTTTGTTAATGCTTGGGTTGATTTGAGGCCGTGAGTGGCAGTTTGATAGGTCCCAAAACTTGGGACCGAATTGTTGGAATGTTTTGAGCCGTTTTGGACAGTTTAGGGACTATTTGGGCGGCTTGTGGTGTAATTTATGCAATAAATTATGATTTAGTGTATAGGCCGAAAATAGTATGGTTTCAGTTCCACCTGGTCAGAACCGACACTTGGTGATGGGGCACGCCCGCGGGGATAGCCATTGCTTGTTGGAAATTTGTTAAAAGCGATCCGGTTTGCGTAGTTGGACCAGCGTCCATGTGTTAATTGCATGAAATATTGCTAGGACAAATGGCTTGAATTGTGTGGAATTTAATACGTTAATGCATGGAATTTGATGTGTTAACATGATGTGGTGATTTAATTTATGTTAATATATGCATGTAAATATATTAGCATGAGTAGTTTGGAAATGGCATAATGCATTCCATACGCACCGGGGTAACCTAGGAAATTAGGTGTGAGTGCATGACATGAAAGAAATGAAAAATGGAACATGATTGTGAAAGGAATTTCGATGGAAGATTTTCTGGAGAATTGGGTTTGAAGATGATCCAACAGATCACTTCGGATGAGGACCATGGCGCTGGAAAGTTCTCGGCGGTCGACGGCTTCGGAGAATCAGTCGATATTTTTGAAAATCGGTAGTGTGTTTTCGAAAACAAAAAGCTTTTGTTTTGAAAATGGTGTTTTCTCATACATGGCTTAGGCAAGTGTGAGGGAGTCGGTGAGGACTCGAGACATGGCATTGGGCATGTAGACATTCAAGTAGGATCATGTATTTACTTGAGTGTGTGTTTACATTGAATCATTGCATGTGCACTTAGGTGGAGAGTAACCCATTTAGGGTAATTCCACTCTTGGACAGTGCTCCTGTCGGGAATATTATTTCAAGTACAGGGAGCTATCGGGAAGGCGGCACTCATTAGAGACCGTTTTGAGAAGAAAGCCGACTTGTGGCTTTGATGTCTTTGTAAAACATGTATTATGATTCTCAATATTAATATATGTTTGTATTAAGAGTGTAATCAACTCTTGAACCATGTAATATAATTGGTTGGATGTATTTTGATGAGGATGATGTGTAGGCCAAGGTGGCCAATTTTACTCATGTGTGTGTCTTGTGATACGAGACGCAGAGATTTTCCGCGGCTTGACGGGTTATCAACGGACACCCTAGTTTTGAGTCGTCACACTCCAACTCTAACTCTCATAATATTCAAATAAATTCCATTAAATTTGTAAATGGTCAATGAAGTAAAATACATGAAAATATTTAAGGCAATACTTTTTTTTTTTTACTTTTAATAACTAAGTTTCTTAATTTTCCCCGTATTTAATTCTCACATTTTTTATTTGAAAAATAAATCTTAACCTATTTTTATTTCAAGAAGAAAGTGATCCTATCATCTCATATCCCACACAAAATCTATTATTAATTTTACTAAATCTTGGATAAAAATTCAATAAGAGTAATTTTCTATCTTTTCCATATTTTATATCTTTTAAATATTCATGCTTGAATCATAATTATCACAATAATAAAAAAAATACTCACAGATTTTCCTTAAATACTTGGCCCAAAAATTTTCATGGATTATTTTTCTAGAAAATGTCTTCTATACTTTTTAGCATTTTCCATATAAAATAACATCTAGTATTTGGAGAAATTATAGGTTGATTTATAACCTTGATTTCGATAAGGTTTTTAATTCTTAAAGTAACATTGCTGAATTTTATTTTTGATTTTTTTCATTTTCTTGATCTCTTTTATGCACTCTTTATCTTTGAGTATGAAAAATGCTTTCAATATTATAAGTAGTGAAATGGATTAAGAATTCATCTTTTTATAAGTGAATTATGATTTTTTTTTCTTCACTGAATAATTAATTATGTAAGACAGATAAATTCGATTTAAGATAAGGGAGCAAAATCGTATTGCCGATTACAAAATTTTAATTACGATTAAAAGTCCGTAATTAATTCTCTAGATCTCGGATGACGAAACGGATCGTACCGTTGGAATCGTCTCGCGAAATCTAGCTAGTACGTAAAATTTCGCAATTTGCTGAGACAGTCGGAATCGGCACGTTTTTCGAGACATCGCATTTCGGGTGCCGTAAATCGTTTTTCGATGTGACGAAAGTCACATATAGCAAGTACTCATGTACCATAAGTGGTATGAGTAGAGAAATGATGAAAATGGGCGAAATAAGTAAAAGTATCAGTCACGGTAAAAGAGGGATATAAATATCATTTTAGAGAATTGTTTTAAGTGGCTAGAAGGGCGAAATACTCAACGATGTTCATCCTCTTCATTAATAAAACCAACCAACGTGAGAAGCAATTTTTGGGGTCCAGTAGCTGCTGCGTTGAGAGACCTTTAGAGAGAGAGAGCGCTTCTCTCTAAGTTTGCACACAATCCGACCGTTGGCGGACTTCGGGGTGAAGGGAAAGCGATCTCTGCGGGCAGGAGCTCGCAGCGTGGACTCCCGGTTTTAGTGAGTTTCTTCAAACTCCTCGGTAGATTTCTCCCTGTAGGTTTTATTCAGATTTTTAGTGTTTTGAATGTTTGAGTCGATTTAGGCCATTAAGGGCGGTTGGATCGGTCCCAAAACATGGGACGAATGCTTCAAATTTTAAAAACCAAATGGAGCACCCGTAGCTGCTCCACGGCTGTGTGGGTATGAAAATGTTGATTTTGTGGGTTGAATTGTGTGTTGAATGGATTTGAGTGGGAATAGCCATGAGATGAGGTTTAGATATGAACCGATAAATTATTTGAGAACAGAGCAGAGAAAACCTAAGTTTCACCTTTGTTCTAGGAAGAGTGCTAATGTGTTTTGGGAAAATCGGGTTTGATTAAGTAATTCGAATCGAATTGCTTGTGTTTGAACATTGCTTGAGTGAGCTAATTTTGGTATTTGAAATGATAATTTCATAACATTTTGTGTGATTTAATTTTAGTATGTAAATATATTCATGTTTATATATTTGCATGTGGTTTAGACTATATTGGGCGGCATACGCCGCATTCCATATGCAGGGAACATCCTAGGACCATGGGTTAGTGCATAAGACAGAAATCTAAGAAAATGGTTGGAGGTTGTCTAATAATGTAAAATAGTCGGAGGAGTAGTCTAATTAAATAATATATCAACGTCGGAGCGGCCCGATTGATATATATACATGGAGGAATTAGTCCTACAATTTATATATATCAATCGTCGGACGGCCAATTGATATATATACATCGGAGGAGTTGTCCACTAATAAATATTAATTCTCATACAAGGCTTAGGCGGTATGAGAGGAAGTCAGTGAGGACTCGAATGCGAGTTGGTCATGTAGACATTAGAGTAGGATCATGCATTTGCTTGAATGTTTGTTTAAATTAAAACATTACCTTTGCGCTTAGGTGGTGAGTAGCCGGCCAGGCGGATTCTCTCTTGAGCTTTAGCTCACCCGTCGTGGGATTCCCAGCATTTCAGTGGGAGCGTGTGAGGACGGCTCATCCTAGGAGCCGAGTTTTGAAGAAGGCCGGGTGTGGCTTTGATGGTTTTCCATATGTATTAGAATTCTCTATTTTGATATATGTTGTATAAGAGCCAGTTACTAACTCTTAGAACTATGGGATATGGTGATGGATGTATTTATAGAGCAAAGAACGTTTTATCATATTATTATCTTAGGATATATTGAACTATTTGGGGGCGATACATCTGGAGTTATTCTGGTATTGTATTTGGGTAGAGAGGCTCGTACCAGGGACTGGAATTTTCTAAAGTAGGCGTCGGGTAACCCAGGCCTCCACTTGTATTCCGCGGGTTGACCCGGGTAGTCAGCGGACCCAGGTTTGGGGCGTCACGACTCAGTAGCCAGGTTGGTAGTGGGAACTACCTCGAATGGCTGTCTAAGCTCATGGTCGAGGTCGAGCCACGGAGCGAAAGAAACCCCTGTGAGCTAGGGGGATAGCACATTGGTGGACACAGCCACTAAGTCGGAGTGGGCCGAGGGTGGACACGTGATATAAGGCGCCTTTTTTGTAAGGGCCTGCAGCCCTCGACGGGGTGGATCCACTCTGAGCTATCCTAGCTCACGAAACAAACTCGAGCATGAACAATCGAAAGGCTGGAGCTCTGTCCAGTAGTCATCTGCTAAACTAATGCTCCAGACCAGTGGTGAAGACTCGCCGAATGGGTATCCAGCTCTGTGGTCAGGAGTTCGAGGCCACGGACGAAAGAAACCCTGTGAGCTGGGGGGATAGCACGTGAGTGGGATCACCTAGTGGAGTGAAGGAGGCCGGGGGTGGGGCCTTACAAATTAAATAATTCATTTTCTTTAGCTAATTAATAATGATAATAATTGGAACATGAGTTTACCTCTTGTATGTTTAATTTATATTTGGTTCTCGAAAAGTACTGATAAAAGAAAAAAAATGTCAATGAAAATGATTTTGTTATGTTTGATGGTTATAACAAATTTTTTTTATAGAAAATCATAAATAATTAAAATTAATTAGAAATTTTAATACTTTTCTTCTCTATTTTATTTTTCTTATATTTTCTCAAGCTCCCAAGAACCAATCATAACCTTAAATGAATTTACTTACTAATGTCACTAAATTCATTCATGAGAAATGATTAATCAAAAATTTAGAAAGAAAGAGAAAGATTAATGCAACCATTAAGACCATTGATTCAATAAATTTAGATCATCGATATTACTATTTCCACAGGGTTAAGGGAATTAAAACAAAACCATCACTCCAAAGCACATGCTCTACTACACAAAACACAATATATTAGTTTAATAATTCATTTCGGTTACGTGGTCAGCCACCCATCTTGGATGAAATTAGTTTAATAATTCATTTCGACGGATATGCGATATTTATCGATATATCGGCGATAATGCAAAAATTTTAGCAATGACACGGGCGTCATTCCATGCGTTGATTCCGGTCGACAGTGTTGATCCAAGTTTAATAAAAATCTCAGTCATATTCATTTCATTTCGAATTTGCCATGGTAATCTTAGATATTGTGGCGTCTAAATCTCAGAGGTCAGATTGACCACCAATCAACTAAGAGAAAACATTGTGTCTCATATCATGAGACCCGTACATGAATAAAAATATTAACATTGGCCTACATCATATACCCGAAATACATCCAACTATATTCTTGTGGCTTCATCGGTCTCGTTGACCGCAAATGGCAAGAAATCTACGTGTCTCTCGTCATGAGACCCATACGTGAGTAAGCAGCCCAATAGAGACTGCACATCCATACTCACGAAATGTATATTTTTATACAAAGAAAATTTATTTACAATTTGTTTGATTACAAATTCCCCCAAAAGCTGGGTCTTTTACTTGAGATTTTTACAAAAATGCATAATAAGGAGCACATGTGGCCATTTCTTCGCCTCTAAGGCCTTGGATGCGTCCCATCTAAGTGCGTCTTCGATCACTGAGGAAATAGTTTTCCCTCGGCCAAATTGAGCAATGCCCGGTAATGGAATTTTCTACTTAGGTTACTCCCACTTCTAATGCTCATCTGATAGCATCTAAAACATTCAACACATACTATACAATCCAATATTACATAATATATAAGCATGCATATATTAAAACAACTTGCATGTTATTCATTCATAGCAATAACCGCAAATTTGGCTCACATGAGCGATATTCCAATCGACGTTCATCTTGGAGACAGCCCACAGGAAACCTGTCGGCATGTGTTATTCACCATGGAAACAACACAACATCACACCAGCCACCACCAGCGGTCGCGGGTATCAGCCATGTTAGGGATTTCTTTTCTTTCGGTGCAAATCTTTGGAGCTGAAACCACGGCCATCAGTCCTTAACAAATCCCCGCCTAATGCAAAATGACCGCCCGAACGAAAAACTAAAACAGTAGGAGAAAACCCACACTTAGAAATTTGTCGAGACTTCCCAGCGGTACCAGCGTTGCCCTTCTTTGTGAGGGCTTGACTTTTACTTCTTGCCTCAGGAAGCAAACCCGGTCGTCGTCGGGAATTCTAGAGAGAAGATAGAGCATCTCTCTCTAAAATCCCACTCTTTTCTCTCTCCTATCCCATGGTTGGTTCCTTCTCCCTCCTGGCCCCGGTTAGGTGCCAGTCGAAGAATTGTCCTCTCTTACCACAATAATAATCTTGCAATTCTTTCTTTTAGATTATACCGTATCGAAACTGTCGAAATCCCAACTTGAATTTCATTCCACTCTAGGGTGTATTTGTCACTCATGTATTTTCGCAAGGGCTCATGTTTGACCCCTTTCTACCCAGGACACGTGGCACTTCTTGAGCTACTCATGAAGTGCCAAGTGTCCCGCACTCCTCCACGTGCCTTGAAAAACGTGAAGTTCCGTCTGTTTCGGAATCTGACGAAATTCGACATGGTATCTAGATTTAGCGAGACGATTCCAACAGTGAAATCTGTTTCGTCATCCGAGATCTAGAAAAATTCCGGATTTTGATCGAAATTACCATTTTACCCTTTTCAATAAATTAAAATTTTCTCGGGGTCTCACATTCTCCCCCCTTAAAAGAATTTTGTCTCGAAATTCCACACACATCTGCATCGACCACGTGCATATGTAACCATACAATCACACGCTTGGTGTGTAGCGATGATGACACTTTCAAGGTCACGATCAGCGTGATCAGTGGACGATCAACCTAATCCATGTCATAAGATGACATCCATATCTAGAAACTCTTGCGGAGCTCACTAACACCCGTGAAATTTCCAATGGGTATCCAAATCTCGAGTCACTCAACTCTATCTTTTCAAACTCCCAAGTCACAGTATTAATACGGCCAGTGTGTTTTGCATCCAGGAATCTCCTCCGACACCTATCCTTTCGACTCTGAAGTTTGGGTGATAACCATATCGTTCATTTCATCTCGAGTCTTGACTCCTATCCTCAACTCTTAGTCTTCATTGATAGCATGACCGTGTTCTTTCTCTCGACAATAGAACTTTTAAGCCTACACTTGAGCCTCTTACATCCACGAGGAAATTTCGAGATGTCTCCATGGGTCTCTTACACCTACAGAATTTCGGATCTCTCCGCGAGATTCTGCCACCCACCTGAAATTTTGGATATCTCCACGGGTCTCTTACACCCACACATAAATTTTAGATAACTCAACGGGTCTCTTACACTCACACAGAAATTTTGGATAACTCCACGGGTCTCTTACACCACGAAGTCGGGATAACTCCTGGTCTCTTACACCCTACCCAAGTCGGGATATCTCCTGGTCTCTTACACCCACATAAAAATTTTGGACTTCTCCATAGGTCTCTTACACCCATCTGAGAAGTCGGGATATGCTCCCGGGTCTCTTACACCACACGAGAAGTCGAATACCTCCTCGAGTCTATTACACCCACACAGAAATTTCGGATTTCTCCACGGGTCTTTTACACCCATACAGAAATTCGGGATAGCTCCCCGGGTCTCTTACACCCTAACTCTAGGCTTCTCACCTTAGGAGATTAACTGCCCCCTTCTTGCTTTGCCCAACACACATTAATTACTCTCCATTTCCTGATTCAAACTATGGGTCTCCATTGGACGTAGTCCCAAAGACAAACCCAGCCCACACTCACCAAGAGTGGTGAATGACCACACTGTGCACCCACACCCGACTCGACGCGATGTCACCGTGCACATGAACGCAATGATGTCAGCGTGACACCACCCCAATCCCGAGGGTCCACCATGACGAGAATCTAGAAGTCTCCTAACTCACAATCCCCGACCTTCTCAGGGTGCTCTCACCCTACATCCTAGAGAAGAACATCCACACATGGCTTCTCTAAAGGCCTCAACCTCTAAGCCCAAATCCATCACACAAGATGCATTAATGAATGAATATGATGCATCCAATTCAAAAGCTACTCTAGTCAACGAGTGAAAGAGTAGAAACGTACCCTGCATATCCGACTACTTTGTATGTTCAGCCTGCAGTATCATGAGAACTCTGCCTCCTAGGACAATATTGTCTCATATGCTCAGGTTGGCGGTAATGGTAACACGTCATTTGCCAAACCTAACCCAAACCTCGACACACCAAATCTATGTGGCTGACCTACTATTCTATTGCGGCTGCATGTGACCGTCTGAAATTACTAAGGTGTTAAGTCACGGCCTCGAATCTTGGTTCCGACGCTGGGTGGGAGAATATGTAATCTTCTCGTCTTGGCGGCTGGCTGGAATTGTCCCTGACGCAGGACCTTGTCTGCAGGGCAATCCTCATCATATGTAAATTTCTTGTGATGGTAGCACACCGTGCGCCCATCTGATGGCAACCACAACCCATCATGATGATTGGGACCAGGTGTCCCATAACCTTAAGGATTCTTGCCTCAAGTGGACAATCCGTCAGTGCCTGGTGTCGGTAGAAATAACACATCATCTGCCCTGCCTGACTAAATGTCCCATCCTGGCCTTGGTCCTGATAACCTTGGCCCCATCCTGGATATCCTTGCGAAATGGAAGTCTTCTGCTTCTTTCCCGAGTTGGAAGAAGATGAATTTTCCTTCCTCTTAGTACTAGCACCCATATCTTGGATGCCTCGTATGTCATCTACTCCTCCATGTTTGCTGCTGCCAGCTTGTGCTATAGTAACATCCGCTCCTATTCCCGGCGAGGCACGGTGGTCAAACACAGTGGTGCTTGGCTGGCACCTCGTGGGCGACCTACGTCCTCTCGACTAGCCATCTACATATGTCCAATGGCAACAAGATTCATTGTAATTTTCATTTCGGATCCTAACTATGATGCACATGCCAATTCTTAATAGACTTGTGACCATGAAGCCCCGACGGATTCGTTTCATCATCCAAATCCCTAAGGTTATAATTCCTTGCCTTAACATTCACCTTTTTCCTATACTCATTATACCATGCATATAATTTCCTACGCAATAACCGCGCAATCATAATTCCCATATACATCATACCGTGTATATGTCCTTCCACAATTTGAAACATAAAATCAATCAAAACATCGACATTAATGACGTATCTGAGGTGTAAATCTGACCTGAACACTATTCTACCGGCAAAAAATATATATATATATATATATATTTTTTTTACACACCAACGATCAATGCATTTACTTAGTAAATGCAATATAAATATCCATATATTAATCACACACAAGAAAATTTTTTTAAAATTTTTTGTACAGCATTATTTTATTATTTGTGTGAGCAGTGTTCATAACTAGTGTCCGAAGCAGTTATTCCAAAGCGTGCGTAAAATGATACCTTTGAATCAAAGCGGGTTGGGTGCATAGTCTGCACACCTAGAACCTAGGTGTGGCGCTGCTGCCATATGATGCCAGTCGTGGTATTCGCGCGCCTGATGGTGATCGATCGCGCACATGCGCTCTTAGTTGGCCCAGCGTTCGCTTAACGGTAGCGCTGCCCCTGTCGCAACCCAAAGCCCAGGTCGTGACACCAAATGGCCTAACAGCCTAAGCCAGGTCGCGACCTCAAGTCCAGGTCGTGACCTCGAGAAGGCCGACCCAGGTCACGACCTCAAAGTGGGGTCGCGACTTCGTTTCCCCTGCTAAGCCCTAGGCCAGGTAGCGACTTCATTTCCAGGTCACGACCTCTTGGACGACCAAGCCAGGCCGCAACGTAAATCCCATGTTGCGACCTCCTTTCAGCTCCTCCAAAACAACCCAGGTTGCAACCTCAAAATGGAATTCGGCGACTCCGGTTACAATAGGCCGGGTCGACGTCGATTCCATGTCGCTGACCTCCCTTCCTGTGGCTCGGCCAGTGCATAGCGTCAAAAGCCGGTTGCGACCCCAAATAAATCCACCAGGTTGCGATCTCAAATCGAGATCCACGACCTCATTCGGTCCCTCACCTTAGCGACCTCCTTTCCTGAGTCGTAGCAGCTAGGTCCTACCCGGCCCGACGGTGTGACACCCGTTCTGGTAGCAACCTCAAAAATCCAGGTTGCAACACTCTCAAGACTAAACCAGGTGGCGACCTCAAGGCTAAGTCGTGACCTCAAACCATCTAGCCTAAGTTAAGACATGAATTTCATGTCACGACCAAGGCCAACCAGTCCTAACCTCTGCATGTCACAACCTCAAAGCAGAGTCGTGACCTAAATATGAAATTGGTAGTAATAGATTCATTACGCCTTGCACCAAATTTTTTTCAAAATCCTCAGTAGCCTTCCACACTACTCTTAAAGATCACCGATAGCTTGAACAACGCTCTTTACCCACTTCCAAAATTTCACAGAATTGGTAACTCTTTCCCTTGTCTGTGGAATAATTTTCGAGTCCACAAAACCCATTACTGTTCATGTTCAAAAACGAACCTTGTCCGAATTTTTTGGATTTATTTCTTGCTTTATTTACGGACCGTTCACCATGAAATTACGGAACACCTAAGGTTATCTTTTCTGGACCCTAGTGTTCAACTTTCCTCCTATGCTATTCACCAAGCATACAAAGCACCCAACACACAATTTAATCACACATCACATTTAATTCACCATAATGCACAATGGTGCATGATCTATCCCGTGCCTATCAAGTCCTAAGTATGTCATATACCTAACTCTACACCCACCGAGCTCCCAAGGTAATCGTTTACCTTAGCTCTGATACAAAGCTGTGACGCCCCTATCCCGGGGTGTCTCGTTGACCACCGTCAACCCGTGGAAATCTACGTGTCTCTCGTCATGAGACCCATACGTGAATAAAATGGCCCAATAGGGCCCGCACATCCATACTCATCGAAATGTATATTTTATACAAAAAGAATTTAATTACAATTTGTTTTGATTACAAATTCCCAAAACTAGGTCTTTTGCCCAGATTTTTACAAAAATACATAATAAGGCCACATATGGCCATTTCTTCGCCTCTAAGGCCTCGGATGCGTCCCATCCCCAGGTGCGTCTTCGGTACCCTAAATAGTTTTTCCCTCGACAGGGTAAGCAATGCCCAGTAGTGGAATTTTCCTACTTGGGTTACTCCCCACCTAATGCTCATGCAATGGCATACTCCAGACTTATTTCTTTCCACATACTATACAATCCATGTTAATATACAGCATACATATATTTATAAAACTTACATATTATTCCATTCATAAGCGATAACACAAAATTTGGCTCACATGGGCCAATATTCAATCCTGTCATTCATCTTGTAACAGCCCACAAAACCACAATCAGCATGTTATTCTTACATGGAAGCAACCAGCATGACGCCCCGAATCCGGGGGTAGTTAATGACCGTCGACGGTTGAAGGTCGTGGATGTCGGGTAATGATACCACACCCATTGAGTCTATCTTTTCTCGGGACCCGAGTTGCGAATCGGGCAAAGTCTCCTTTGTATGGGGAGCTCTGCAAAATACAACTGTGCAATTTCATGGCAACTGTCCCGATATTATACCTTGACCTGGGTCCACATATGAGTAAAATGGACACGTAGGGCCCATTTATCCATACTCAAACATATAAGCACATGACTATAAAACCATAGTCCATAAGAGTTTAAATTACATCACTCTTATACAAAATATATATCAAAATTAAAATTCTAATACATGTTTATTAAATCAAAGCTACAATCAGGCTTTCTTCTCAATATCGACCTCTAGTGACGCCATGCTCCCTGCACATTCTTGTGCACGAAGAGAAGTTACGGCCGGGGTGAGTAACGCCAGTAGAGATAGTCCCTGCAGGCTATTCCCACCTAAATGCACATGAATGAATTGGCAATGACCTGAGAATCCTACATGTCATGAATGAGATCTTTCTTTCCTCATGATCCACTGTGCCAAGTCTCATAGGCTACTCTCGACATGCAATATACCATGTATGAAAAAGTGTTTCCCAAACAAGGTTTGCACAGTTAAACTGTGGACATATTCAGACAAATAGTTTTATTAATGGCTCATTGGACAATCTCAGGTTCAGTCAACTTTATCTCGAAATATTAGGCAATCTCCGATGCTACTTTATTAAAGTATTGAATGATCTCAGATAAAATTCATTGGACAACCCTTCGGTAAATTCATGTGGACAACCCTCCGATAAATTCATGTGGATAACCCTCCGATAAATTCATTGGACAACCCTCCGATAAAAGTCGTTGGACAACCCTCCGATAAATTCATGTGGACAACCCTCCGATAAATTCATGTGGATAACCCTCCAATAAATTCATTGGACAACCCTCCGATAAAAGTCGTTGGACAACCCTCCGATAAATTCATGTGGACAACCCTCCGATAAGTTCATTTGACCTTTTAGAACTTTATCCCTAGATCGAAACCAACTTTAACACCAAACACAATGCTGATCTTTCCATGCACTCTCACCCATTTCATGCGATGCTCTAGTGCACAAATGCAATGCAATATTCCATTTCCCATTACCATGCTACATATATAAAGAATGCTATATGTGCATGCCTACTCATGCATTTCAACCCATGCATCAATTGGAAAGTTATATTAATGAACACATAAATTCCAATTAATTCATACAATTCATGTCAACATATCAATACACACACACATTGACATCATAAGTCATTACCACTCGAGTAACGACATACTTTAACCTCTAGGCCTAATTGTGACATATCGAGTCCACAAGTAGCCTACAACAAGCTCCATCACAATGGCCTCAATTATCTTATAAACTCATGCATTTCCCCAAGTATCATGGATAATTATATTAACATGTATATGATTGCAAACAACGTACCTCTTAATTTCAATGTATTAGACCACACACATCATCACAACCAAGCAATTTGCACACTTAGTGCTACAATTAAATTTTTCAGAAAATATGTGGGTACCAAATGTCATTCATAGGAATATAGCCATATTCTAGACTCAAGGGGCTTTCCATAGATTCCAAGAACACCCCGAACGGAGTTTGGACGAGAAAGTTCTGACCATCCCAGAAGTTGGAGAGTAGAGCATGAACAATGACTGAAGTATAAAACCGGCAGGGGCCTACTGTTATTCGTTATTTTAGGATATAATATGAGCTCAAATTCTATTAAGATATATATGGATGGATTATATACTCAAAGGGATTTTCATAGAGTCCAAAAGCACCTAAAACGGAGTTCGGACGAGAAAGTTATGGTCGTCCGAAGTTGGAGGACTCGCATGGATAGTGCAGCTGGGCAGCTGCGTGGAACCAATACAGTGCGTTCCCACGAGGCTCCTTTAAAGCTCCATTTGCGATCATTTTCTCTCTGCGAATCATCTCGAAACAACCCTTTCACCCGACAACAAACCGCTAATCAGTCACAATTCAACCGTAAACATAGCCTGGCTTTGACCGAAACTTCGGCCAATCAACTTAACAAAAACAACTGTAAATCAGCAAAATACGATTTTTGTGTTTGGGAACACAATTCAAACAGCCTTTAGGGCCCAACCAAGACCAAGACAGTAATTAGATAAGAAATAAACCCGAGTAAGAAGGTTTCCTACCTCTTGGAGCGAAGACAAAACTTTTTGGAGACCCGAGAACCACGGCCTTCCTGAACTTTCGCTCGAATCTTCAACGAAATTCACCGATTTCGTTGTCCGCAGCGTTTACTTATGTGAGTACTCGACTTTAAGTCTTGGCAAGCGGCAGAAATTTTATTGATCGCGTAAATCTTAGAGAGAGGTAAGGCTTCTCTCTGCAGCTTTTCTCCTCGAGCCAGAAATCTTAAGTGAAAGTGCGTGTTTAGGTACTACCGTGGCCCTCGTCGAGTAGATGAACTTTAAATCTTGGCTCGATGGATTAGACCACCGATTTCCGTGGATCGTGAGAGGGCGGGAGTTTTACTCCTTTCTCTCTCTAACTCACTCTTCTTCACGCCCTCCCCTGCCACTGTCCGAGAATGGGGAGAAAAATCTTCTTCTTTATTTTTCTTTGTTTTTTTTCTTTCTTTCTTTTATTCTTTCTTTCTTTTCTTTATGATGTAGGGTGTGGAGCCCACTTCTTGCCCCGAGTCCGTTCCTATCCCGGGTTCACTTCCACCCGAACAATTTAGTTTGTTTTCTTTTCATTTTACTTTAATTAAATAACTATGTTTCCCTAATAAAGATTTTCAGAAAATCTCGTTAAATGAAAGATTATTGGATCTCTTAAAATTTAATAAAGAATTCCCACTTTGCCTAGGGTCGGTGAAACTTTAAGTTACTCGTTTTCTCGATACGGACTCAGCTGTGTGATTACATTTGTCATCGAGATACAGGAATTTTCTAGACTTCCTAAGCCATTTCTAGTAATTATTATTTAATTTTATATTTTAGAAAATTTTAAATTTTCGAGGTTTGAGCGCGACGTCGCACGTCGCACTTTGGCCGGATCGTGGTGTCAGAGCCACGCGGTTTCTTCCTTAGGTGCGAAGATCTTTTGGGCTGGGGCCGTCCATCCGAGGCCTTAACAAATCCCTTCCATTAAAATGGCCCTTAGACAAAGAGTAAAACAAGTAGGAAAACCACGCTAGAAGTTTGTCGAGACTTCCCCAGCCCAGTGCCCTACGTAGCAGCCCTTCTTTGTGGGAGTACTTAACTGCTTCTTGCCTGTTGGCAAGAAGGTCGATCGTCGGGAATTCTAGAGGAGAAGGAGTAGAAACCTCTATACAAATCCCACTCTTTTCTCTCCTATCCACAGTTGGTTCCTTCTCCCTCACTGGCCCAGTTGGGTCAACTTGGTAGAAGGTGCCCTCTGTTGCCCACATGTCGATCACCCGTTTGCTCTTAGGATTACCCTTATCCCTTATCCATCTAACCGTTCCTTCGCTCTAGGTGCCATTTGTAGCTCATTATTTGCATTGAGCTCATGTTGACTTGCTGCGCCCCAGGAAAGGACACGTGAGCTTCTTGAGCCACTCATGAAGTGCCAAGTGTCCCGCACTCCTCCACGTGCTTTGAAAAACGTGAAATTCCGAATGTCTCGGAATCTAACGAAATTCGACATGGTATCTAGATTTCGTGAGACGATTCCAATGATCAAGTTTGTTTCGTCATCCGAGATATAGAAAAATTCCGGATTTTAATCAAAATTACCATTTTACCCTTTTCAGAAAATTAGAATTTTCTCAGGGTCTCACAATTGCAATAGTTTCAAGAGTTGTTACATCACTTTTAATACAAACATATATTAAAATTAATAATTCTATTACATTTTTTACAAAATATATATCAAAACTGTCAAACTTTCTTCAGCAAGCGGCCTCACAGTGAGCGCCCTCTTCTCGGAACACTCCTGTGCGCTGGATAGTTTTCTCTGATACGGTGAGCAATGCCCGGTAGTGATAATCTCTCGCAGGTTCTCCCCGCCTAAGTGCTCATGCAATGACAAAAAAAAAAAAAAAACAACACACATTCAAGTGAATTCATGATTCCTACTCGAATGTCTACATGCCCAAACTCATGTCTCGAGTCCTCACCGACTCCCTCACACATGTTTATGCCATGTATGAAAATCGTCTTCAAACAAAAATATTTGTTTTAATTGTGGACAACCCTTCGATATAAATACGTTGGACAATCCTTCGAGGTGAATTTGTTAGGTGACTCTCCGAAACAATTCATGGGCCCCTTAGACGTGAATTGTTGGACAATTTCCCAACACAATTCTTTGGACAACTTTCCGATATAATTTTATTTTAATAATTTTCCAAAAGAATTCATTGTTTGGACAACCCTCCGATTTTACTTGTCATTCACTCACACCTACGGTTCTAGGGTGCCCCGATGCATATGAAATGCATTATGTCATTTCCATACAACACATGTTAATATATCAAGCATGCATATATTAACAAAAATCATCCTGCAAACAACATATTATTTGCTCGTAGCAATAACACAAAATGTCGGCTCACATGGACCCGATAAGAAAAAATCCGGCAGTTCATTTCGACAGCATCGAAATCATCACAATTCACGCAAATAGGAACACCCGAAGGCAGCCTCCAAACCCAGCCTGGGCTGTCTGAAACTGCCCAAAATTTCCAACCTTCGGTCCCACTCCGGAGGCGAAAACTCGGCCATTTCATTTTAAACACTCCGAAACGATCCATGTGGCTGAAAGCCCGGGGGTCCGTTGACTACCCGTCCAACCCGCGAATACAAGTGGATGGTTGCGGCGCCACTTCAAAAATCGGCGAGTCTCGCTGTGCGAGGCTCTACCCAAATCATCCTTTGCATAAACATAGCCCAAAGTCCAATATATGCAATATATATCCAATACGGCCACTTGGGCCCATAACAGTACTCAATATACATGCATTATGAATCTGACTATATACCTAATAGTTACAGAGTTAATATGTTTTACTCTTCATACAATACATACATTAAAATTAGAAATTCCCTAATACATGTATACATCAAAACCCGCAAACCGGCTTTCTTCTAATCCCTCGGTCTCCCAGGAATGAGTCATCCCCTCGCATGCTCCTGTACACAAAAGGGGTCCCTGACGGGAGTGAGCTAAAGCTTCGATGGGAGAATGCGCTACTAGTGGGCTACTCACCACCTAAGTGCAGTGCAATGTTCCCAATTAAACACACATTCAAGCAAATGCATGATCCTACTTGAATGTCTACGCATTGACTCGGATCCAGGAGTCCTCATAGGCTCTCTCACACTCGCCTAAGCCTTGTATGAGAATTTATTATTTTGTTTGTTTGTGGACAACCCTCTGATGTATAAATATATCAATTAGGCCGCTCCGACGATTGATATATTATTTGTTTGTGGACTACCCTCCGATGAATATCAATTGGGCCGCTCCGATGATTGATATTTTAAATTTGGACTACCCTCCGATAATTAATGTTTTTAGACTACCCTCCGAACCATTTTCTCTAGACTCATCTCTCGCTACTAACTCCTATAATCACAGGATGTTCGGTCATATGGAATCACATGTATGCAGATTTTAATATAGTCTAATCACAGCCAAATATGTAAACACATATTCACATAATATCCAAATCATACAATCATGTCATAATTTTCATTTCAAACATATAAAAATTAGCTCACTTGGGCTAATAATCAAACACGAGCAATTTAATTTAAATCACTCGGCCAAACACATATTTTCACAAAAATATAATTTTAGAACACTGTCTCGGGAATAGTGAAACCCTTGGTTACTATTCCCGAGAAAATCACAAATCAACGGTTCACTTAGTGAACCCGTAATTCACGGCCATTACCGGCCTCAATCAAACCAACACATGATGTACACATGAATGTACACTTGAATCAACCCAAACAGCCCATGACTCCACTAAATTTTCTGGACTGTCACGGATGGTAAGAAAAATCCCAAAGAATTTCTAACAATTCAGTCCCAAGTTTTGGGACCGAACAAACGGCCCCTCACGGCCTCATTCAACCGAAACATTAGTAAAACACTTAAAATGGGAGTAAAACTCAAGTAGGGAGAAAATCCTACCTCTCGGAGTTTGAGAAATCTCCCTAAATCTGGTACCTACGCGAAGCCCTCTCCGCGTAGAGCAGCTTTCCTTCTTGTCTCGAAGACTGCCGACGGTCGGATCGCGCGTATTCCTAGAGAGAAGTGCTCTCTCTCTCTAAGATTCTCAAAGCGGCTTTACTTGCATCTCCATTTTTGCCTTTCCGTTTTGGTTCCTTTAGCATTTGGAGAAAACCTCCTATTTGCTATTTGTCTCTTTGTGGCTTAGCAATTTAATTAATTAATTCCTTCTTTCTCAGGTTTGATATTCGGCACTATCTCGTAGTCCATTTTCATCATTCTCTACTCATACCCTTGCGCCATTGCCATAGTACTTATTATATCTGTGACTTTCGTCGCATCGAAAATCTTTTTACGGCACCCGAAACGCGATACCTCGAAAAGCATGCCAACTCATTTGTCTCGGAAGATTACAAATTTTTACGTCTTGTAGATTCAGCGAGGCGATTTCAACGGTGCAATCCGTTTCATCATCGAGATCTGAAGAATTAATTCGGTTGCAACCGAAATTGTGGTGTAATTGAAACTCTGATTTTGCCCTTATTCCAGAAATTGGAATTTCTCAGGTCTTACAATCCAACCATTAACAAAGTTCTTAAATGAGGATTAAATCAAGTAGGAGAAGACCCCTACTTTTCAGAGTTTGTCGAAACTCTACAAAAACAGTGTCCACGCGTAGCTCTTACCGTGGGGAGCAACTTTGTCTCTTGGCTCGCCGGGATTTGACGTTCAGATCATCGGAAAATTTAGAGAGAAGTTGGAGTCTCTTTCTCTAAAAATCCTCTTTCTCGGTTTGTTCTTTTTTCTCTCTTCCTTTGATTCCCAAACCAGTTTGGTCTAGGTTGAGGTCAAGAGAAAAGTCCTCTCACTTGCCAAATGTCCAATTCTCATTGGCCATCTTAGATTACACTCATCCCTTATCCATCTACCAAGGGTTTTTCCTCCAATGGAATCATGCCATGTGTCCACCCATGGCCCACACTTAAGCTCATGTTTGACTATCTCTGCACATGACACATGGCACCTCTTAAGCCACTCAAGCGTTCCAAAGTGTCCTTGTACCATGTTGCCTCGGCGTGAAATTCCAGCTGTGTCGGGAGTGAGTAAATTTGGCGGTAGTAGCTAGATTTTGTGAGACGATTACAACGGTGAAGTCCGTTTCGTCATCCAAGATCTAAAAAAATTTTGGATTTTGACCAAAATGACCATTTTATCATTTTTCAGAAAATTAGAATTTTCTCGGGTTTTACAGATATATCGGTCAAAACCGATGTTTTTAACTTTGGTTGCATTGCATTTTCGAGCAATTATGTTGAGACCATTTAACTCGATTGCTAGCTATCATCATATTCTTTTCCACTGCAATCTTGTCTCATATAGGTCATATGACCTCTAAATTCAACGCAAATCAAACAAAATAGAACAATGTTATAAAATGTAATTTGTGACTAAAGTCAAAACAAAATAAGCAAACATAACAAAGATGGAAAATATATTGTTAGATAAAAAACTATTCTGAAAAATTGAGTATGGAGTATTCAAGTGTTGAGAGGATTAGGAAAAAAAAAATCACAAAACCCTATTTAATACCACAATACCTCAAAAAACCTCTCAATACCACAAACCTCTCTAGATTTTATAAAATCTAAGGATAACATCAAGGATCCACTAACCAAAGGGTTAAACAGAGAGTTAGTATTATGCCTAAACCCGAAATCCAAATTTTTTTAGATATATAAATATATATATATATATATATATATATATATATATATATATATATATATATATATATAATGTTTTTTTGCTCTTGCACCTCATCGCGATAGAGGGATCTGCAATCGCGACATGGATCACTGTCCGCCGTCGGGCGCTTGGTTTCCTTTGTATGTGCGTGCGCAGTTTACGTGCGGCCAGGCACCGACCGTGCGCGGTCGCAGACGTGGGCTCACGGCAGCGTCACGTACGACCCCACTCTATCGCGCTTGCGCGTCCTACTGCGCATGCACGTCCGTTGTGCGCACCCAGGCAGTGTCATGTGTGCGGCTTGGGGACCCTGTCATGACCAAGACTCCCTGTCTCAACAGAGAACCAAAATTCCCTGTCGTAACAGAGAACCAAAAATGGGCAGTAGCCCATCCCTTCTTGTCCTTTGCCCTTGAAATTCTCTTCCATGCATTTCCTCCATTACGACTACCCATACCCCATTTGTACCGACAATATAAAAATCTAGAAGACTATTTCACTAGATTGAACCAGTCTGAAAACCAAGTTTTTATTACAAAACTTATTAATTACAAGTACAAAAACTAGATGTGTCTCCAGTATTACAAAATAAATGATGCCTGACCGACCTTTCCGCGATAAATCCTCAAATGTGCTCACCTCTGGATATATTTGCAGTACCTGAAACATATTTACCCATGATGGGGTGAGCAACACTTAATAGAGAAATCTTCCTACAAGGGCTACTCCCCACCTAAAATGCACATGCAATGTCATACACAAAACAAAGCACATTCCATACAAAAATACAGTCCTATATGGAATATTTCATGATATGCATGAGATGTAACTCCTCATGACCACAACCTGAGTCCCAACCGACTCCCTTACGCATGCAACGCCAAGTGTGAAAAACTAGTAATTGGCCTTTCACCCAATGAATTGACTCATTGGACGGACCTCTAATATTCATTTGAATTTTGTCAAATTCCTTATGTTTATTTGGGTAGCAAATTTACGGGAGTCTTACAGGCTTATATACAGAACTTGCAAACTTTCGCCGGCTAGATAAATATGTCTAACCAAGAAATAAAAATTTGTGTCTTTAACCCTAGGGGGCGGCGGGGGGGATCTACCCCCATCTTGCTATACTCAACACACGTGATTTATTATTATCGTTGTTTTACCCAACTACGAGTCTCGATTTTAGACGTTGTCCCATTTTCGAGCTCACCACACATTCACCAAGATGGTGAATCAACCATTACTATGCACCTACACCCTACTTGACACAATGTTACAATGCATATGGAATGCAAGTATGTCACATAATATTTCATGCATCATTCCCATTCACCATCAACACATCAAACGAGCATGCATTAACATAAAATTTTCATGCACCTCATGTTATTCAATTATCAAACAATAACACGGAAAAGTCCCTTGAATTGGGACTTCAATCCAACGAGGCACCACCCGGCCTCAACATTCAATACACGCAATAAAACAACAATTTTTTTTTGAACTACTGTACCTCTGCCGTGACAGAATTTTCTCTATATCGAAAGAGAATCTTTGTCACGACAGAGAACCTTTGTCGCGACAGCTCCGTCGCACTAGGCGCGGTCACCACCCTGACCCTTGATCACGCGCATGCGCTGTGTCACGCCACATGGTCTATCATGTTCCGCGTTGGATCGCGCAAGAGGTCAGGGTGTGTCGCGACCCCTGTGCACGCGCAGTCGGTGTGTGGTGCTTGTTATGCATGCGGCTGGCCTGCCGTCTTGGTTGGGTAGCAACCTGCCTCTCCAAGGATCCGAAAAATAAGTTTTCTGCACAGTTTTAGTCTGTCCATTAGGTCCCGAACTTTTCCACCTTAAATCCCAAAATTTTGGGACTGAACACTAGGGCCATTCACGACCCCAAGGAACCGCAACCATGCCATTAGATGGCTTTTAAGCTAGGAATAAAAACCGAGTAGCAAGAATCCCCTACCTCTTGGAGTTTGTCGAAACTCCCTGATTCTGGTCTCTACTCGAAGCTCTCACTATAAGGATTGACTTCATCTCTTACTCCGACGAACACCGACTATCGGATCTCCGGGAAATCTAGAGAGAATGAGGAGCCTCTCTCTTATCTTCTCTTCTTCTCTCTCTTTTCTTTCCCTTTCCTTTTTCCTCATTTTTCCCTCTCTCTACCGGTTTGGTCAAACTTGCTCAAGTGGGATGTCCTCCATTGCCACGTGTCACCTTATCATTAGCTCTTTATGGATTTCCCTTATCCACTTATCCCAAACTTTGGATTTCCATCCTCTTAGGTGGTGACACATGGCCACCCCTTGGAAATTTTGACTTTTCCTTTCCATTCGACACATGGCTCAATGTGAGCCCTCCAAACAAGTGCCAAGTGTCACTCGTTACCCTCGGTGCCTCAAAAAACGTGAAATTCCATTTGTCTCGAGTCGACAAAGGTCGGCGTGGAGGCTAGATTTTCTTGAGGCAGTTCAACGTTGGAAGTCACAGTTTCATCTCCGATTTAGAAAAATCTACGGGATTTTCAACTAAAGTACTATTTACCATTTTTTAGAAAATTAGTTTCTCGGGTTTTATTCTTCCCTCACTCAAAACTTAATTAGATCCCGTAAATTCCACACACAATCACATTGAATCACATGTATATGCAATTTACACAAACTCATGCATGTAAACTAGTCATTTAATTACTAACAACCAAACCACGTACCTTCATCCTTAAACAAGAAGGGATAGGTGGCCCGCATCGTGTCCTCGCATTCCCACGTTGCCTCCTCCACTCCTCGGTGTTGCCATAGCACTTTCACTAGCCTCATAGTCTTGCGTCGTAAAACCTGATCTCGGCTATCCATGATACACACTAGTCCCTCCTCGAAGGTCCCATCTGTGTCAAGAACAATCTCTCCCCAATCCACTACATGTGCTGGATCCGGATTATACTTCCGAGGCATGAAGACGTGGAACACCTCGTGAACACCTGATAAGCTCGACGGTAGTGCCAACCGGTACGCAACTATGCCCACCCTCTTGAGTATCTCGAAGGGCCCAATGTACCTCGGTGAAAGCTTCCCCCGCTTACCAAACTTAACCACTCCTCTCTTAGGCATTACCTTCAAGAAGACGTGATCACTCACCTCGAACTCTAGAGGTCGACGCTGCCGGTCGGCGTAGCTCTTCTTCCGACTTTGAGCCATGAGAAGACGCTGCCATATCAGACTCACCTTCTCCGAGGTGTCTCTAATCAGATCCGGACTAGTGATGGTGCTCTCTCCCACCTCTGTCTAACAAATTAGTGATAGGCATGGTCTCCCATACAAGGCCTCATAGGGTGCCATCTGTGTACTCTCCTGATAACTGTTATTGTAGGAGAATTCCACTAAGGGTAAATGATTCTCTCAGCTACCCTTATGATCTAGGACACGTGCTTGCAGCATGTCCTCTAAAACCTGGATGGTCCTTTCCAACTGACCATTTGTCTGTGGGTAAAAGACGGTGTTCATCATTAACCGTGTCCCCATGGCCTTCTGGGAGCTCTTCCAAAAGTGTGTCGTAAATCTATGATCTCTATCTGACACTATGGACACTGGTACTCCATGTAACAGGACAATCTCTCGAATATACAACCGACAGAATTCCTCCAGTGTGAAGGTCATCTATACGGCTAGAAAGTGTGCCGAATTAGTGAACCAATCACTATCACCCACACCGTATCATGCCTCCGCGGTGTTTGTGGTAAGTGGGTCACAAAGTCCATCGTGACGTGCTCCCACTTCCACTCCGCTACATCCAATGGCTGGAGTAGCCTTGCTAGCTCCTGGTGCTCAACCTTAACCTGCTGACATGTAAGGCATTGTTGAACAAAGTCCCCAACGTGTCTCTTCATCCCACTCCAGTAATACTAGCGACGAAGATCATGGTACATCTTCGTTCCACCTAGATGCACAGCGAATAGAGAATAGTGGAACTCCTTGAGGATCTCCTATCTCAGATATGTCGACTGGGGAACCATGACCCGTCCCCTGTACTGAAAACTACCATTTATGTGGGTGGCCCATCCTTCGTCACCTGTACCTGACTGTACCCGATTCCTGATGGACACTATCTCTGCGTCTTGCCATAGGGACTCAATCACTCTGCTCAATAGGGATGGTGTAGCCACCAGACTCCACAAAGTACCTTGAGCCTGCTCACTGTACTGTAGTCCGAACTGCCCCACAATCTTAAGCATTTGCCACTCCTAGGAATCTACACTGAACAGTACTCCTCGTGACTTTCGACTGAGTGCATCAGCCACCACATTTGTCTTACTATGGTGGTAATGCAAAGTGAAGTCATAATCCTCCAGGAACTCCATCCACCCGCATTGCCTCATGTTGAGGTCCCGCTACGTGAATATATACCTCAGACTCTTGTGGTCTGAGAACACCTCAAACTGCTAACCGTATAGGTAGTGGTGCCAAACCTTTAAGGAAAAGACTACGGTCACCAACTCCATGTCATATGTGGGGTAATCCTGCTCATGATTCTTCAATTGCTGGGAACTATAAGTTGCTACCCTCCCGGACTGCATCAAAACGCATCCCATCTCGTCCTTTGAGACATCACAATACACTGTGTACCCCTGCCCCCTCTCCGAGACTATCAAAATAGGAGCTGAAGTAAGCCTTATCTTCAATTCCTGGAATGCCTTCTTCTCACACAGGTTATTCCACTCGAACTTGACCTCTTTTTGGGCCAGTCTTGTCATAGGTGTTGCCAGCCGGGAGAAATCCTCGATGAACCTCTTGTAGTACCCCGCCAATCCCAAGAAACTACGTATCTCGAAGACTGACTTCGGCTTCTCCCAACTCATAACAACCTCAACCTTCTCAAGGTCCACTAACACACCTGAAGCTGACACTACATGCCTCAAGAATCTCACCTTAGTAAGCCAAAACTCGCACTTATTGAACTTGGTGTACAACTGATGGTCCCTCAAAAGCTGTAGGACAACCCTCAAATTATCCTCATGCTCCTCCTCAGACTAGGAGTATATCAAAATGTCATCCATAAATACCTGACGGTGATCTAAATAGGGTTTGGAATACCCTGTAAGGATCCATGGATGTTATAAGCGCATTCATCAGTCGAAAGAGCATCATGTGAACTCAAAGTGCCCATATCCGTCTATGTCTTAGGGATATCTACTCCCACCAACTCTCAAGCGATGATAACCGGTGAAAATGTCTATCTTGTAATTTCCCCTCTCATTGATCAAACAAGTCATCAATCACCGGTAATGGATACAGATTCTTAATTGCCAACCTGTTCAGCTGACCATTAGTGTGCACGAGTTGAAGGATCTTGTCTTTCTTCTTTTCAAACAAAACCTGAGCACCCGATGGTGAAGTGCTCGGTCTAATAAGAAGGCGCCCTTGTCCTAACAAATCTGTGCTCCCGGACGAGTTCCTGTGCTCCAACCCAGGGTGCCATCCTATGCGGAGTCATAGAAATGGGTGACATATCAGGGTGTAACTCAATACATAAGTCTACATCCCTTTGTAGAGGTAATCCCGGTAGCTCATCTGGAAAGATATCCTCATACTCGCACACGAGGTAGATCCAAGTCCTGTCTCACCTCGTCCTCTAAAGCGAGCTAATAGCCAACCCATCAGCTACTGTGCCATCTGAAGTAAATGCAGCGAGTGCAGGGTAAGCCCATCCATGCTTCTCCCATCGCGTAACAGGTATTGTCACATTGTGTAGGAGGTAACCCTCTATGCTCACAATCAATATTTCGATATGTAAGTCCAGCTTGATCCATCCTAATGATGACGTCGAACTTTGACATGTCCATGACCCTCAAGTCCACTGTGAGTAGAACCCCAGAGACCTCTAACTCGCAACCCTGATATATCAAATCCACACTCACCCTAGTCCCTAGGGGAGAGCTCACATACAGCGGCTTTTCCAAGGCCTCAACCTCTAAGCCCAATTCTCTCACACATGATGCGGTGATGAATGAATGCGATGCACCAAAATCAAATAGTATCCTTTCCCATAAGCGAGATAATAGAAACGTACCCTGTATAACTGACTAATCCACTAGTTTAGTCTGTAGTGTGATGGTGTAGACACACCCCTGAGTCCCTGATGTCTTAGGCTATGGGCCTTGTCCTCTGCCTCAGCCCATACTTTGGCCCCTCTAGCCTGTTGGTGTAGCAGAAGGCGCTTGTGCAGCACCCTGAGATTGATATTGGTTCCTCTGACCCGCACTAGGGTGTGAAGGAACAAACTGTGTCAGCACATGTCCTATTGATGATTAGGACTGAGGTGTCCCATAGCTCTGGGATCCTTGTCTCTAAGGGTAATCCCGCCTCACATGTCAGTGATGTAATGGAAGTATATCGGCTGATCTGCTGCTTGGAAATACGTCGGTAACCAGCCTTGATGGTCGTGGCCTGTCTTTGAAAGGCTCCCTAGAACTACAAACTCGGCTTGCTCCCGGAACCCCAGAATACTAGCTCTCCTTATCGCATCACTTGGCTCGCGTCTCGGATGCTCAGTGCATCCTCTGCTCCCTCTCTTTCTATGGCGCAAGCAGTCAAACCATGAAGTCCATATCACGTAGGAGGAATCTAATCTGCCCCGAGATGGACAACTTATTATCCTCAAACTTCCTCACCTTTGCCATGTTTGTGTCCACATAATCATCAGCAAAACGGGCTAACTTAGTGAATTAAGCCACGTACTCCATCACCATCATCGTTTCCTGCTTCAGCTCTAGGAACTCTCGAGCCTTTGCATGCCTAGCAGTGGCCAGAAAATACTTGCCCATGAAGAGCTCATGGAACTTTGCCCACGTCATTGCCTCTACGTTCCTAGAGGTCTTAACCTAATCCCACCATAATTGGTACTCACCCTCTAGCTAGAATGAAGCTAGTCTAATCTTCGTCGCATCAGAGGTGATCTCCATAGCCTCCAATATCTTCTCAATATGCCGGAACCAATGGTCAACCACCATCGGATCCCCTCATCCCGTGAATGTTGGAGGATGATGTGTCTTAAACCTGTGGAAGTTATTCAAACCTCCCTGACCCCTAACTGCACTAGCCTGTGAAATATTGGTAAAAGCTATGCTCATAGCCTCCATAAAGGCCTGTTGATCAAATGTGGCCATCGCCCCTTGGACGACCTCTATGTCCTCGTCCTCTGCTTGCCATCTACACATTTCGAATGGCAATAGGGTTATCAAATTTCTATTTTAGTCCAACTAGTAGCTCACATGCCAAACACTAATAGACTTAGCCAGTATGAACTACACCGCTCATCCCTTTTTCCTTAGTAGTGCAAATTGCCAACCACTAATACAATTCAATTTAATTTCAAAATTATCATGTTTAGTGTGTTTTTCCAAACCCCTAAGGTTATGTTTTCTAACCCTAGTGTTCCATAAACAATTTACCATGTATATTATTCCATACAATTTGTAACACGCAGTCACACAATCACACATGTCAATTCATCAAAGTGCACAATTAATGCATGATCCAACCCGTGCCCCATTAAGTCCCAGTATTCAAAATTCCAAGCTCCGATACCTGCCGTGACGCCCCTAAAACCCGGAGGTCCAAATTTTTCAAGAATATATATATATATATATATATATATATATATATATATATATATATATATATATATATATATATATATATATATATATATATATATATATATATCGCACCTCTCCTGGTCAGCGATAGAGTTCACCTCTCGCCACGCACGCTTGTACGCGGCGGGTCGCTACCGGGTCATGACTCAGGTTTCATACACGGCTCACGACGAGCGAAGGCAAGATCCCGCCACGCGCTCACATCCGGCTGCATGCATCTGTGCCTTGTCGTGGTGCCCTATTCCTGGGACCCTATCGCGACAGAACTGTAATGGGGCGCAGCCCATCCCTTCTTGCCCTTTACCCTTGAAACTCTCTTCCATGTATTTCCTCCATTACCACTACCCATACCCTATTTGTACTGACAGTATAAAAATTCGGAAGACTATTTCACTAGACTTAACCAGTCCGAAAACCAAGTTTTTATTACAAAACTTATTAATTACAAGTACAAAACTGGATACTGTATCCAAAGTATTACAAAATAAATGAGTTGGCCACAACCTAGCCTTTTTCACAATAAATCCTCAAATATGCTCACCTCTGGAAGTACTTTCAGTACCTGAAACATATTTACCCACGACAGGGTGAGCAACTCCAAGTAGAAAAATTTTCCTATAAGGGCTACTCCCCACCTAAAATGCACATGCAATGTCATACACGAAACAAAGCACATTCTATACAGAAAATACAGTCCTATATCGAATATTTCATGATATACATGAGATGTGACTCCTCACGCCCACAACCCGAGTCCCGATCGACTCCCTTACACATGCAACGCCAAGTGTGAAAAACAAGTCATTGGCGTTTCACCCAATGACTTCACTCATTGGACCGACCTCTAATATTCATTTGAATTTTGTCAAATTAAGTAGCGAATTTCTGGGGTCTCACCACAGGCTTCACATGCCTTCCGACACTTTCATAGCTAGATACATATGTCTAACCAAGAAATAAAAATTTGTGTCTTTAACCATGTTTTACCCCATCTTGCTATACCCAACACACATGATTTATTATTATCATTGTTTTACCCAACCGTGAGTCTCGATTTTGGAAGTTGTCCCATTTTCGAGCTCACCACACATTCACCAAGAATGGTGAATCAACCATTACTATGCACCTACACCCGACTTGACGCGATGTTACCGTGCATATGGAATGCAAGTATGCCACATAATATTTCATGCATCATTCCCATTCAACGTCAACACATCAAACGAGCATGCATCAACATAAAATTTTCATGCGCCGCATGTTATTCAATTATCAAACAATAACACGCAAAAGTCCCTTGAATTGGGACTTCAATCCAACAAGGCACCACCCGGCCTCAACATTCAAGACACGCAACAAAACAATAATTTTTTTTTAACCATTGTACCTCCATCGCGAAAGAGAATCTTTGTCACGACAGAGAATCTCTGTCGCGACAAATTGCCGCACCAAGCGCTAGCCACACTAATTCTTTATCACACACGCCGCTGCGATCGGTCACAACAACCACGCGCAAGGTGTGTCGCCCGGTTGACGTGGTCAGGCGCTGGGCTAAGGCGCCCGATCGGCGAATACGCCGCACCGCAGCGCGCCGTTCGCCCCGCCTGGCCGCACCCCACCGCTAAGGATCCAAAATAAAGCGCTTTCACGCTGTCCGCCTTAATAGTCACGAACACTTCCACCGTCGATCCCAAAATTTTGAGACTGAACACCAGGGCCATTCACGGCCTCAAGGAACCAAAACCATGCCATTAGATGGCTTTTAAGCTAGGAATAAAAACAGAGGAGGAAGAATCCCCTACTTCTTGGATTTTGTCGAAACTCCCGATTCCGCCCTAATTAAGCTCCTCACTATTGTGGATCGACTGGCCTCTCGTCCGACGTAACGCCACCCGCCTGATTCTCCCGAAAATCTAGAGAGAATGAGGAGTCTCTCTCTCCTCTTCTCTTCTTCTTTCTCTTTTCTCTCCCTTTCCTTTTTCCTCATTTTTCCGTCTCTCTATCGGTTTGGTCAAACTTACTCAAGTGGAATGTCCTCCATTGCCACGTGTCACTCTCTCATTGGCTATCTATGGATTTTCCTTATCCACTTATCCCAAACTTTGGATTTCCATCCTCTTAGGTGGTGACACATGGGCACCCCTTGAACTTTTTGACTTTTCTCCTCCATTTGACACATGGCTCAATGTGAGCCCTCCAAACAAGTGCCAAGTGTCACTCGTTACTCTTGGTGCCTCGAAAAACGTGAAATTCTTACTATCTTGAAATTCGATGAGGTAGCTAGATTTCGTGAAACGATTTCAACTTTGAAGTCCGATTCGTCCTCCGAGATCTAGAAAAATTCCAGATTTTCAACCGAAATTATTGTTTTACCATTTTTCAGAAAAAATTGAATTTTTCTCTGAATGTACAGTTAAGAAATCATTGAGGGGAATGTGACTAAAGCCAATAAAGGAATAAGTTAATACAATGGATACCCAACCTAGCCAACTGGAGATCCAAAGATCTAGGTTAAAAAAGGGACAACTAAATTGTAAAGACTTTGATTTGATCACTGTGAGGATCTTTCCATTGTCCATTCCTTACGATGAAATGTAGTTGATACTCATAAGTAGGGCTGTTGCTTACGCATTTAATTATCTCTATGTTCGAAAAGAAGAATACGAGCTACCTTAATTTAGGAGATCATCTACGTAAGGGTGAAGTGGGGTCGCTTCAAAGGGAATTGAATAGGGCACAATTCCTATTAAATTCTTGCAGAACCAGGTGTGTTGTATGTCATCATCTACACTAATGACAGAATGATTCAAGGACATCGTGTTTCAATCAATGTACTTTATCACTTGTGAGGAACCGTTGGTCTTGTGTCTTTGGATGTCAATTTCATTCATGTGGGGAATTGTTGGTTTGAATTGTTTTGAATGAAATTAACGTTAGGGTTGAAATTGTTAAGTAAATATTTTAAAAACCCTTTTAGTTTTCTTTATGGGTATTTATTCTTTTATCTTCCATTGATCATGAATGTGATGCCCCAATTTCCGGGGGTCATTTTTTTTTTTTCAATTATTCTAGGTCCCTCTCTGTCGCGACAGAGAAGCCGAAATGGGCAGTAGCCCATTGCTTTTGTTCTTCTCTGCTCTTTCAATTTTTTTTTCATGAATTTCCTCCAATCCTATCGCCTATAAAATTTATGCAAGAAAAGCTTCCGAGAAATATTACTCACATCAGACTACCAAACTAAGTTTTATTATGTGCTTATTATTTACATAATCAAACTAGATATTCAATCCGCACATTACAAAACAAATTATTAGGCCACAATCCAGCCTTTTTCACAATGTAACCCTCGACTTGTGCTCTCTCGCTGTACCTCCAATACCGAAAATATTTCCTCACGATCAGAGCCAAAGAACGCCAAATGTAAAATTCTCCTGCCAATGGCTACCCCCACCTAAATCTGACATTTAAATCTACAGACATAAAACATCAAATCATATTCCATAAAAATAATGCAATCCTATATGAAATGTTACGTGTCATGCATGAGATGAGACTCCTCATACCCACAACCCAAGTCCCGATTGACTTCCTTACACCTGCAACGCCAAGTGTGAAAACCAGTCGTTAGTGTTTCACCCAATGACTTAAACTATTGGACAACCCTCCAATATTCCTTAGAATTTTTATCACATTCCGTGTGTTTATTTGGGTAGAGAATTTCTGGGGTCTCACCGCAGGCTTCGCATGCCTTTCAACACTTTCGCAAACTTTCATCGTTGGATACATATGTCTGACCAAGAATAAAATTTGGGTATTTCACCTTGGGAGGGTATCTGCCCCATCTTGATTCACCCAAATACACGTGATGTATTGTTATTATTATTTTACACAACTATGAGTCTCGATTTTGGACGTTGTCCCATTTCCGAGCTCACTGCACGTTCACCAAGAATGGTGAATGACCAATACCATGCACACACACCCAACTCGATGCGATGTTACCGTGCATATGAAATGCAATTATGGCATGAATGCTATGTCATGCTACATGCACAATAAGAGCTACATGCACAATAAGAGCTATATGCAACATTTATAAATTTCGGATAATTATATTTCCTACATATAATTTACATTCATCACAATTTCTATGTTAATACATCAAGCAAGTACATATTAACATGATTTTACACAAAACAACATGTTATTTATTTTGCCAACAATAACACACAAAATTACCCAAATCTCGGATCCATATAAAGCAGGGCACCTCTTGGTCCCATCACGACCATGAACCATTTTTGGTTCCATTCATCAACAAATTACTATGATACCAAAATACTCAACAAAACCTGAAGACATAAGTCCCGGGATCAAAACCAATCCTTAACTACCAGACTCAGTTTCTGAATCCGCCCCAAAATTTTCATTATTCCCTAAAATTCGGGATTAATTCACATGGCTAGTCACGCCCAAGATCACTTTCTATGTCATTTAATGGCCTTTAAGCTAGAAATAATCTAAATAGGAAAATTTCCTTACTTAGCGGAGTTTGACGAAACTCCAAGATTTTGGCTGTAACGCCCCAAAAATACCCTAGAATTTTTACAATAAAAATTATTATATATTCAGGGTATAATTGAGCCAATTTTGGTATTTTTCTAGGAATTGTTAGATGAATATTATTTAAACGATTATATGCTAAAACGTTAAATTGACGTAATCCCAAATAAAACTCCAAGTGAAAAAGCAAAGAGAAATATGGAAATTGAAAAACAGACCTATGGTCAATTGTAAATAAGTTTAGATGTCTAAGTGAAATTAGGAGAAATAAATGAGCAATGGGAAAATAATAGCAAACTTAAATGAAGAATAATAGAGAAATGGAGGAACCTAAATACAAAAAGAAATAAAGAAAAAAATCATGAGAGGCATGTCATGTAGAAATATGAGAGTTTCTCCTTTTTAACACGATTATGCAGATCCATAAGAAGAGGAAAGGGGAAAAGAAGAGAGAAGATAAGGGGAGAAGAAGAAGAAGAGAAGAGAAGAAAGAAGGAAAGGAAAAGAAGATCGCAGGTATGTAAACTATGTGTGTGTGGAACTTGTTAAGTTTTGTATGGAAAAGTATCGATTTTTGTACAATAGTATGGGTTTGTCTAGTTTTGGGTATAGAAAGTATAGATACATGGTTTGGAACCCTCTATCTTGTGTGCGGTTTGGGTTTGAACCCCAACTCATTTCTGGTTAGGTTTGAGTTGAGAAGATCTCTAAGGCTCCTATAGATGTGTTTTGGGAAAGGTTTGGTTGCAATTTGAACCAAGAAAATTTCCCTACTTTTGATCCTACGCATTAGCCAGACCTTAAAACTGATTTTTGGGTAATAAATAAAGGGAATTTGGTAGTGAGTCATTTTTTAAAATTGTATCCACATCAATGAACTTGATTTTAGCCTTTTGAATTTCAATCTGACCCTATAGACCAAGCTATGGTCTTTTACTAAGGTCACGCCCGCCGCTTTAGGGTCAACTCTACTGGGTGTGACTCACATGTGACCTTAAACTTTGTAAGGTCATAATTCTTCGTTTCAAACTCTGCTAGTGTTCTTAGACTCTATGGAAATCCAATTGAGTCAATATGATGTTAGGCTTTTTAATATCTCAATTTAGACCTCTATAGACCAAGTTATGCTCCTTTTAATGAGGTTCGTCAGCTCTACTACTGAGTGCCAAATGGCCAGCGACTACGCAGACCTCCAAATTCAGAAGGTCATAACTTTTTCATTCGAACTCCGTTTTGTGTGTTCTTGGACTATATGGAAAGCACATTGAGTCAAGATTCCATTCATATAACTATGGAGGACAAAGGTGTCGTCGAAGCATTGTGTCATGACACACTCCAGCTGCCAGTGTTTAGCCGTGTTTGATTACGTGTGACCTCCAACTTCGAAAGGTCATAACTTCTTCATCTGAACTCCGTTTCGGGTGTTCTTAGACTCTATGGAAATCACATTGAGTCAATATTCCATTTGTATACCTGTGGAGTGACAAAGGTGTTAGCCGCTTTGACGTATCAGGACACCTCAAGTCAGTCGCCTTTGATCGTGTTTGATTACATGTGACCTAACTTCTAGCGCCTTAACTTCTTCTTCCGAACTCCGTTTCAGGTGTTCTTGGCCTCTATGGAAAGCCCATTGAGTCAATAATCTATCTATATATATTTTGTTAAAATTAGAACTCAAATTAAACTCCAAAAATCAATCTTAACCAAAACCACTAGCACGCACGAATAATATTATTCTTTAATGGTTTTGGAATAGGGGCTGATGAGGAGGAAAAGCTAAACTGAGATTGAGATTCCGAGGATTGGAATCAAAGTACAAAGCTTTTTGGGTTTGTTCTACCAACTTCTATTCCTCGTTTCAAGTTTTTGCATGTTTGTTCTATTTTTCCTATTCTCATTTCAATATTTGAAATGCTTGTTCTAAATGCATAAGAAAAGCATATTAAATTGTTTTAATTGATTTAAGAAAAGTGATTGTGAAATGTTTGCATATGAAAATTGCATGATTATTGAAAATAAACTATTTATAAAAATGTACGTATTGTACTATATTTTACTATAAAGGATTTGAACGCCCTTATTAGAATGTTAACCGTTTATTTCGAATTAAGGATAAATTGGTATACCAATAGGGGTCAAAATAGCAGTACTTCGAACGATTGTATTGATGTGTCACTCCGATCAGCAGCCCAGCGGGACCGTATCGGTAGTGTTCACTAATTGATTTTTTTTATAACCAATCAGCAGCCCAGCGGGACCGTACTGCATCGTGTTATAAAACCATTTTTATACCGACTTGCAACCCAGCTAGACCGTGCCAGTGACTCTGATATCCTGTACATCTGTGGACCCGCATTTTTCACGTGCGTCCCCACTCTAATGGCAAGACTCGCTTTTTGTTGTGTTGTTGGAAAACCATTTTAAAAAAACGGTTTGGAGTCGCCACTTATTATTGTTTTATTTTAAAGTGGTTCAAATAAGAAAGTAAAACTTAAATGTGACTTCCATAAAAAGGCAAGTCCTCAGGAAAACAAAGTCTAGGTTCGAGGTCGTTACCTATCGAAGGTACGGTAGTAAGTCAGAGCACCCCCTCTAAGCCCGTATAAAACAAATTTACTAAACTTGTTTCTAGGAAAATACGACTTTGACTAATTGACTGCAGATACCAAAACAAATAATAACAATATAATAACACAATGACATATAAAATGAATAGACAAATAAATAAATATATGAAAACGTACATGAGTTGATATATCCATACATAATTTCAATTAGAGACAATGTTAGTGTAATAACAAATATGAAATATTAACATTTTATTGGAAATTGATTACAAATTAGAGGTCAAATTATTTGTTAAAAGGATACATGAGATGTCGGGCTCCTCTCAAGCCCATTTATATGTCACACAAATTAACTCTACAAGATCCCATTTTTAGGAACTATAGAATTAATCACGTGTTTGGAATTTTTGAAAACTAATTAAATTGAATTTTGGAAGCGAATTTTGAAATATTGGAAATTGCACTTAAAACGAATTAAACTTAAGAATTTTGAATTGAGATTTTGCAATTGGAAGCTTGGAATTTTATAAATTCGAGATTTGAGATTTAGAAATTTGAAATTAGAAATTGGGATATTCGAATTTTGAAATTTGTAACATTTTGAATTTTGAAATTGGGAAATTGTAAATTTAAAATTGAAAACTAAAAAAATGAAATTGAAAAATAAGGGAATTGAATTTTAAAATTGAAAACTTGAAAAAGAAAGAGATAAAATAAGATAAAATAAAATAAAATAAAATAAAATAAAATAAAATAAATAAATAAATAAATAAAATAATAAATAAATAAATAAATAAAAATAAAATTAAAAAAAAATACTCAAGTAAATTAACTTTTGAAATTAGATATCTTGAATTTTGAGAAATTAGAAAAATGTTATTTTGAAATTAAAAAAAAAACTTAAAAAATGAAATTAGAAATTAGAAATAAATGAAAATTTAGAAATTGATTTTTCTTTTTTATTTAATGATAAATTGTGAATTAAGAGTAGTGACTGACGCCCAGCAGCCTTATCAGAATACGCGCTGCGGTTGGTCGAATGACCTAAGGCTCCAGAATTAACCTAAGGGGTCAGATATTATGTCATTTCTAAATATGTGGCTTAATTTAATCTAATGACGAGTTTCAACAGAGACGGCCTGCTTAACGCCCTGGGCCGCATCGTAGGACGGACTTCATAGCCGGACTTAATTGGCTTAAAGAAGCAGCCGATCCCAATAGGTCGGGTCATCCAGCGAAACTGGGGCCCACCTGGGTGGGGGGCTCGGCCTCATCCCACTGCACACGGCCCAAGCACCGGCCCTGACCCACTGGGGCGGCTTGGCCTCCAACAGTACGGCCAGCCCACAAACTGGCGGACCCAGTGGTCACTACGGCCGGACACAAGAACTGGCCTGACTCCAAGTTCGCCTAATCCAATAGGTCGGATAGCCCATGTAAATCTGGCTTCGACTCAGGATGCTACCATTCCTAACCTAAGCCAGAATTCGTCGACCTGAATTTGCTTGGTCCTAATAAGTTGAATTGAGCCTAAGTATGTGTGATAAAAAAAATAGAATTAATAGGAACATAAATATTTAAATACATGACAATAAAAGAATACGTATTATAAAATTATAATTGGAAATCAAAAGTGTTTACATCGATTGAGAAAAAGAAACCATCCAGCACAATCCAATAGCCTCAACCTAGATTCAATAAGAGTCAATTAGCAAACTTGAGAATATTGTTGAATTTCCTGTTCCCAATTCTCTAGAATGTCCAAATAACAAAGGCATGTCAATTAAACCTCAAACTAATTGCTTGCTACACCTGCCTGTAGAACTAAGTCCTCGGATCATCTTTACTTCAGGGGAAGACTCAATCACCTATCCAAAAAGTTTTCCAAAATTAGTGTTTACTGTTTATGATTCATAAAATCTATGTTCTCAACAACATAAACAGCATTGGGAATTTATGAATGACCGCGCCAAAACTAAACATTACTATTTACTCAACAAGCCAGAATCATAAAGATAACAAAGCTCTCCGCATTCTAAATTCATGAAAACTAATATCCACATAAATGCAAGCAAACCATTCTTCCTACGATGTGTAAACTGGATCGATCAAAAATCTTCGTGATGTGCAAATTGTTCATCAATAAATCAGAAATTGACAATTAATTAGCACAATTACCAACAGCTTGAGATCACAGTTGAGAAGGAATAGAAGGAGCATGTAATTGAATTTGCATTGAAAAAGCAGATTCCTGGGGCTTTGTGGAAGATTCCCGAGAGAAAGAAGCAGCAGCAGCACACTCTAGATCTAGACGTTTCCTGAGAAACGCCTGCTGATCAACGGGATTCACCGGCGGCTGATCCGACGACACCTTGATCCCCAAGACTTCATCGCTTCCTCGATCCGGGCCGAATTCGACGACGATACTGAGCGGGCGGCGTAGAAGGAGCCGTGACGTCAGCATAGGCGGCCGAACTCTACGAAACCGCAGGCACCGGGCGTGAAGTAGAAGAAGCAGGAGAAGAAGAAGAAGCTTCAACCTCAAAACTTCTCTCTCCGGTTTCTTTCTTTTTTCATTCTCCTCCTCCTCTTTTTTTTTTAAAAAAAACTTTCCCTCTCTTTTTTCTTCTTTTTTTTTTCTTCCTACCTCTTCTCCCCGGATCCTCTTTCCCTCTTCAATTTGCTCTCCCCCTCTATCACCCTTCCTTCTTCAATTTCCTCTCCCCCTCTATCACCCTTCCTCATTTTTTTTCTTTCCTCCCTCTCTCTACTTCTTCCTCTCCCTTCTTTTTTTTTTTTTCTTTTTTCTTCCTCACTCTTCCCACCGGATCCTCCCTCCCTCTTCAATTCCCTCTTTCTTTCCTTCTTTTTTTTTTAATACGAACAATAGAACAAATCCTTATGATTCAAAACTAAAACCAATATGTCGTTTCCTAATAACCACCCTTGAGATCGTTGACAACATCGTAAGGGATTGGAGTAACAGTTTCCAAAGTTGCACCTTCTACCATGAAACTAATAGCCTCCCAACAGTTCTTTGTGCTGATGGTTTCCACCACTTTGCAGCTAAATTAACTCATCATTCTTCACCTTCCTCATACGAAATTCCTCAGTACATTCCTCTTCATGGCTGCACACATGTTCCCTCTTTTTCCTTTCTCCCCTTTTCTTTCTTTTGCTTTTTGGCCCCTTCCCCTCTTTCTTCTTCCTTTCTCCCCTTTTCTTCTTTTTGTTTTAGCCCTTCCTCCCCTTTTCTATTTTCTCCAAAAAACTTTCCACTTCCATGTTTTAATGCTTAAACATGGAGGTGCGTAGGGACACTATGTCCCTACCATGCTTTTTTATTTTATCTTTTTTTTTATTTATTTTTTATTTTTCGATTTTTATCTTTTTTATTTTTTTAATTTTTTGATTTTTATTTTTTTATATTTCTTTAACGTTTTTTTCATTTTTGCTTATTCTTTAACATTTCGTCAGCTCTAAATTAAAAAAACAATAAAATAATAAAATAATAAAATTTAAAAAAAAAAAAAAACACTCGCTTAGTGGTTCAATATCAAAGACATATGTTAAATTAAGTAAGGCATAAATCGAATTGATTTATGTAACTCGAATCAATTTATGGAAGATAATCGAATCGATTTGAGATTGTCAAATATTGAATATGAAAGTGTATTTTGATGATCAATGAACTATAACCGATTGTATATAAAACAAGATACGTGATTAGATTAAGCATCGATCATCCATAAAGGTTCGAAGTTTCAAGTCATAAATCGCATAATTTGATTTAACCAAACTAAGAATGGATTCAGATGTAACAACTAAGCATGAAAATGCTTAGCGTATTGTTTTACCAATGCTATGAAAAATGGAGCGATGATAATGTATCGAAACAACCTAAGATCGAGCATCGAGTCATAAAGAAGGAAATTTCGTGGAAGATGTCTACATGTGCATTCATTCCATGTTTTTGTTTTGAAACTTTATTATTTTGCAAAAACATTTTGCATCAATATCTATTTTGTAAATTAATCTTGAAAGGCATAGAATGCCTTCACCCGTAAATGCATTTTGTGAAGAATTAAATGCTTATAGCCGCTCTAAATCAAAATCGCCCAAGAAAAGATTCGATTGCTGATTGAGTAATAACAAAGTGGCATCCCTGACTCTGCTTCTGATTCACAAAACTGGACGGCCGGAAAGGTACCACGGCGCATGGTATCGAGCCTAAAGTTTAGGGCGGCTCTATAAAATGATTTTGAAATTGTTTATAACATGCATTTTCATTTGTATATAAAGGATCACAGTGACTCCGACGCGGATCTTCACGCCATAATAGGTTAATCATGGATTCGCTCGCCCCCAGTATCGAGGGATGTGACCGTGGGACTCGCCAAACAAATTCGCAAGTGTGGAAGGTGGCAAGCATCCTACGCCCACCAATGAATGAACTGAACAAGTGGCCGGACGTACTATGGGTATCCTCCAAAGAAATAGTCGCATTGCAAAGAGCCGTAACCAGCCACACTGTCTAGGTTTATCTACCGAGAGAATGGCAAGGTACCGACCGTAGATTTTATGGGAAAGAAAGAAGATGAGCCTTTATGGTAGAAAATTGGCTCGAGAGAACCGAGTGGAATGCTTGTGCAAATGCATTACATACCGAAGATAGTTGAATGTGCGACTTCATTACTACACAGGTGGATGAGGCTTATCAGCAGGGCTTCTATGACCAAGACCACACCACTAGAGAGTGACACATGGAAGTTCTTCTGATGAATTCAAGAAGTATTATGTGGGTCAGATCTATTTGGCTAACATGAGAAGAGAGTTTCATAACTGAGACAAAGACAGATGAGTGCCGTCATCATCAAAGAGAATTCACACCTGGCTGAGCAAGTATGCTCCCGAGATACTCGTGGAGTGCGGAAGAAAAGTGTCGAGGCTTGAAGATCTACTCTAATATCATATTCGAGCCCATGTCACAAAGATTGGCCATGAGGTTTTCCAAAATCAGGACATGTGCATTGGAATGTGAAAGAGTAAAGAAAGAGGGAAAGAGAGAGAAAAAAGATAAAAGACAAAGAAAATCCCGATCACCAAATTGCGAACAACAAAGAAAGGAAGAAACGGACCATGAGGCCCAGCCACCTCATGTACCTCAGCTACCTATAGAATATCATTCCCACCAGCACCTGTCACGCGAGTACACCTGTGGAGGTGCTTCTGTAAGGCGATCGGCTTCCTCATTACTCCCATTGCGGGAGAAATCATAAAGGAGAATGTTGAGACTTACGTGCGCTTGTTTGATTTGTGCATCCAAAGAGCATAGAGCAAGAGATCGGTTTAGCTCGTTTCATTTACAACACCCTGACTGGGGCAAGTTCTTTAAAGGGTACAAAAAAGGCAATAAGAGTGTTGCATCACCGAGTGTTCTGAGACAAGGGACAAAAACTTTTGGTAGGCAAGATGGTCGTGCTCTAGCTAGAGCATATGCAATGAAAGCAATGGAAGATACCAACGCTCCAGATGTGATAGCCGGTAATTTCCAAATCTTTGATACTAATGTACATGCATTGATTGACCTCGAGTCAACCCACTCATATATTTCCAAATTACCGAGGAGTGAAACCGAGTATGACATCTTGGTGATGAACCCACTCGGCCATAGTAAGATATCATGGAACGTAGTGTATGTAGATCATTCCATCAAAATACGAGAGAAGAATTTCTTGGAAGATTTGATCGAAGCTATCCCTTAGTGGATTTCATGTGATATTCGGGATGGACTGTTGTCCCGACATCAAGCAATAGCTGGGATTGTGTAATGAAAAATAGTAACCTTTAAGAACACCGAATGAAGATGAAGTATCTTCATCTGGGCAGGAGAGGTCAAATCACCTATCTATCAGATATCCGCACCCACCGCTAGAACAATATGAAAGGATGTGAAGCCCACTCGCTTGCGTGATTGATACCAAGAAAGGCAAAGGCCTAGTGTATCCGTTTATCCCTACTGCTAGTGACTGCTTTAAGAGTTACTTCAGATCAGCTCTACATGTACATTGAGTTTGCTATCGACGCTATACCAGTGCCACACCGGTATCCATTAATCGCATTTAATGGCTCCATTAGAGCTAAAGGCGAATTGAAATTGCAATTGCAAGAACTACTAGGAAAAAGGGTTTATTCGATCAAGTGTATCACCAATGGGAGCTCTGCTTTTTTGTTAAAAAGAAAGATGGTACACTTATGTATTGATTACGCATAACCTAACAAGTTATCAAAGAAGAATGGCATCTGCTGTACTCGTAATTGGATGATTTGTTTAATTAATTCAGCAAAAGTATCTTTCAAGATTTGACTTGCGATCTGGGTGTACCATCAACAGAATTAAGGATGCCGATGCATAAGACTCGCCAAGCAGACGCCGATGGCGACATTATGAGTTCTCGTACGCCGCTTGATCGACAAATGCTCCAAATGCGGGCTACGGACCTAATGAATCGTGGTTTTCCGACCGTATGTGGATCACTTTGTCGAGTGTTCATAGACTATAATTCTCGTATTCAAAAGATCGGAAAGTCATGATACACACCTTCAAGTAGTGCTGTAGACTTTGAGAAAAGAGCAATAGAAGGCAACCGAGCAAGCGCAGCTTCTGATGAATTAGTGTCCTTTCGGGCACATTGTATCTAAAGAAGGAATCCCGAGGAGATCCAAAGAAAAATAGAAGTGGTCATGAATGGAAGCCACCAAGAAATGTTATAGAAGTGCGTAGCTCTTAGTGTGATACTGGCGTAAGATCAAGTATGGGTTTCTATGACTCCGCAGCTCGATAATGAGACTGCCTTAAAAAATGTAAAGTATGAATGGAGGACAAACGTCAAAGAAGTTTTGATAAGTTGAAGCATTCTTAACTCGAGGCCCCTGCTCTACTCAATCGACCCGTGGTAGAATTAATGATTTTTATCGACAAGGCCAATTAAATGGACTTGGATGTGTTCTAATGCAAGAGGGTAAAGTGGTAGCCTATGCTTCAAGACAGTTGAAGTCGCATGAAAAGAACTACCCCACGCATGATTTGGAAAGAGCCGTAATTGTATTTGCGTTGAAAATTTGGAGACATTATTTGTATGGAGAGAAGTGTTTCATCTACACTAATCATAAGAGTTCCAAGTATTTCGTCTCATAATGAGCTAACTTGGAGACAACTAGGGAGATGGATGGAATCGATAAATATTAAGACCATGATTACTGGTCACCCTGAGCGGCCAATGTAGTGGTCGACGCTTGAGTAGAAAGTCAATATGAATGCTTCAGCATTGAATGCCCTTTTGTCATTATCGACGATGGTACCGTGAGTGGCAGCACTGATGCATGAGGGCCGAAGCTTGTTGAATCGAAAGTGCTAGAGGCACAAAAAGAAAGATGAGAAAAAATTGCCGTCGTAATAAACCAAATTGAAATGGTAAAGAAACCGAAGCCACAAGGAACGAAATGAGTTTTATATTATACTGACGGTCAAAATCAACCCGTAATGATTTGAGGAAATTCATACTTGAAGAGGCACATAGTGGATCTTTTGCTATCCATCCCAGTAGCACAAAGATGTATCGAGATTTTAAAATGTCATTCCGATGGTCCGGAATGAAAAGAGATGTATCAGAATTTGTAACCAAGTGTTTGGTGTGTCAAAGAGTAAAGGTAGAGCATCAAGTTCCTTCGGGATTATTGCAGCCTATTAGGGCTACGTAGTGGAAATGGGACTCGAATCACCATGGATTTTGCGGGTCGGGTTACCATTGACGTGGAGAAGGCACACTCACTTAGTCGTGAGTGCACCTGAACATCACCAAGTCACCATTTCCTACCAAAGGAGAACCTACTATTCACTGACAAGCCAGCGTAGTTGTATATCAAGGAAATAGTTCCTGGCTACATGGGATTCCCTCGTATCCATTATTTTGACTCAGATTCTGTGTTTACTCTCTGAGATTTCAAAAATCTTAAGAGGCCTCGGCACTCCGATTGAATTTCAAAGAAAGCTGCCCCACCCACAAACTGGATGGACAATCCAGAGAAAGATCCGCATTCTCGAAGATACGTTATGAGTCAGGTGGATCTAATCTTGAGGGTAGTCAGATCGATACATCGCTTTTGAAGTGAATTTCAGGTATAACAACCAGCTTCAATCAAGTATCGGAATAGCGCCTCATGAGGCTCTTTAAAATGGGAGAAAATGCAACACCGTCAGGTTAGACTAATCGAGCGAAAAGAAAAGTAATTGCCCACTTGATACTTTAGATTGAAGAAAAGTGAAAATGATTAGAGAAAGATTTGAAGGGGCCACCCACACAATCCATATGCCAATGAAAAGAAAAGATATTCTGTATCACCTCGAAATATGCTCCCAGCGCTTTCTACATGTTTAGGGTATATTAAAAGCTAAATAGAATTTTCGGAAAATAAAACGAGAGACCATGAATTAATAATAGAGCCAAGGGTAAAGAAGTCATTTACCACTTGAGGACATAAAAGACATAAAACAATAAGTTTATATGCCATGATGGAATTAGAGAAAAGATTGAATAGAAATAAGAAAGAATGAGAGGGCCTAATTGCAAAAATGAGAAAAATGTTTTAAAATGCAAAGGCCAAACATGGCCTTAATTGGGAATCAAAATATCTCATTTTGGGCTCTCATTTTAGGAGAGCAAAATGGATAAGGAAGGGAGAAGGAGAAGAAGAAGAAGGGAAGAGAAGAAGAAGAAGAAGAGAAGATAAGGAAAAGAGGAGTTCAAAAGAATATCAAAAGGTATGGAACTCTAAAGTTTTGTATGGAACTTTGTATAGATTTGTATGGATACATGTTTGTGGGTTGTGGGTTGTAAGAAACCTAACCCTAGAATGAATTTTTGTATGGAATTGTATTGAATCCTCCCTTTAAGGATGGATTCATGGTTAAATGGCAAGTAAATGAGTTAGGGTTTAGAACAAACCCTAACTAACCTTCATGTTAGGGTTATGTATGGGTTAGGACCCATATTAGAGTTGTTTTTGAGAAATTCATGATAGGTTTCTGAAATAAGATAAGTATTGAAAGAGGATTTGAGTAGAAAAGAGGTTACAAGGAACACTGATACTGATGTGCATGAATATAGAGTTGATCTGGGGTGGCAAATGAGGAAAAATGGAGCAAAACCACCATTTTGGTCATTCTAGGGCCTATACCTGGCATCGAACAGTGGTACCGGTACCAGACGCCCAAACTCCGGTCCGTCGATCACCCGTCAACCCGCTAGCTTCTTGAACGCCAGGTGACCCGGCTTCCTCACAGTACCGCGTAGTCTCCTTTGTACGGGGAGCTCTACCCAAATACAAAACCTGCATATACCTGTCCCAAACAGTGCAATAGATCCAATATATCCAATATATCCAATAACATGAGTAAACGATACTCATAATACATACTAACTATGAATCCAACTATTTCCAATAGTTACAAAAGTTCAAATATCTTTGGTTTCCTATATGCACACATGGTACTAAAAATTAAAAGTTCAACACATGTATAGACTACAAACGTTTCACAACCCGCTTTCTTCAATATTTCAATCTCTAGGACGATCCGGTCCCCTCGTACGCTCCCCCGTACCGTAAAATAATATCCTCGACAGGCAGCCAATACCACTATGGAACGCCCAAGATAGCTTACTCTCCACCCAAGCCGTTGCTGCGAACGCTCCAAAAATAAACATACATTCAAGAAATGCATGATCCACTTGAATGCCCACAGCACCAACTCGCATCCCGAGTCTCATCGATTCTCCTCTTCACACTCATCAAGCCTCAGATGAGAATTATGGTTTTGTTAGTTTGTGGACAACCCGATGTGTGTATATCATCGAAGCAACCAGCTGCATCGATATTATTTATTGACTACTCCTCCGATGTATATCAATTAGCAACTCCGATGATTGATATTATTTGTGGATCAATCCATGACATATCAATCAAGTAACTCCGACGATTGATATTTTTCATTTGGACTATCCTCCGATAATTAACATTTTTAATAAATTCTCCAAACCATTTTCTAGACTCATCTCATGCACTCATTCTATAAATTTAGGGTGTTCCAAGGTATATGGAATGCATGTGTGCCAATTCCAATACAGTTTATTCACATGTAGAAATATATAAACATGCATATATTTACAAAACAATCAATTCACACAATCATGTCATTTAAATTCTCATTTCATACATCAAAATTAGCTCACTTGGGATAATGATCAAACACGATCAATTTTACTTGAATTACTCGACCAAACATATTAATTCACAAAAATATATTTTTAGAACACTGTTTCGGAAATAGTGAAACTCTTGGTTACTATTCCCGAAAAATCACACTTCATCGATTCACTTTGTGAACCCGAATTTCACGGCCATTCCCGGCCTTTTCATATCAAGCATACATTTAATGCACAATTTATCACAAAGTGCACCCAAACAGCCCATACCCATACACGGACTGCCCAGAAATTTCTCTAATTTTTTTTCACAATTCGGTCCCAAGCTTTGGGATAGACACCTACTCTCTCGCCATTCAACTCACTACATAATTTATCACATACCAGAAATAAAACACCAACAGCCCGTAATAGTTTTTCCCACTGTACCATCAAGCCACAATTGAGTTTCCATAAATTACCACCCGGCCCCAAGATTTGGGACCGATCAAACGGCCATTCAAGGCCACAAGCTAACCGAAACATTGAAAAACACTTAAATAAAGTGTAAAACCCAAGTAGGGAGAAGCCCCTACCTCTCGGAGTTTGTCAAACCTACAAACCATCTACGCGAAGCCCTCTCGCTGTGAGCTCCTTCTTGGCCCGAAGACGCCGACCTGGCCTGATTTTTGAGTCAAATAGAATCTTAGAGAGAAGTCAGAGACCTTCTCTCTAAAACCACCATTTTTTCGTTTCCCCTGCTACTGGTTCTCTTTTTTTTTGTTTCCCACGTTTTTCCTTTTTGACATATGAAGAAGACAAACACTATTTAGTGTTTCGTCTTATTCTCATTTAATAAATTTCCAAAATGACCATTTTGTCCTTCTTTTCCTTGGGGCCGCTCGACATTCTATTGACTATCTCGCCGGTCCATTTTCATCATTTCCTCTACTCATACCACTTACGCGACATGAAAGATTCTGCTTATATGCGACTTCATCGCATCGAAAATCATTATACGGCACCCGAAATGTGATGTCTTCAAAAACGTGTAAATTCTTACTTTCTCGGAATTCAACGAAATATTACGTGCTAGCTAGATTTCGCGAGACAATTCCAACGGTGAAATCTGTTTCGTCATCCGAGATCTAGGGAATAAATTCTGGATTTTTAACCGAAATTACAATTTTGTAATCAACACATTTTGCCCTTTTCCGTAATCAATCTCTGCCTTACATTCTCCTCTAAAGGAATTTCATCCCGAAATTCTAGACAATCATAATCTCACTACATGCACATGCAACGGCACTCTACCATGCATGTAAACCAATCATTTAAATCTAAACGACTAAACCACGTGACCTTCATCCCTAAACAAGAAGGATAGGTGGCCCGCATCGTGTCCTCGCGCCCCACGTGGACCTCCAATTCCATAGTGCCCATAGTACCCTCACTAGCCTCACGATCTTAAGGTCGCAAAACCCGATCACGCCTATCCAAAAATGCACACCGGTCCTCCTCGGTCTCATCCGTGTCAACTCAACTGCCTCCAATCCATCACATGAGCCGATCCGGAGTATACTCCGAGCATGGAGACGTGAATACCCGTGGGACACCTATCATGTCAGCAAGAACGCCTAACCCAGACGCGAATAAGGCTTCATCCTCTCGAGCATCTCGAAGGTCCAATGAACCTCTAGCGATACCCACGTCGCGAACCCGATCACTCTTGTGCATCAATCAGAAGACGCGGATCCCAACCTCGAACTCTAAGGGTCGACGTCGCACATCCGCATAGCTCTTCAGCCGACTCTGAGCCGTGAGAAGACGTTGTCGTATCAAGCTCACCTTCTTGAGGTGTCTCTAATCATATTAGGACCAACGATGGAGCCCCTCCCACCTCGGTCCAACATAATGGTGATTCATGGCCTCCCATACAATGCCTCATACGGTGCCATCCGTATACCTCGCCCCGGTAACCGCTGTTGCAGGAGAATTCCACTCATACAAATGCTCCCTCCCAACACCCTTATGATCCTGGGACGATGCTCGTAGCATGTCCCTCTAATACCGGTATAGTCCCCCCAGTTGACCATCCGCCCGAGGGTGGAAAGTCAGACCATCGTCACCAGAATTCCCATAGCCTTTTAAAAACTCTTCCAAAAGTGCGCTGTAAACCTCGGGTCCCTATCCGACACTATGGATACTGGTACTCCATGTAGCCGGACTATCTCTTGAATGTACAACCAGCAGAATCTCTCCAAGGCGAAGGTCATCCGCACAGCTAGAAAATGTGCCGACTTCGTGAGCCGGTCCACTATCACCCATACCGCGTCATGCCTTTGTTGCGTCCGTGGCAAGTGGGTCACAAAGTCCATCGTGACGTGCTCCCACTTTCACTCAGCCACCTCCAATGGCTAAAGAAACTCGTTGGCTTCCTCGGGTGCTACCTAACCTACTCGATATGTGAGACATCGTTTAACAAAGTCCCCTACGTGTCTTTTTCATCCCACTGGTCAGTACCGGCAAACGAAGATCCCGGTACATCTTCGTGCCACCCGGACGCATGGCAAACGTAGAGTAGTGGAAACTCTCGAGAATCTCCTATCTCAAATGGCCAACTGGGAACCAACACCGGTCCCCTATATCGAAGACTACTATCTACGTGAATGGTCCACTGGCCACCTCCAGACTCCGACCGTACCTTCCATCCCCCGGGAGCAGACACTATCTCATGTCCTAACACCGGGACTCAATCACTCGCTTCAACGTAGACGGTGTGGCCACTAAACTCCCCATATACTCCCCGAGTTCCGCTGTTGTAATTCGTAGTCCAACCGTCCCACGCCTAGCATCTCGCTCACTCCCGAGAAGCTTACATCACAACGCTCCGACTTCCGACCAGTACCAACACCACATTTGGCCTCTACCTGGTAATGCAAAGTGAAATTCATAACTTCTAGGAACTCCATCCATTTGGGTTGCCCGGGTGTTGAGGTCTCACGCGTGAAAATATACTCTGACTTTATGGTCCGAGGCCACCTCGAACTCCCCGGGTCAGATAAGTAAGGTGCCAAATCTTCACAAGGCGAAGACTACGGTCGCCAACCCATGTCAGGTGTGGGGTAATTCCCGCCGTGGATTCTTCAACTGACGAGAACCATAAGCTACTACCCTCCCGGACTGTATCCAAACACATCCCAATCTGGCCCTCGAGGCATCACAATACACTGTGTACCCATGTCCCCTGTCCGAGACTATCAAGATGGGGGCTGAAGTAAGTCTCCTCTTCAACTCCTGGAAAGCCTCCTCGCATCGATCATCCTAATCAAACTTGACCTCCTTCTGGGTCAACCTAGTCATAGGTGCTGCTATCCTAGAGAAATCCTCAATGAATCTCCTGTAATACCCACTAACCCAAGAAACCACGATCTCAAGACCGACTCGCATCTCCCATCTCATCACCGCCGACCTTCTCTCGGGTCGACCGACACTCTTTGATGCCGACACCACGTGTCCTGGGTAACCACCCCGCAAGCCGTAACTCGTACTTATCAACTCGCGATAAACATGGTCTCTCAACAACTGTAAAACGATCCTCAAGTGATACTCATGCTCCCACTCGACCCGGGAGATCAAGATGCCATCCACGAAGACTAATGGTACAAACCGATCTAAATAGGCTGGAATATCCTATGCATGAAATCCATGAATGGCCGCCGGGCGCATTCATCAATCTAGCGCACTTCACCGTAAACTCAAAGTGCCAATAACGCATCCTGAACGTTGTCTTAGGGATATTCTGTGTATCCTTAACCTCAAATGATGGTAACCATGGCGTCTATCTTGGAGTAAACTCGCTCCTCCTCAACTCCCCATCAAACAAATCGTCAATCCTCGTACGGGTATCGATTCTGATCGTAACTCGCTCAAATGTTCAGATCACACTGGCTGACCACCCTTCTTCTTTTTGCAAATGTGAACCGGAGCACCTCACAGGAAAGTGTTCTGGCCCGGCGGTCCCTTGTCCAATAGCTCCCAGAATCGGGACTCAGTTCCCGTAACTCAACAGTGCCATCCCATGCGAAGTCATAGAAACGCTAAGTACCAGCGTGTAACTCGACACCGGGTCTACTACCCTCGTGGAGGTAGTCCGTAGCTCATCCGGAAAAACATCCACATACCGCACACACTACCTGAGGTAGATCTAAGTCCGGTCTCTCCTCTGCCTTCTCAGTGGTAAGGCTTCAGCCAACCCGCCAATCGGTCCCTTACACTGACCAGATACTGTCTGGGGTAACATATCATGCTCTGGTCCCGAAACCACATGAGTACCGGGCCCGCGGGCAGCGTAACCCTCCTACACACCTCACAATCGATAACAACTCGTAAGTCGGCCAACCAATCCATCCCTGTGGATGACATCAACTCCGACATGTTCATGATCTTCGTGTCCACCATGAGTAGAGTCCCAGACCCGCCGCAACCTCGACATATCATCCCTATTCTCGCCTAATCCCTAGGAGAACTCACATGGCAAGGCCTCTAAGGTCTCAAACTCCTAAGCCCAATCCTCTCTACGGTCGTGGTTATCCTAACCATGGAATCCTATATCTTGTAGGCGGTCCTACAATCCCGTCCGACCGACAACTTCACCATTCTCAAATCTCCTAATCTTGGCCATGTCTGGGCCACGTAATCATCAACAAATCGGGCTAGCTCTCGTGGAACCAGTCACATAATCCATCACAACACTTGCTTCAAATTTAGGAACTCCTGAGCCTTCGCAATCCCTGGAAAGTACTTACCCATGAACAGCTCCCGAAACTTTGCCCATGTCATAACCTCTAAGTCTCTAGAAGTCCTAGCCCATCTCCACCATACCCGGGCCTCACCCTCTAGCTGGAATGTAGCTAACCTGATCTTGGTCGTATCGAAGGTGATCTCCATAGCCCCAAGACGCTTCCGACCGCATAAACCAATGGTCTGCCATCATCGGGTCTCCTCCCCCTATGAACGTCAGAGGATAATGCGCCCTAAACCTCTGAAGGTTACTAGGATCTCCCGTCACCCGTTACACCAAACAGAGATAGCAAATGGCCAAACACCACACCTCGCAAAGTTTGTCGATCAAACACCGGTGGTGCCCGACTAAGACCCGTGACGCCCTCACGTCCCGGTCCCTCGACCAGCCATCTATACAATCAATATGGCAAGAATTCACTACGCATTCTAAGGCATAAACACACCCCGGTGACACCAATCATACACATAATCGTTGCATACATTGTCCTATACATTTAAAGGTACACAAGGCAAGCAATTTTGTGATTTAAAATATTTCAACAAAATTCTCATTTCTTCGTACTCCCATTTTTGAAATTTCTTATTTTTCGGAAAATTTTGTCTCACTTTATTTGATTTTATTTCATTTTTTATTTTTACTTTCAAAAAATTCCTTTTTTCCAGTTTATTGAAACACTCAAAACATATCCATGTTTTTTTTCTTCATTATTCTCTATCACATCAAATAAACTTAGTAAAGTTTATTTATTTTGATTTTTTTTCATTTTATACCAAAATAAACTTATAAAAATTTATTTTCTTCATTTGTTTTTTCATTTCTTCCAGCTACTGGAAGATACACAAAAAAAATATATACCTATATATTTTTTTTCATTTTCCAGAATACTCAAATAAATTTTTAAAAAATTATTTTAATCAATTTTCTTCGCTTACTACACCGTAAAACCTTAGAAAATTATTTTCTTCACCTCATTTTTTTTCTTTAACTTTGCATGATTTTGTCTAAATCTCCTAAACCTCTTGGATCCAACACAAAACCTAGTGTTCAACCTTAAAATTTTATTAAAATCTCATTATCCTACAAACCAAATAAATTGAACATAATTTATTTCATTTAGTTTCCTTTTCCAGTTTTACTCATTGTAAAACTCTCAACATGTTCAACACCTAAAATTTTATTAAAATTATATTTTGTCATCCAATGTCCAAATAAATTGATTACAATTTATTTATTTCCAAATACACATCAGAACTCCTAAGATTTCGTTTTCCAACATAATAAGTGCTAATCACCTAAGCACCCAAACATCATAACATATCACAAACCATTATAAACATCATTCACATAACATACAACTCATGTTATACACGCACCACACATCAAACACCATGCATGCAAAGGTTCTATTCCCTGATTTCAGGTAATCTCATACCTAAACTGGGGATCAAACCACCCAAGTGGTGATGGCTATCCAAACCCGAGCCCTAGGTATTCGTGATACCTAAGCTCGATACCAAGCCGTGACGCCCCAAACCCGGGGTCCGTCACCACCACAATCCTCACGGAAACACTCCTCGTGAATGTCGGTGACCCGACATCTCTCACGAAAAACTCCGCAGTCTCCTTTGTAACGGGAGCTCTACCCAAATACAAAACCCGCATATACCTCCATCCCAAAACAAAGGCAATAGATCCAATATATCCAATATATCCAATCACATGAGTAATACGGCCACTTGGGCCCACAACGATACTCATAATACATACTAACTATGAATCCAACTATTTCCAATAGTTACAAGAGTTCAAATATTTTTACTCTTATACAATACATATACTAAAATTAGAAGTTTCAATACATGTATACATAATAAACCAAGCCACAACCCGGCTTTCTTCTAATCCTCAATCTCTGGGGGACGATCCGTCCCTCGCACGCGCCCTTGTAAATTTGTAAAATAATATCCTCGACAGGTGAGCTAATGCTCGCAGTGGAATCGCCCTAAGTGGGGCTTACTCTCCACCTAAGTGCAAAGGCAATGTTCCAAAACAAACATACATTCAAGCAAATGCATGATCCTACTTGAATGTCTACACGACCAACCTGCATCCCTAGTCCATCAATTTCCCACACTCACCTGGCCTCGTATGAGAATTATGGTTTTGTTAGTTTGTGGACAACCCTCCGATGTGTGTATATCAATTAGGCAACACCGACGATTGATATTATTTATTGACTACCCTCCGATGTATATCAATTGGGCAACTCCGACGATTGATATTATTTGTGGACTACCCTCCGATGTATATCAATTGGGCAACTCCGACGATTGATATTATTCATTTGGACTATCCTCCGATAATTAACATTTTTAGACAACCCTCCGAACCATTTTCTTAGGATTCATCTCATGCACTCAATTCCTATAGTCCTGTGGTGTTCCAAAGGCATATGGAATGCATGTATGCCAATTCCAATACAGTTTAATTCACATGTAAATATATAAACATGCATATATTTACAAAACAATCAATTCACACAATCATGTCATGTAAATTCCTCATTTCAATATCCAACAAAATTAGCTCACTTGGGCTAATGATCAAACACGATCAATTTTACTTGAATTACTCGACCAAACATATTAATTCACAAAAATATATTTTAGAAACACCTGCTTCTAAATAGTGAAACTCTTGGTTACTATTCTCGAAAATCACACCATCTGCTCACTTTCAGGAACTCCGACTTCACTCCGCCATACCCGCCCTTTTCATATCAAGCATAAGTTTAATGCACAATTTATCACGTGTGCACCCAAATGTACCATACCCATACACTGGACGCCCCAAAATTTCTAATTTTTTCGCCCCCGGTCCAAGCTGGACTGATCAAATCGTCCCTTCGCCTCATTCAACTCACTACATGATTTATCACATAATTCTGTGAAATAAAACACCCAAACAGCCCGTAAATAACCCTCATGCCCACTTCTTTTCTTCACAATTAGGTTTCAATAAATTAAACACCCGTCCCAAGACTGGGACCGATCAACTGTCGTCAAGGTCACAAGCTAACCGAACATTGAAAATGACTTAAATAAAGTGTGAAACCTAAGTAGGGAGAACCTCACTCCTAGGAGTTTGTCAAAACTCACAACTGTACTCCACGTGAAGCCCTCTCCGCATAGAGCAGCTCCTTCTTGTCCCGAAGACCGCGACTACGGATTCTGTCAGAATCTAGAGAGAAGCTCGAGACCTTCTCTCTAAAACCACCATTTTTTCAAGCCCGCCATCGGTTCTCTTTTTTGTTTCCCACGTTTTTCCTTTTTGACATATGAAGAAGACAAACACTATTTAGTGTTTCGTCTTATTCTCATTTAATAAATTTCCAAAATGACCATTTTGTCCTTCTTTTCCCAGTTTTGATATTCGGCACTATCTCGGCCGTCCGTTTTCATCATTTCTCTACTCATACCACTTATGGCACATGAGTACTTGTTATATGTGACTTTCACAAGATCGAAATCGCTTTCTTTACTTCAAGACCCAAATGCGATGCCTCGAAAACTGCAAATTTCGACCGCTCCTCGAATTCGACGAAATTTTACGTATAGCTAGATTTCATGACGATTCCAACTGAAATCCGCTTCATCCAAGATCAAGAAATACTCTGATTTTAACCGAAATTACAATTTTATAATTGAAATTACGATTAGCTCTTCCGTAAATCTAATTTCTCGGCCTTACATAACAATCGGGTTCCGGGTCGATTTTGGTCAACTCAGATATCGAGTGCAGGTCAAAATACCAGTACACCACCGCTCTGTACGGCCCGGTATTTGTATTTTGGCCATAACTTGGTATTTTCATATTCGATTTAAGTTATTCAAGTTGCTGGGTAAAATAGACTTCAAGGAGAACAAAACTCCTAGAAATAGGTATCACCAAATTCTGAATCTAAGTGGCCTATAAATTCACTCAAAGTGGGGCTATGTTCAAGCCAATTTCTGGTTCGGTTTTGAACATAGATTAGTCTAATTAAATGGAATTAAATATCTTGAGTTTCGGTCTTTCACAGAATTGGGTGATTAGGTTGGAGAGAGAACACAGCCTTATCTTTTAAATGAGTACAAAGACCTAGTGTCAAATATGAAGTTAAGACCCCCGAAAATGACAAAAGCCAGTGGCTGCTGCAAGTTGCTGATTTTCTTCACAGCTTGCAACTTGCATAATTCCTTCGTTAGGACTCCATTATGGGTATTCTTGGACTCTATGGAAAGCTCATTGAGTCTAGAATCTAACCATATGCTATTTAATGGCATTTGGTGCCCATATCTTGTCTGAAAAATGAAGTGTTGTACCAAGTGTACTAATCACTTGGTTAAAATTAATTGGAATACATGATAAGAAAGGATGTAGATATGAACAAGAAATAGCAATATTTGTAGATTGGATATGTAAAGGAGCATAGATAAGAAAATTACCTACAGGTATTAAAGGAAGAGTCTCTGTTCTATACTCCTACGGGAGATTGGACAGTCTGATAAAGTACAAGTAAAATGTATAAGTATAGAAATGTATAGGGATATGTCATAAGATATGATAGGTATATGCCATAAGATATGATAGGATATGTCATAAGATATGATAGTCTAAAGTACACGAATGATAGGCACATATGAATATAAGAATATATGATATGAATATATGATAGACATACCTAAATGAATAGATGGAATATGTTAGGAACACATCCTAGAAATGCATAAATGCTAAGAACGATAGAGATAAGTAAAAGATGACAAAGCACAGGAATTAGTACATGTACACGAATAGGGATATATATGAATATATGAATGAGTAAAAGCATACATGATAGAAATATAAAAAGTACATGAATAGCTAAATCATGATATATGATAGAATTACATATATGGTACGAAGACAAAACTAAATGATAGAAAAAGATATGAATATGCGTATTGTAAAGACTTATGCGAACAACAGTACGAAACTAATAAATATGTGAATGTATTACAGACGAAATAAATAATAATGTATATCTCATCAGCATACATGATAACAATAATTATTCATGCTTATGAGATATGTCAGAAAATGTAATATGAAAAATAATTGGATTGTCTGCTTAGAACCTAGTAGAGGGATAGATAGGCATGCACATGGGGACACGGAGTTAATGGCTGACATACGAATCTACGAGATACGGTTCTGAGATATCGAGGCCAGTTTGGGTCGATGACATAGATCTCGTTTGGATCACGGTGGCCCCGAAAGGGTCACTACATAGTACATGGCATAGGTCACTGTCTCGTACAGTGATGATACCTTCGGTTATACACAGATAGAGATCATTGTCTCGTACAGTGATAGTACCTTCTAGTACATACAGACAGAGATCACTATCTCGTACAATGATAGTACCTTCGGATACATATAGTTATTTCCCGTATCCGCTTCTAAGGTATTTGCAGACATGAAACCTAAAATAAAATGACAAGTATATGCAAATGAAATGTATAGAATATATGACATGATATGAAAAGCATAACACTGCTATGCGATGAAAGTATAGACAGTTACAAGAACAAGAAGTAAAGTACAAGATGACTGATGTAATCTGACGGTATATGAAAAGTACATGATGCGTAGAAAAGTATGAACAAATACGATTATGTATGAGAGAAAAAGTATATGATAAGTATACAAGTACAAGAAATAAAGTGTCATTGACATGAAACGTATATGACAGATAAAGTATATGAAAAGCATATGGAAAGTACAGTACATGAAAAGCACAGTATATGAATATCATATGAAAGTACAGTATATGAAAACACATGAAAGCATATGTGAAAACATATGATAGTATATGATATGATAGTAAAAGTATAAGTCTTATACTCCTAAGGGAAATAGGAAAGATGTGATAGAAATTCACATAATTCGAAAAGTAATGATATGATATGAAAGATGAAACATATGAAAAGTATAGAAAATATGTAAAAGTACAAAAGTATATGACAACATATGTAATAGAATATGAAAAGCAATAAGTTACAAAATGAGTATGGAATATGCAAAGTATAGAAGCAGAATCTGATAAAAGTATAGATAGAATATACGAACGCAAATGCAGGTAACGGAAAAAGTTGACATGCAATAAGCATGTAAAGATGATAAGTTATAAAAGTTATATGAATATGTATAGATATATGAAATTCATATGTATAAGCTTGTGACGGTCACCATTGGTGGTTGTCCATGCTATGTTTCGTAGCGTAAAGCAGCGCGGGTGTTAATCCGTGTAGAGTGCGAAAGAGGAGAGCGAGAGGACATGACATTCCATCGGTTACGGGCATCTCGAGATAGTGCTTCCCTTCATGGCCCATTTACGCAATCTCTGATGTTTTGTAATAGAAATTGTACATGTATAAGTAAATGGGACTCTGTATATGTGTATAGATTTTTATGGACACCACTCCGGTGGTAGTTCTTTTGTATATGTAAATGATTTTTGTTATTACAGAAATTGTTTGTATACTACAGGTACAAGTACATCTCTGAGAAAGAACAGGTCAATGAGAGTCCTAGTATATAGTATACAGTATAGATAGTATCGCGCCCCGGACTCGGTTTGGATCCACCAATCGAGTCGCATCAGGATCCGGTGGGCTTAACATATTCGATACGAGATCGACGAAAAAGTGTTTTTGAAAGTATCGCCTTGGAAAAAGGTGATGAGATTCGGGAAAAAGGGCAAGTTGAGCCCTAGATTTATTGGCCCTTATGAAGTAATCGAAAAAGTGGGTCCAGTGGCATACAGATTAGCATTACCTCTGGACTTAGAGAAGATCCATAATGTGTCTCATGTGTCCACGTGCAGATGCCGTCGACCTATCACATGTAGTCTCTTCGGAGACAATTGATGAGACTAGATTTGACGTATGAAGAAGAGCAGCCAGTTTGCTTCCGTGAAGTGAAGAATTACGGAACAAGAAGATTACGCTAGTCAAAGTCTTGGAGAAACCCGAAGACCGGAAAAGTCACTTGGGAAAGTGAGGAAACGTCACGACGATGTCATAAGCTGTTTGATAAGGTAATTTCGAGACGAAATTTTATTAAGTGAGGAGAGTTATAACGCCCCAGCCACCCTAAATTTTTATAATAAAAATTATTATATATTCGGCGGTATAATTAGGCGACAAGGTATTTTTAAGAATTGTTAGATGAATATTGATTAAATGATTATATGCTAAAATGTGAAATTTATTGAATCCGGAAATAAACCCAAGTGAAAAAAAAAAAAAGAGAAAATATGGAAATTGTAAAATGGGGACCTAAGGGTCAATTGTAAATAAGTATAGATATCTAAGTGAAATTAGGAGAAATAAATGGCTTGAGGAAAATATGTGAGACTTAAATGAAGAATAATAGAAATTGAGGACCTAAATAAAAAAAGAAATAAAGAAAAAAAATCAAGGAGAGGGCATGTGGCATGTAGGAAAGAGGGAGGAAGTTTCCTCCTTTTTAAATACGATTAAGGGTGATCCATAAGAAGAGGAAAGGAGAAAATAAGAGAGAAGAGAAGGGAAGAAGAAGAAGAGAAGAAGAAGAAGGAAAGGAAAAGAAGATCGTAGGTATGTAAACTATGTGTGTATGGAACTTGTTAAGTTTCGTATGGAAAAGTATCGATTTTTGTACAATTGTATGGGTTTGTCTAGTTTTGGGTATAGAAAGTATATATACATGGTTTGGAACCCTCTATCTTGTGTATGGTTACGGTTTGGAAACTCCCAAACTCATTTCTGGTTAGGTTTGAGTTGAGCAGAGCTCTAAGGCTCCTATAGATGTGTTTTGGGAAAGGTGCAGTTTGCAATTTGAACGAGAAAGGAATTTCTATTTTTTGATCTACGCATTAAGCTAGGAACCTTAGAACTTAATTTTGAGTAAGAAATAAAGGGAATTTTGTAGTGAGTCCCTATGTTAAATTGTATTCACATCAAGGAACTTGATGTTAGGCTTTTGAATTTCTCAATTCAGATCTCTGTAGACCAAGTTATTGTCTTTTACGGGAGGTTGGAGTCGACTAGGCAGTTAGTCGGCTCGGTTGGGTGTGACTACATGCTACAACCTCCTAACCCCGAGTCATAAGTCCTTTGTATGAACTCTGTTTTGGGTGTTCTTAGACTTTATGGAAATCCCATTGAGTCAAGATGATGTTAGGATTTTGAATTTCTCAATTCGGACCTCTATAGACCAAGTTATGGTCCTTTTACCGAGGTCAAGTCAGCTCGGCCAGTTTAGGTCAGCTCGACTGGGTGTGACTATATGTGACCTCCAACTTCGAAAGGTCATAACTTCTTCGTCCGAACTCCGTTTCAGGTGTTCTTGGACTCTATTGAAAGCCCATTGAGTCAAAATTCCATTCATATACCTGTGGAGGATAGTAGGTGTTAGGCCAAGATTTTAAAGGTCAGGACACCTGAAGTATGTCGAGTCGGCCATTTGTGTTTGATTACGTGTGACCTCGACCGAGGAAGGTCACTGCTTCTTTGTCCGAACTCCGTTTCAGGTGTTCTTGGACTCTATGGAAATCCCATTGAGTGAAGATTCTATTTTTATACCTTTGGAGGACAGTGGGTGTCAGGCCAATCTCTACTTGGTCGGGGACACCTCTCGGCGGGGGTAAGGTCGGCTTGGCTATGTTGATCACGTGTGACCTCCCGACTTGGAGGTTCTTGGCTTCTTCGTCAGTGCAATTTAGGTGTTCTTAGAATCCTATAGAAATCCCATTGAGTCAAGAATCCATATATATATATATATATATATATATTTATATATATATATATATATCTTGTTGAAATTGGAACTTCCGAATTAAACTCAATCAATCTAACCAAAAACCACTATACGCATGAATAATATTGTTCTTTAATGGTTTTGGAATAAGTTTGACGAGGAGGAAAATCCAAACTGAGATTGAAATTCCGAGGATTGGAATCAAAATGCAAAGCTTTTTGGGTTTGTTCTACCGACTTCTATTCCTCGTTTCAAGTTTTTGCATGTTTGTTCTATTTTTCCTATTCTCGTTTCAATATTTGAAATGCTTATTCTAAATGCATAAAAAAAGCATATTAAATTGTTTTATTTGATTTGAGAAAAGTGATTGTGAAATGTTTGCATATGACAATTGCATGATTATTGAAAATAAACTATTTATATAAATGTACGTATTGGACTATATTTTGCTATAAAGTTTGAAACGCCCTTAATAGGAGATGTTAGTTTATTTCGCGTGGAGATGGGTGGTATACGATAGGGGTCAAAATAGCGATGCTGAGCGATTGTATTTATTGATGTGTCACTCACGTCCGACCAGCGGGACCGTATAGTAGGGTTCGGATCTGCCAAAACGGATCAAGCTGGGAAAGGGGTACCACATTGGCACCCATGCGTAGCTCTTGATGCGTGGACCGACTTGCACTTTTGCTCCGTGGCTTACGGTCGATTGTCGCCAAATCTTAGAGAAGCTAAAAAACTACTCCTCCTCACCTCTCTTCTCCTTCGCTCCCTCTTCCTCTATGTCTGTCTCTATGCCAAAAATGGCCCTTTTTTTTCCTTTTGACTTTTCTTCAACCCTTTTCTTTTCCTTTTTCTTCATTTTCTTTCTTTATTTCTTTGTTTTATTTGATGATCTTATCTTAAGATGAGAGGGACCTTCTCCCACATGCCATGTGTCTTCACATGGACCATGCATTATGTGACATGTGTCCCCCTCTACACTACATGCTCTCATGCCATGTGTCATCCGACACTCGATACCTCGAAAAACACAAAATTTTGAATTCTTGGAATTTGATGAAATTTGACGGGGTAACTATATTTAGCGAGACGAATTCAACGGTGAAGTCCGTTTCATCATCCGAGATCTAGAAAATTTCTTATTTTCAACCGAAATTACCGTTTTACCATTTTTCAGAAATATTGAAGTTTTTTCCGGGGTTTTACATTCTTCCCCCCTTAAAAGAATTTCGTCCCCGAAATTCACATCCACTAGCACACACAAACAGATGCATATGCAGTAATCATTCTAGTGCCATATATTAGACTATGCATCTTCGTCCTCAAATAGGAAAGGATAGGTGGCCCCCATCGTGTCCTCGTGTTCCCACGTTGCCTCCTCCACTCCTCGGTGTTGCCACAACACTTTTACTAGCCTCACGGTCTTGCGTTGCAAAACATAATCCCAGCTATTCAAGATATGCACTGGTCCTTCCTCGAAGGTTCCATCTGTATCAGTAGTAATCTCTCCCCAATCCACTAGATGAGCTAGATCTAGAGTATACTTCTGGAGCATGGAGAAGTGGAACACCTCATGCATACATGACAAACTCTGTGGTAGTGCCAACCGATATGCAACTGTGCCCACCCTCTCGAGTACCTCAAAGGGCCTAATATACCTTAGCACTAGCTTCCCTCTCTTATCGAATCCTGACCATCTCTGTAGGCATAACTTTCGAGAAAGATGTGATCACCCACTTCCAAACTCTAAATTAGAGCACATACATCGGCATGGCCTCTTTTGTCTACTCGAGCCGTGAGAAGGCAGCATTAGTATCAAATCCACCTTCGAGAGTCTCTCTAATCGGATCGGATTTATTGATGGAATACTCTCCCGTCATCCCAACGGTCGATGATACGACATGGCCTCCCATATAAGGCCTTATAAGGTGCCATTTGAATATTCGCCTGATAACTGTTGTTGTAGGCGAATTCCACTAAGGGTAAATGATCCTCCCAACTACCCTTGAGATCCAGGCCACATGCACGCAACATGTCCTCTAAAATCTGTATGGTCCTCTCCGATTTACCATATGTTTGAGGATGAAATGTTGTGCTCATCGTAAACTATGTCCCCATGGCCTTTTGGAAACTCTTCCAAAAGTATGCCGTAAATAGGATCCACAATACGATATAATGAGGCGGCACTCCATGGCCCGGAAAAATGTCAGAATATATAGCCGTGAATTCCTCCGGTGTGAAGGTCGTAGCGTGTTGAAAGTATCTTGGCAATTGGTAGATCAGCGTATAACCCATGCGACATCATGCCTCATTGTGTGCGCCGTGAGTCCACAAAATCTATCGTGACATGCTCCCACTTCCACTCAGCTACCTCTAATGGTTAGAGTAGCCCTACTAGCTTCTGATGCTCAGCCTTTACTTGTTGACATCTGAGACACCGTCGAACAAAATCTCTAGCATTAATCGCTTCATCCTTTAAATGTACTAAGCGCGAAGATCTTGAAATACGTCTTTGTACCACTGGATGACAAAAGCGAAGCGGTGGAACTCCTTGAGATCTCCACTCCCGAATCGGGCAGGCTGAGGAACCCTGACGGAATCCACTATCTTTGAGAATCTTGCCATGTGTGGATGGCCCAGACCTTAAGTCGCCCCGTACCTGATGGTACTCGATCCCACCCAATGGATGATATCTCTAAAGCTACTGTCACTGCAAGGACTCAATCACCTGCTCGAGTAGGGATGGGCGTAGCCTGAAGCTCACTGGCGCTCCCCCAGGCACGATCATGCCAGTGCGGCCTAAAGCCCGGCCCACGTAATCTCGAGGCATGCACTCAGGAAGCTACAGCGCTGGTACCTCCTCTTGACTTCATTGACGTATCAGCCACTAAATTTAACTTACCAGGATGGTAATACAAAGTGAAGTCATAATCCTACAGATACTCCATCTATCTGTGTTGCCTCATGTTAAGGCCCCGCTGTGTGAAGATATACCTCAAACTCTTGTGAATTACAAATACCTGTTGCTCGCATACGAGATAGTAGCGCGATGTTTAGAGGCCCAGACTATAGGCGCCAGCTCGGATCATGTGTAGGAGTAGTGCTCATGATTCTTTAGTTGTCTGGAGAACCATAAGCCCTGACCCTCTCGGATTGCATCAAGACACATCGATCCGTCCACATAGGCATCATAGTACCGCAGTGTACCTACATCACGTTAAGGGACTATCGAATAGAGCTGAGTAAGCTCCTTTCAACTCTTGGAATGTCTTCTCACATAGATCATCCCACTCAAACTTGACCCCCTTATGGGTTAATCTAGTCATAGGTGCTACTAGCTGGGAGAAATCCTCTATGAGCGATCCAATATCTTAGTGTCGATCCCAGCTGTGTATCAGGCGACCCCGACCTCTCTGACTCATAACAGCCTCGGCGCTTCTCGGGTCTGCGACACACTTGAAGCCGACATGGCGTGTCGAGAATTTCACCTCAATAAGCGATACTCGCGCCACGAACTTAACGCCACAGGCGATGGTCCTAAGTGCTTGGAGAACAATCCTCGAATGATCCTCATGCTCCTCCTCGGGGCCCAGAGTTAGATCGAGATGTCGTTAACGGAAATACCCGCAACAAAGCAGTCCAAATAGGGTTGGAATACCCTATGCATGAGATGTATGAATGTCGTTGGAGCATTCGTCAATCAGAAAGAACATCTTTGGCAGCGAACTCGAAATGCCCGTGCCGAGTCCTAAACGTTGTCTTAGGGATATACGCACTCCACCCAACCTCAGCGATGATACCCGGGTGAAGTCACATCTTGGATTGGAAATGGGTGCCCCTCTCAGCTGATCAAACAAATCATCAATCCTCGGTAATGGATATCGATTCTTGATCGTAACTCTGTTCAACTGTCGATAGTGCAAGACACGATCGTGATACGGTCCTTCTAGTAAAGAAATAGGGCGCCCATGGTGAAGTCTTTCGATCTAATAAAGCCCTTATCTAATAATTCCTCTGATTGAACCTTGAGCTCACGCAGCTCAGTCAGTGCAATCACTTGTGAGGAGTCATAGAAATGGGCGACCATACCCGAGTGTAACTTCGATAACAAAGTCACATCCCACTGTGCGGAGGTAATCGTGCTTCGTCGGGAAAGACATCCTCATATTGGCTAACCGCCGAGGTAGACTGAATCTGTCTCCACACTCATCCTCTAGGGTGGAAGCGCTTGACCCATCAATGTCGCTCCACACAGGTCGTGCGGTCTAGGGTAAGGCATCATGCTTATCCCATTGAAAAGTCACACTAATACCATCCCTTGTGTAGCGTGAAATCATCTCACGATCACGATCCTGTCCGTGGCGACAGTGTCTGAGTCGACCAATCCATGCGAGAATGACATCAAATTTTTATATGTCCATCGCTTTGAAGGTCCCTTTGTGAGCAGATCGCGTTCATGCAGCAAACTGCAGGTACGACATATCGCATCATTATCACACTTATTGCTGGGAACTCGTGGCGTTACTCTCAGGGATTTGCCTCTAAACCGACATCTTGGATCAAATGACAGTCATGTTGCAAATTCAACAATGTCTTATGGGCGGATGCAAAAGCGTATATGTCCGTAACCTAATCAGTAACTGATACAATAAGACATGGTGGCGTGAACAGCACTAGGTCATAGTTCTTGACGATTTCTGTGCTGAACCTTCTGACCTTTGTGTTTCTCATGTTGTTCTGTTTCGCTGACACCGTGGGCAGGTGTGGTTCATGACATGTGAGGTGGGAGGGATAAACGTGTTCACCACTTTGTCCCGTGATGGCCCGGGAGGCGAGGTGTCAATAGCCACAGGATCCTTGCCTCTGAGGCGATCTCGCCTCCACGTATCGGGCTGATGGCAAAGTAACATATCCGATGGCAAAAGTAACATATCATCTGCTCTAACTAACTAGAAGTCATAATCTAGCCTTGGCCTTGATAGTTGCAGCCCCGTCCTTGAAATCCTCGTGGACTAGAAGTCTTCTGCTTCTTTCTCCTAACTACAGTATTAACCTCCTTCCCCCCATGTTACTAGTCTCCCCGCAGATCACCTAATGCTCCAGCATCATCTATCTCTCTATGGCCATAGTCATTCCGACCACGTAGAGGCCATATCCCATAGAGAAATCCTGGTTACCACCCCGATGGACAACTTCAGCCATCCTCTAATTTCCTCACCTGGGCCATATCTCGTGACCACATAGTCATCCCCCGAAAAACATGCTAACTCCTGAACTGCCTACATATTCTCGAAAGCACCGTCTATATTTCCTTGCTTCCAACTCAAGGAACTCCTGGGCCTTTGCATGCCTAGCAGATGCCGGAAAAACTTATCCATGAAGAGCTCCCTGAACTCTCCCCATGTCATCGTCTCAGGATCCCTCGAGACTCTAACCCAATCCCACCATATCTGGGACTCTCCCTCTAACCGAAATGTGGCTAGCCTGATCCTCGTAGCATTAGAGGTAATCTAAATATTCTCCATAATCCTCTCAACCATCGGAACCAATGATCAATTATCACTGGATCCCCTCCCCCGGTAAATGTCAGAGGATGATGTGCTATAAACCGTTGGAGGTTAGTTAGCCTCCATTGACTCCCGACTACACTAGCTTGTGCAATGGCAGCAGCTGTAGTACTCATGGCCTCAACAAAGGCCTACTGATCAATTACAGGTGGAGTACTTCGCGGATGACCCCGGCGTCCTCTTCCCCGACTTGCCATCTACATAAGTCAAATAGCAAATTGAGGTTCTTTTTTCTTTATTCCATTAGTGGTGCATATGCCACCACTAATACACATCACACTCATTTCCCATATACTATGGATCAAGTATATGATTCATAAAATTTTCAACACATTATCATGCAATAAATCATGCATATAATTTCATCACAATGCACAGCATGGTCTGGGAACTCCTCGCCTATCGAGTCCCAGGTACTTTCAGATACCTAAGCTCCGATACTAAGTCGTGTTTCGTAAGATGTACGCATGTCCATCAGGCCCTAGGTATTTGTATACTTAAATCTGATACCAAGTTGTGATGCCCCGATTTTCGAGGGTCATTTTTGTTTTTTCCAAATATTCTGAGTCCCTTTCTATCGCAATAGAGAAACCGAAATGGGTAGTAACCCATTGTTTTAGTTTTTCCTAGCTCTTTCAATTTTTTTTCATGAATTTCTTCCAACTGTAAAATTTATACAGGGAGTAAAAAGTCCGAGAAATATTAACACTACATTGTACCAGTCCGAAACTAAGTTTTATTACAAAACTTATTATTTACATAATCAAAACTGAATATTCAAAAAAGAATATTACAAAATAAATTATTAGGCCACAATCCGACCTTTTTCACAACAAACCTCGACCTATAAGTGTCTTCTCGTTGCACCTCCAAAGACTAAAAATATTTCCCCACGATCAGAAAAAACCCGAGAAAATTCAAATTTTCAGTATAGAAAATAGTAATTTCGACAAACTAAAATTTTCTAGATCTTTGATGACGAAACTGATTGATCATTGAATCGCTCTCGCAGTGACCCAAATACCACGTCGTAAATTTCGTCGAATCTCAAACAATTGTAATTTCACGTTTCAAGGCACCAGCGCTTCGTGTCAGAACTAAATAAATACATGTGGATGTGATAAAAGTCACCCACTACATGTACAGCTGCACGATTGGGGCTGAGAGACAGATGAACGGCCTGGGACAGGTCGTAAGATCAAAATCGTTAAAAACAGACAAGCATTGGGAATTATTATGAAAATGTTAATGAGAATAAAGACAAAATGCAATAGTGTCATCTTCTCTAAAATGAAGCAAAAATCGACAATGGACTGAGATCAGATTTTTAGAGAGAGAGAGAGAGAGAGCTCCTTCTTCAAATTTAGTGGTCTGCTGAATCGTCTGCTATCACCTTGAGCAAGAAGCCGCATCTACTGACGAGGGCCACGCCATGGACATCGATTTGGTGGAGTTCGATTAACCTGTAAGAGGTAGGAATCTTTCACTTGTGTCATTCTTACAAGAGCCATGTAAATGGTTAGGATGTTGAGGCTTGATTAGCCGTAGTTTTCGTCTCAAAACATTTGAAACCGATGAGAAAATCCTCATTAGCAGGTGGTCGAACAAGGCCAACCCGAGGGCTTCACTGTTCATGTGAATAGTGACTTGAATTTTGGTGTGAATTTTTATGATGATGAGTGATTCAAAATGAATTGTTTGTATTTGTTAATTAGCCCATGTGAGCTAATTTTGGTGTTATTGATGTGAATTTAATAACATGTTGTATGTGGATTAATTATGTTAGTATATACATGTTTTATATATTAGCATGAGTTTATTGGGATTGGCATCATGCATTCCATATGTGCTGGGGTACCCTAGAATATTAGAAGTGAGTGCATGACATGAAATTGAAAGAAAAACGAAAAAGTTTGTGAAAGGAATTTCAAGGAAGATTTTCCGAAGAATTGTCTTGGAGAGTCGTCTAACGGATCACTTTGCATTTAGGACCATGACCGCTTGAGTGTTATCTAGCAATTCGCCGAGGGTAGTCCAATGCATATCGGCCGTAGTGAGTTTCTCGAGAACAAAAGCTTTTGTTTTGAAAACTGATATTTTACTCGATTCATAGCATATGTGAGGAGCTCTGAGGACTCGACATGGATCTGGGTCATAAACATTCGAGTAAAGTTCATGTAATTGCTCGATGTGATTGTTTGCCATGGCATGCACTTAGGTGGGGAGTAACCCATGTAGAAAATTATTCTTATCGGGCTTTCTTGCTCACCCCCGTCGAGGGATCACTTCATAGGCACAGGAGTATTAAAGAGACTACGCTCACTAGAGGTCATATTAGAAGAAAGTTTTGACTGTGGTTTGGTATTCGTTTTGGTAACATGTATTAAAACTCTAAATTTTGATATGTTTGGTAAAGAGTAATTTATTAACTCTGAACCATTGTGATATAGTTTATGTATTTTGTGAGTATTAATGCAGTCTAAATGGCCATTATTTTACCTTCGCACAGGGACCTTGTGTGGTCATTGTAAATTTGGCTGGGACAAATTCCTCGGGGCAAAGCCCCCGCACAAAGGAGACTCTCGCCCAATTTTCATGAGTGGTGTCAGTTACCCAGACATCCACTGAGTATTCGCCGGTTGATGTTGTCAACTGACACCCTGATTCATTACAACGACGAGGTGAGCAATGCCCTGTAGAAAATTCACCTACAAGGGCTACTCCCCACCTAAAATGTACATGTAGTGGCGTACATAAAACATCAAATCATATTCAATATAAATAATGCAATCTTATATGAAATGTTACGTGTCATGCATGAGATGAGAGTCCTCATGTCCACACTTGAGTCCCAACTCCGCACTTCACACCTCGCGAACGCCTGCTGAAGACCGGGCCATCGCGTTTCACCCAATGGCTTAAACTATCGACAACCCTCTAATATTCATTTGAAGTTATCAACTCCCGTGTGTTTATTCAACAGTGAATTTCCGTGGTCTCACCGCAGCTTCTCGTGACGTCTTCTAACACTTTTAAGTAACTTTTATCACCGGATACATGTCCACTTAAGAATAAAATTTGGGTCTTTCACCCTAGGGGCGGGAGGGGGGGGGGGGGATCTGCCCCATGTTGATTCACCCAAACACACTTGATTTATTGTTACTATTGTTTTACACAACCATGAGTATTGATTTTAGACGTTGTCCCATTTTCGAGCTCACCGCACATTCACTAAGAATGGTGAATGATCAACAAATACCATGACACACACCCGACTCCTCGACGTGATACCATGCATATAGTTTTACCATGTCATTTCATGCTATGTCATGCTACATGCACAATAAGAGTTACATGCAACATTTATAAATTCCGGATAATTTTATTTTCTACATATAATTTTCATTCATCAAAATTTCTATGTTAATACATAAAGCAAGTACATATTAACATGATTTTTACACAAAACAGCGTGTTATTTATTTTGCCAACAATAGCACATAAAATGGCTCAAATCTTATACCCATATAAAATAGAGCACCTCGTCCTTTATTTGTCAACCATTTTTGCCCATTCATCAACAAATTACTGTGATACTAAAATACTCAACAAACCTAAAGACATCAGTCCCAGGATCAAAACCAATCCTCAATCCAGTCCGGGACTGCTCGGAACTAGTCCCAAAAATTTTCAATATTCGGGGCCCCAAAAATCTTAGATCAACTACACCCGCCGTCACGGTCCCTCGAAGACACCCATATTTAATGGTCTTTAGGCTAGAAATAATCCAAGTAGGAAAACTTCCTTACCTCGCAGAGTTTGACTAAACTCTAAGATTTTGAGACCCACGCTGTAGCCTCTCCTCGAGGCGTGGACCCGACTTTGCCTTGTCTCGATGAAAAACCTACTCATTCCACTGTCAGAATCTAGAGATAAGCTAAAGCTTCTCACCCTCACCTCTCTCTCCTTCGCCTCTTCCTCTCTCAAATTGGTCTCTCCGCCAAAATGGCCCATTTTTTTCCTTTGACTTTTCTTCATCCCTTTTCATTTCCTCTTTTTCTTCATTTTCTCTTTGCTTCAAGAGCTTGCCTGCTGACTATCCCAAGCATGAGACATCTCCCATTACATGTGTCTACTACACGACCATACATTATATGACACATCCCCTTGCACTATATGGCTCTCATGCCATGTGTCCTTCTCCATGTCACCCGACATTCTGACACTCAAAAACTTGAAATTCTTACTCGTCGAATTTACGTACCCGACTGTAACTAGGGATTTCGCGTAGACTAATTCAACAAAGACTGCTTGGCTATCCAAGATCTAAAAATTCTCCTATTTTTAATCTAAATTACCTTTTTACTCCTTTTTTTTAGGAAAATGATTTTTTTTCCTGTTTACACGCTTGAAGCCAACCCTCCTTATATTTAAAGAGAGTTTAACTCTCTTTTGAGAAAGAGGAAAAAAAAAAAGAATGTATTCAACACTTTTTTTTTGTCTTCTTCGTGATAAGGATGCCAACATCTCCTGTGTCATCGAGAATGACCGTAGTTGCGTATTGTTGTCACTATCCAAGAGCCGCCAGACGCTGCACTGCATAATTATCAAGCACCCTTGGAGAAGGCTAATTTTATTTAAGGAGATTGTGGTTTCAACAAGACCAAATTTCCACTCCATCTTTGTAGTTTCTTTTGTTTTTTTTCATCTCCTTCTATAATTACTTAGTTTCAATGTATTTGTCATGGCTATCAGAACACATAGTTGTCACGCCCACTCCGCCTCAAGCACATGGAGCAAAGACTGTACGGGACTCTTTAACTTATACCGCTTTTTCACAAATCAAAAAAAACATTTATATTTACATTATAGTACCACCGTAGTGGTCTATGTTCGATACACCGAGTCACATTACTTCTCAATATACAAAACTTATACCTATCCCAAAAATACAGAGATTGTGGAAGCAATGCTAAGTGGAGCACCTATCTCTCGAAGCAGCCCGTCACGATGTGATGCTCTCATTCTCTCGTCTCATCATCCTGTCAATCTTACACCGATTAAAAACTCATTTTGCTTTTTACGCTAAGTGAGAAACATATACGTGACTCACCTCAATAACTATGATCGCCTCAAACAAATACACTTATCTATCATTTTCATATATAACATACACTTCTATCATGTGACGCTTGGACATATAACCTTTCATATCATTTATTTCTATTCTTAGTACTTTATCATTTGATATTATCTTTCTAATGGTTCATATTACATATCCTATTCCGTGTACGCTATATTCAGATACATATATTACTTTCATGGTTATATACTATACCATTCGCCATGCCCCGCTTTCATGTACCGTTATCATGTATCTCATCATGTACCGTCACGCATCAAGTATCATGTACTGTTCATGTACTGTGTTCATGTACTAATTTCATATAATCAGGTCTATGTATTGTCTATGTACTATTTTCATATACCGCTTTCCCGTTTATACTTTTCATATTGCTTTCTTTCATATTGTACTTGTTCATACTTTCGTGTAATACTTGTACTTCCATATACCGTATTCATGTACCGTTCATGTACTATTTTCATATATTCGCTTTCCCGTTATACTTTTCATATACATTTTCTTCATGCCTCAGAAATACCAAAGAATTGGATACATGAAACTATATAAAGGGCCCGGTTGCTTGTACTCACTCGCACGAACATGTCTATAAAGGGGCCCTGAGGCGCCAAGTATCATCATGGCATCTCATCTATAAATGCCCGGGTTGCGCCGTGATGACCCTTTCTCGGGCCACCGTGATCCAAACGGAATCTATCTCACTCCACTCCAAACGGCCTCGATATCAAAACCATATGCCGCTGCATTTATTCTCTAATGGCATGTCAATCTATCCTCTACTCGCCATAATGTGCAATCCGTTTATATACATTTTTTGGTAATATTATTTCATAAGCATGAATAACTATTGTTATCATGCGATTGCTTTTGTAATATACTATCATTACTTTAATTTGTATTCGCTCTCATATTTGTAGCTTCATATTACGGTTCTCACATTTCTCTATAATACATATATTCTATATTTTTGTCATGCATGCATTTACTCATTATCTCATATATTCATATATGCCTAATATTCGTGTACATGTACTCATTCCCAGCTTTGTCATCTTTTTACTTATTCTATCGTTCTTAGCATTTAAGTATGCATTTCTTATCATGTGTTCCTAGCATGTTCCATCCATTCATTTAGGTATGTCTATCATATATTCACATCATATAATCTTATATTCATATCATGTCATCTACTTGTAACATCTACATCTTGTTAACTTATATCTTCATGTACTTTATCGACTATCATATCTTATGACACATACCCATACATTTCTATACTGTACGCTTACTTGGTACTTTATCATACTATCCTATCTCCCGTAGGAATGCAGAACATAGACTTCTTCCTTGATACCCTTGTTAGGGTACCTTCATGTCCAAACTATTTACTTTATCTTTTCTTATTCACACACATATAAACATTCGTTGACCCGAGATAAAGAATGAATGAGACTCGATCTGATATATGCAGAAGGTCTGATGCGATTAAGACGGAACATAGACGTGTCGGCCCACATAATAGAATTGTCGAAACACTAGCAGAAGTATCGAAGCACTTGTCATGTATACGTGCCTACCCACGTAATAGAAGCATCGTAGCGAAGTCTGCAGAAGCATTGATCATATGCGTGCTGCCCGTGTAATAAAGGCGTCGTAGCAGCATGAGTGCCCAACAGCGATCATATATGTCTTGTCATTAAATATCGAGTCTTAGCGATTCATACATTATTATAGTGTTCTTTAGCTTATCATTTATTCTTTTCTTCTATACTCCTCTTACATATCAAAATCTAAGTATATTAACATTTCTTGTTCCTTATCTATATCTTTTCTTATCATGTATTCGATTGACTTTAACTTAGCGATTAGTACACTTGATGCAATGATAAAACTTAGATATGTAGGTACTTAATGCCAGCAAATAGCATATGGTTGGATTCTAGACTTCAATGAGCTTTCCATAGAGTCCGGAACACCCGAGGAGTCTAGCAGAGGAGTTATGCAAATTGTAAGCCATGAAGAAATCAGTAAAGCTTACGGCTACTTGCGATAATAACGGCGACCACTTTGGTTTTGTCATTTTCAGACTTATTATAAAAACAATATTATCAAGCTATATATGGATGGATTCCTAGACTGAGAGGATTTCCATAGAGTCGAGACACCTCAAATTGAACCGGACCCGAAGAAGTTATAGCTAGTGAAGTTGTGAAATGATAGAAAAATCTGCTCAAGTGAACAAGTACCACGCCTAGGCGTGTAAACATTTTCCTGAGCCTGCGCCTTGCATTTCATTTGAAAATCCCAAAACTCACTCAAATTCTCTAAACACTTCTTATGGAGTACTAATCAACTCAAGGGACTTCCTTGATGCATATCTTAAACAATCTCGGTTTTCCCCCGAGCCCAGGCATGCTCGATTCTAGGGTAGGAGTACTTTCCCTCAAAACCACACAGAAAAGAACATCCATACCTATCTTTACATATCTTCTACCAATTAGGGTTTCATTAAACTGAACATATATCGAACATAGTCGAGATAGGATTTTACGAATACAAACATGAACAGAAATCTATACGGTAAAACCAATCCATACCCATCTAAGCGATTTAAAATCTGCTCACAAAAGCCACGCTGGTCTAAAAACACGACAAACATCATAACTATGCAAAGTTAGGGTTTCATTAAACCGAATTCATCGAAGGGGTTAGGGTTGGGTTTCTCTGAGAATCCACTCTGACAAACATGTATTCATACATTTTAAACCAGGAATTCCATGCTTGAATCCATACCTTTGCCATAACTCTTCTTGCTACTCTTCTCACTCTTATATTAACTCTCTCCTCTCTCATCTGGTTCTCTTTTGCTCTCCTTTGGGAATGAGAAAATATCTCATTCCAAAGACCATTTTGATCTTATCCTCCCATTTTTACATTTTGGTCCTTCTATTATTTCTAATTTTTATTCCAACTTACTATAATTCCTGTACATATAAACTTATTGTTTGCTGACTTTTGTATTACTCAAGTAGTAAATGACCACTTTACCCTTGTCTCTAGCTCTTCATTTGGGTCTCGTTTTGTTCTGTCCCTATTTAGCTTTACGCCTGTATCCTAAACGTATGCAGCTAAGGTGCTTTGGCGTTATACGTATGCCCGGTCATGTGGAACACTTGAGTGTTAGTTAGCTTCAAGAATTTCTCCATTTTAGGCAGATGGAATCAAACACTACTAATGCTAGTAACCTCTAACAAAACCCCCCTAGAGGTTAGGGTCCCGAATCATTTACATTCCTCTGCAAGGTGTAAATGTTAACTAATATTCTCATTGGCATTAAAGAGCCAAATAGTGTCAACTATTAAATAAGTTGATAGGGTCGAACTACCAAAGTCAAAAACATAATTTCAACAATTCAATTCATAAAAAACATAATATCTCCACAATCTTTGTCATAAACAAAACATAACAATCCAACAAGTTTGATTCATCTAAATGTCATGATGTCCTTCATTATAAGAAAGTTGTAATAGTTATAAGAAAATGGATCGATTCATCAATTTAACCATTGATTTGAGCAATTTATGAATGGCTGATGGTACTTTAGTTCAAAGCGAGATGAAACATAATCTCGCTAATCGATGGTCCAGTAAATTGAACTTGCTTTAATCTGGAGTGTAGTTTTTATAATTTTGGATTTTTTGTTGTATTATCACTTTGAATGAGAAAAAAAAGAAGAAAGAAAACGGTGAAATAAAGGGAAAGTTAAAAATAAGCAAGTCATAATAGGGCATAGTTGTCAGTTGATATCCTTCATGTGGTTGGCATGTCATTTAAATGTCATGATACCTTCATTATAAGCAACTTTCAATGGTTATAAATTGTTCTATTATGAGAAAATCGACCAGTTCATTGATTTAATTGTTGTTTTTAGTTGTTCACGAACTGTTTGATAGATGCTCAATTCAAAAGAGGGAATTGAGTCAAAAATTTCATTGATTGATGGTTCAACTAGTTGGATCGGACGATCCGATACATTTTTTAAAACATTGGACATTTGTCGTATTATTATTTTGAATGAGAAAAAAAAAATATGATGAAAAGTTGGAAAGTTAGTAAAAAAAAAAAAAGGCAAGTTGCTATAAGGCTTAGTTGATATCTTTCTTGTGATTGGTACTTCATCTAAACATCATGATATCCTTTTGATGTCTTTCATGTAATTGGTAATTCATCTAAACATCATGATATCCTTTGTTTTAAGCAAGTTATTGCAATAGTTATCAAATCCTTTGGTCATGGTGAACTTTTGATTGTAAAATTTAAACCAATAAATCTTTAAGCATAAATTTATATTACACATTGGGGGTTCACATTATGGTATTTTATTTAAATTGATTAACATGTTTACGTCTATAATTGAAATACTTAGTTATTATAATGGATGGTTTGAATTCTAAGTAAATACATGACGAAACTAACTAGTTAATGTTGGAAACTTTTGGACCCATTCCTCCACATTTGTATAATATTATCTATTTTCGGCTTGAGTCCCTCATGATTTTGAAAGCCTCGTACCAATTGCATATTGTTCATTCTCATTAACTCATAATCCTTCTTATTCCCTATGAATGTGAACAGGTACATCTCAAATCCTCAGTAGAACATAGTACCATCAAGTTTTCTTGCATATCGGAATTTCTTTGTCTTTCACTGCATAAGAGAATACGTCTTATATGAAGCACCAGTAATTATGGGTTCATCATATCATTTTGTTCGACATCTATTCACACCATGCAACTTGAACCGAACTTTAATACCAGTTCATATCCACATTGGTATGATTTTGTGGAGTTTTGGCCTAAGAAAAGTCAAAGATGTTCCATTAATGGCAATTAAGGCATATGAGAGGAGCTCAATGCCTGATTACGCAATGGGTTTTTTCAACGAATGAATGAGATTTTGGTGTGTCAATCAGGAATAGTATCTTACAATCCACTTCTCAATGCTTTCATTCAATCAAATCAATGGGACCAAGGCGGGTCGTTTTTTTGTCTACTTTGAAGAAGTGGGTTTTCTTCAAATTTACTTGACTATAATATTTGATTAACGAAGAACTGCAAAAGCCTTTGAAATTTATTGGGTATGGAAAAAAAAAAGAAGCGGGGTTGAAACGTGTGTTTTTGTCGCCATAGAACTTTGGTGATGAGCTCGAAAACGGTTCTATGTCGGATATTACTTAGACTTGTTCGATAAGCGCTGAAAGAAAGGGTGTGTTAGGGAATAAACCATAGTTGAATATTTTCCATGATGATTTAACATTAAGAAAGTCCAATGAAATCAGCCAGAAAAATAATATCATAGATAATCACAAAAACGAGAAGAATTTTTAATGTGGAAAACCTCCCCAAGTAGAAGAGAAAAAACCCGCGAGGACCTTTGTGAGATTCACACAAATATCACTATAATAATTGGTGCAAAACCTAATTCATACGTAAATGATCAGAAACAATGAAATCATCCAAATATAGTGGACAAAATAATAGACAAAGCCTCAAATCAAGACAAATTGATGAAGATCACCTTGTCCTCTGGAATCACAAATCTGAATAAAACCTTTCTATAAGTATACTAAAAATTCCTTTTTCTTCACGCTTGCCTTGCACTTTGATGGTGCATACCGTCGGGTGCCTCTCAACTGCTTCCTTTGTATAACACGAATCACGAGCCTTCTTGGCTGCTTGATTTTTACGCTCGAAAAACACCCACAGCCGCTTATTTTACATCCCAACGCCCGACTACCTTTGTGTTTTACCTCCTCGGAGTTTTCTATAAAACTTGTAGAACAGTAATACTAATGGGCTTAAGTGTAAAATGTTACACTTCAAAGGTAGGAATTTGGACCCACATTGCAAATCTCCTCGGCTGCGACATAAGGGGTGCACTCCTAACTTGACTTCGAGTTAGAGTCCATGTAGGTGACGACCTGTCAGGCTTCTCTCACAGTATGGCATGCGTCATATCGGATGGATTAAAATGTGTAGATCTTCTTAAGCTTCATAAGCTCTTTTCCAATGACATCTCGTGACTTGATGATATCTCACATCGATGTGGCACAATACGAAGACAGTCACGAGTATTCTTGCTCAGTCCATTAGCACTCGACTATCACAACATAACTTATACTCATGCTGCATCGAGTGACTCTTGAATGAATCTCTTAAATCCAGTAACATCTCTTTTCTTAACCTTCAGTTCTTTGTATATATTACGCCTCGGTAGTGATAAGCGACACCTTGTAGCAGGCGCCAGTAAACTTGACTCCCGACAAAGTGAATAAAAACCAGTCGACTTTCTACCATGAGGTCACTGTACTTCTCCGGTATCTGTAAAACCTTGGCTCATGGTTTTGAACCCGAAACTCAAACACAATTTTATTACCCCTCTCAGAATATTTGAAGATCCATTTCACTTTGCTTCCAATCACTCACTCACAGTTTGAGAAATCTACTCAACATCATAACAAACATATTGCAATATCAGTGCTGCCTGAAACCACTCTATTCACATAAGACTCCCTATTTCTTTGAGGGTAAGGAATAGAGGCCATCTTTTCCTTTTCATCTGTTTGTAATGGGGCATAAGCTACTGCTAAGCTTAAAAACGGAATTGGCTGAAGTGTGCTAACTGACTTAGCATCTTTCATATTGATCCTTTCAAGCACACGTTCATCATACTTTTCCTGTGACAACCACAACTTCTTTGCCTTTCTATCTCGAGTAATTCGCATACCCAACATTTGTTTGCAGATACTAAGTCCTTATGTCAAAGGACTTGAAACAACCTCTCTTTCCAACTTGCCAATCAATTTTGAATCATTCCCAGCTATTAACATATCATCAACGTAAAGTAAAGAGAATAATGAAGTTGCCATGCGTAAACTTCTGAAATAAACCTGATGATCGCATCTATCCTCACTATACTCGTGGCTCACCATAAAATCAAACTTCTTGTACCCTTTGCCTTGAAAACTTGTTTGACCATAAAGACTTTTCTTTAATTTGCAAACCATGTGCTCCTTACCTTTTACTTTAAAACCCCTCGAAGTTGTGACATATAAATTTCTTAAATTCGAATCACCATGAAGAAAGCGAGTCTTCACATCTAGCGATGAAGCTCGAGGTCTAAACCAAGGTTGAGCTAAGCTTAACTACGATAGAAGACATTTTCTGGCCCCGGAAGAATATCTCATCAAAGTCAATACCCTTTTCTGCCCCAAAACCTTTTACTACCAACCAGGCTTTATAAAAACTAAGCAATTTTCCATCACTATCTTTCTTGACTTGAACACCCATTTGTTCCTTAATACCTTCGCCTTTGGAAGTTCCACCCGACTCATAAGTGTCATTCTTTAACAAAGAATGCATTTAACTCTGCGTAAGCTTTCATCCGACACCTTATGCGCATGGTCATGCTTCTTAAAAATTATAAAACCCTCATCATTAATCCCAGCACATACTTTGAAGAAGGATGCTTGGATGATGGGCGACTCTCCTGTTAGTCCTTCTAATTTGAGGTTAAATAGGCTTGTTGAGGAAATTTGCTCCCCTGCTTCAGCGACGATCGCTCTCGGCATCCCATCATCAGCCCTTTGTCTGGTGCTTCATCACCGGTCATCTCACACTCCCGTATAGTGCGTGCAAAGGAATATGGATAAGCGTAGGATCGATAGCACACCATCGCATTAGCTTCTTGTACCAGTCTTCTCCCGCAATCTGATAGTCGATCTTCTCATAAAATATCACATCTCTACTTACGAAAAATCTTCTTTTCCTTGGATCCAGTAATGCGTACCCAGGCTCTTCATTTCCACCAACCAACGAGGATACATGTGGAAAAGCTTTGTCTCAGCTTTGACCTGCCTTTCTTTAGGGACATATTGCAAAGCCTTGCACCCAGAAAACCTTAAGATGATTATGTGACATCTTTTGATGTCCATACCTTCTGCGGAATGTCGGAACTCGAAGGAATGGGAGACCTATTTATCAGTAATACCATGTGATCACGAATAGCTTCACCCCAGAAAACACTTTGGGTAGCTTTGCCATTTTTAGCATGCATCGACCTTCTCGACAATAGTCTTGTTCGCCATACGCAGCACCATTGTCTTGTGGAGTACCGAGGGCCCGTCTTCTCATGTCTAATACCATGTCTTAAGCGTAGTTTCTAAAAACTCCTTTGATGTATACTCACCTCCGTTGTGATCTGAAGGCAGCGAACTTTCTTTGTCTCTCTTTCAGCTAAGGCATGAAATTTACGGAAAGCGATCTGAACTTGATCTTTGGCCTTGACGGATAAACCCACACCTTTCTTGATGCATCATCGATAGATAGTGACAAAATATCTATTTCCACCCGGACTCCACCTCGAAAGGACACTAAACGTGAGAATAGCCGATTCCAAAAATATTAGATTTTTCTTTTGAGATTTAGAAGAGCTCTATGATATTTTCCACGAATAAACGATAATCACGAGGGTTAAGGCTGTCACCTTTAGTAAAAGGAATGAGGCTTTTTAGTGTCTCTCTGTATCCTTTCTCTTCATATGACCAAATCTTTGTTGCCATAAATTTGGGGAGGAACCATCTTAGGTTACATTCAATTCAAATCTCGCAATATTTTCACAAAAGCGTCTGTAAGTGTGTAACCTTGCCTCTGCGGCTACTAAAGAACCTTTGGTAAGCTTCCATTTATAAATTCTGCGAGTAATTCCCTTATCCTTCGATCAAGCAACTCAGGAAATAAGATTAAGGCGTAGAAGTCGGGGAACAATCACATACATCTCTCGAATTCGATGAACAACGGCGTGCATGCGTATGCCGACATCGCGATACCCGATCTTGGAGTAGCTAAGTGTTACCCGTCTTCCACGGTACCAAAGTCTCTGGCACATGCGATGTGAAGAACTCCTTATTAAATTAGCATTGATAAGAGGCTGGCGTATGAAGGTAATCCACTCGACCTCATTATGCGTAGCGGTAGACATTCTTCATCTCACGAAAATAGAGCGGCATCCGTCGGATAAAGCGAATTTGTAGTATTTTTATTTTCATGCTCCTCGATTTTTGCCTTCTTTTTTGTTCTGGATTTCCAAACATAACAATTTCTTTCATATGTCCTTCCTTACCACAATAATAACACTTTCTTCGGTAGACTTTCCTCTGGATTGAGACGCCTTTGGATTCTGGCCCAGTTAGGTTACCACATTTTACCTCACTCTGTTCTCTGTGACAAGAGCTCGGTCTGAGAAGATATTCCTTGTTCCTTCATGCAGCTTCTTCATTAAACAAACATCTTTTACCATATCCATGGTTAGAATTAGCGTGGAGGCGAGTTACTAAGTGAGATAACTAGAGTATCAATGTCACGTGAGAGAACTTCAAGAAATATGATAACTATGACTTCATCTTAATCTTCATCTTTACATAAGCATTTAAATGGTTCCACAATGCAAAAATCATTGGGTGTGCTCTGCCTCTGTTTGTGCTAATTTTATGCCAGTTTACTAGCCTCTAATCAAAGTGGCTTTATTTGTGGAGTCTTTCGTTCGTACATGGATTAATTTTTCCAAGCTCAGTAGCATCGGTCTCTGTGACACATGATGAAACACACTGCAGTCTGCCCAGCCACGATTGAGCTCTTTGTTTTTAATGCGTGATCTTCCGTTCAGCCACGACATATCTTTGGGTTTTTACTTTTATCCCCATCGATAGGCGCATATAAATCCTTTATGATAAAGAATATCTTCCATTCTTGGCTTAAGATAGAATAATTAGGCGAGGTTAGTCACAACCGTATCGAATTTCTCGAAGATTATAGTTTTAAACCAGCACGACCTGATACCAGATGATAGAACCTGGCTCTAATACCGCTTGTGAGGCTGTTGGGTGGATGTGGAAAAAAAAAGAGCAGGGTTTGAAACCTGATGTGTTTTTGTCGCCATAGAACTTTGGTCGATAGGCTCGAGAAGAGCGGTTCTATGTCGAATGCCTTGAACTGTTGATAGGCGCTGAAAGAAGAGATTATTTGATGTGACACATTATAACATTTTGATTGATGGGTTTCAGAAATGTATGATCTTTTTGAGTCTTCAACGAGATTCACAGGATATTCTTGAATGAGTCTTGTTCACCAGAACCTTTTTTGACAAATAAACACTTTAGTTAAGCTTACGTAGAGCAGGCAGGGACCCAAATCATGTACCACGCCTTTCGAAGGCGTTAGAGCTCTAGCATAAACTAGTCAAATGTTTTTTCTTATATTAATGGTATCTATAAATTTAAGAGATTTGGTGAGATTTTGGAGATTTGGAGTAAGAATGAAAAAGAAAAGAAAAAAGAGCTAGTGCAGGATTTATTTACTGACTGTAATTTGATACATGGATTGTGTGAGTTGGGAAACTTGATGGGGCTATAGAGTTTATAAAGCAATGGAGGGTAGCGTATCTCCAGACGTGGTTTTGTATATAATATTTGCTTAATGGGGATTGTCGAGAAGGGAGGATTAAGGAATGTTTGGGTTTGTGAAAGGTAATGGGGACGAGGGTTGCCACTTGCCATAGTATTTTCCGTTACAGCACACTAATCACTAGCCAGAGTTTAGCGAAATGAAGGTGGATAGGCGCAATTTCAATTCGGGAGTTCTTGCCAGAAGGGTTTACTGTCAGTTGATTCCACAACTTATGGGTCTTGATTCATGATTGTGTAATAACGACAGCTTGAATAAAGACTTTATCAATATTAGAAGTAGCAGAAAATGGTAGAGCTGATATGGATACGATTGATACTCACTGATGATTCAAGTTTATGCAGAAGGAGGAACTAAATGGATTTGTTGTTGCCTTCATCGGATGACAAGCAAGGCCAAGAGTCAAATCCTCATGTCTGTAATGCAATTGTTAATATCTTGAGTGACTACAAAACTTGAGGTTGCAATTCACTAAAAAAGCTCAGCAAGATTATTTCTACTGTTGTCACCAATAACACTCATGTAAATGGATTATTTGAGGCAGAAAGCTTTGGTGAGCCCTATTCCCCTGCGAAGGAATTGATGCAGAAAGGGTGGAAGCCAGGCACTATTAACTTGTTGACTAAGGCAGGAAGCTTGGCTTGCCCCTCAACTTTTAGTACCAAGCCCTTGGGAAGGGTTTCAAGCCAGATGTGAAGAGCACAATGTTATACTTCATGGGCTCTGCTCGTCAGGAAAATTTGAGGATGCTTTGCAGCTAAATTTGAAAAAACAAATAAGGCAATTGGAACTGTGTTCCAGATCTTTTTGACCCATAATACTCCTGTGAGGGTTTTTATAAAGTAGAAGTCTAAAAGATTTTGGACTGCATTTTACAAAATGGTCTACAACCAGATATCTTTTCATATAGTGCTACCCTAGAGGGACTTTGTTCTCACTGCAGTATCATATTACATTGGATTCTTGGATGAAACAATATGTCGTGGAGTTCTTCCAACTGCAATCACATTGAATATACTTGTGGGGACAGTTATTGATTATTGGGCTTTGCCATGCTTCTTTGGGCATTAAATGTCATGGGAGTAAGTTTGTTTAGCTTCTCGTGTTTTTCCTTGTCGCATATGTGACAAAAATTGTTGCTTTTGAATGCTATGGACTTCCTCATATTCCTTTCACTAGTTTTCAAGAATGCATCAATCCCTAGGAGTAACTCACATGGAGATATTTTGAAGTTTATCATTTATGTTTTCTCTCAAAGGTTTGGCAACCATGACTCTTAAGTTATTTGAGTTAAAATTGGTTTTGGAAAGCACGAAGGGGAAAAAAAAAAAACTGTAAAGGAAAATATATCTTTTTATGTTTTGTTTTAAATGGAAAATACAAAAGAAAGTCAGCTATAAATTTTTAAAGTATTTTGATCTTTATATATAAGAGTTAGATAAGAGAAATGAGTTTGAAGTAGGATATAAAAATAATTTATTGACCTTCAATCTGTTTTTTTGTTTTCTTTTGTGTATTTTTCAGATTCTTTTCGGCACTATTTTTAACTCAATTCATTTTCTCGAAATTTTTTTCAAGAATCAAACATAACCTTGATGTTTATTTACCTTTTATCGGCTTATTTAATTTTCTAAGTCTATGAAGTCATTTCCAATTATGTCTATTCTTTCATATTGATTTTGATATTTTTAAAATTTGTCAGATGTTAAGAATCAAGAGTCCAATTTATCCAGTTGATGAAATGAGCAGTGCAGTATGATGGTATTGGAATAAAATGGCGTTCATTGTCGTTCTTTCGCGAGAGTCAGAAGAGCGAGGAGTCGGCGTTTGAACGGCGGTTGGTTTCGCAGAATAAAGTGCCATTTGCTTTATAAAGGTGAGACTTCACTGTCGAAAAACGGGGTTTTCTTTTGGTTTTGAGTTTATCGAAGAGTGTGGTGTTTGGGTATTGGCACCGACGAGTTCAGTTCGTGGAGCGATTAATACAGAGTGTTGAGAGTCTTGTTTGTCATGGATTGTATCTGGGAAAAACGGATGTCGAGTGACTTCTCGGCGCCAGGAAGGCGAATCACATTTTAAAGGAGATCGTGTATTTCGCGAGGCTTCGGCGTTTCGTATTATTTGGTTTCGGGTTTTGTTAGCGTAATGGTCTTTACCATGATCTTACTTTTCTCTTTTGCAATCGCAGATCTAACAGATGAAAGTGCCTTCAAAGCAGAGTTCAGCTCGGCTCTTGTTCAGTGCCATTTATGTACGTATCACCAGAGGCTCAATTGAAAATTATTCTTGGACTATAAGCATTTTGGAATGCCATATAGTGTAGCACATGTACTTAACAACCGCTGTGTATTCCCAACTCAGAATCTTGTAAAAGATTAGGGGCATCTACCTGAACTAATATACTACAGATTACTAACTGTTTGACTAGTGTTGTGTTTTGGTTGCAGGATGAGGGTGGGAAAGCATATCCTGATTTCTGTGTTTTAGTTGCATTGCAGAAACCTCCTTTTGAAAATACATCGATCTCCCTGTTAGTTATGAAGAAATGGAGTGAAACCATGTTGGCAACCTTTTATAACTTTACATCGTTTGGTCTCTCTTGACTAAATTTCAAGGAGGAGAAGTGCATCGTTTTAAAATTGATGTAGGTCCTAATGCAGAACTAAGTCCAACAAATGGGATGTATTCTTCAGGTTGAAACAATTGCAAAGTTGGATATCTTTGGTAGAAAAGATTATGCATTGAAGAAAATGGTTGAAGAAAATCTATCTGCATATCATTAAGCTTGTCCATACAACAGAAATGGTGTCAAAGAGATCAAGATATGTATCAAAATCTCTTTCATCAATTTTTAAATTGTTCTAAAACTGACATAACCCTATATAACGATGGAGCATAATTCATCGCCAATGTAGTAACCGGTCACCTGCGGGGGTCTTAGTGAAGTGTGGAGTTATCGTTAGGGGGTGTCAAAAGGGTTGGGTTAGGTTAAGCGGTTCTGCGGGTTAAGCGGGTGGCCAATTGAAAACGTATAGCGTCTGCGGCAGCGTTTAATAAGCGGGTAAAAAATAGAAAGCAGCGACGCGACGGATTTAATAAGCGGGTAACGCGTGTGACTACGTTCGCAACGTCTGTTTTAAGCGGGGTTGGGTTAGATTTGGAGTCGAGGTCTGCGATGCTTATTTCATTTGGCCATTTACGCATTTTGCGTTCTGACGGGTTTGCGTCATGCTTAGTTTCTTAATTTCGCGTTTATTTAAAAATGATTAATTTTTTTAAAAAATATTAATTTATTAATTTTATTTAAGCGGGTTATAAGCGGGATTAGCGTCTTCTGGCGACGCGGCGTTTATTAAGCGTCATTAGCGGGTTGGCAGTTATCGTGGCCGTTTAGGTGCCGCGGCCGTTTAATCGTGATTGTCGTGTCGGTTAATCGTGTCGTGTTGAATTTTGACAGGCCTAGTTATCATCAAGATCAAGTATTATTGATGATGTATCAAACTCAAGCAATAGGATTTTGGTTGGGGTTATTGTATCATGCTATATTGGTCCAAGATGATGGAAAATCATATTTAAGAAATTAATTTACAGCAGGAGGAATAGAGAGAGAGGATTTCACTTTTTTTCTTCCTCAGTCTTTTCCTTTTCTGTTCTTTCAGCTGCTTCTGATGTCATTCTCTGCTCATAGATAAATTGAGAAAGCAAAGCCACTAAAATTGCCCCCAGAACTGCAACTTTCCTCCAATCAGATGAAGGAGAGATCAAACTGTCAGTGATCCCGATGACTAGCTCCGAAATTAATGCAAGGTAAATGTTCTTCCTGACTTTAGAACCAGCATTTTCTTTGGTAAGCTCTTTAATCTTCTCCGTTTCCTCCTTGGCTTCTACTTTTTCTTTAGTTGGCCTTTCCCTCAGGTTCTTGAAGAACAGCCCTTCATTCCTTTCTTTCTTGATTTGACCCTCAAAGTCTGCTAACTTCTTCTCATTCTCCTCTATCTCCAGTCGAGATTCACCAGGAAGGCCTGCATCTGACTCTCCATGTTCTCCATGATCTGCTAATCACAAATGAATAAGAAGTGGAATTATCATCCTAAGCAAGACCCTTGTTTCTCTATGCATCGGAAGGTGAACAGACCCTAGTGCCAGCTTCTTCGAGATCTTTGAGCGCATTTTCTCCCCTTCAGAAAATTGAGTTAGAACTTAGATAAGCTGACCTCTCATCTAAATAGTCAGTGAGACGGACTTTCTGAGCCTGAAGCATGGCAATTCTGGCAAGAAGTTCCTGCTTGCGAGAATCTCCTTCAGGTAATGAACCATCTGATGTGTTCGAATCATCATTGTTCGACTTGCAGAGGGAAACAGTAGACCGCTTCTTGGGCAGTCTTCTCGTTCTCGTACTTGGTGGGAATGAATGAGGTTTGTGGCTTTGAGGGCAATCATCTAATCCTCTAATCCTCTAATCCTAATCCCCTGTTTTTGCTGTACAGGATGGATAGAACAAAGAGACTGAGAGAAGTGGGAAAAGAAGAGAATATGATTTATATGGAAGGAGTGTTTTGAACCACCTCTAATCGAATGCACATTATCCCTTTTCAATAATAAAAAATTATATAATATTTATTATTTTAAATACTATATAATATTGTCCTGAGGAAAAAAAGTATCACAATCTTGGCTTGGACAGACGACAGACACCGTTTCCTTTCTCTTCTTTTTCTTGAAATCTTGTTAGAGCCAACTGTCAAGGAAGATGACAAAATACTGGTCCATTTGCTTGTGGGGCTATTTTTTATACTTTTTTCCTTCATTTTTAAAGAAAAGTAAAAAAAATATTTGCAGTTGTGTGGGACCTTTTGGGGACCCAACAAACAGCAAGATCACCATGTTAAATTGATGAATACCTATCAATAAAAAAGAAAATAATATTTTTAAATTTATATATATATATATATATATATATATATATATATATATACATGATATGAATAAAGACAAAAATAAAAATAAAAAAATAAAAAAAGAAAAAAAGAAAGAAATAATACATGTATTTAAGTCATTACATTTTATTTGACAGCTCTCATGTTGAATATACGTAAAGCCTTTTGATTTATTTTTAGCAGAAAAAGGTCGACCAAGAGCAGCTAGAGCACTCTAACCTGGCATGAGTAAACAGCAAGAAGGAAAAAAAAAATCAAGTAGTGATGAACCTCGACCTTCACATTTATGAATGCAAATTGAGTTCACTATGAAAACAAGGTCTGACAATAAGAATATCGAAACTAAGAAATTGACTAATACTTTATAAAAATAAAAAAATAAAAAGAAAAACCCAAATGCTTACAAGAACTGAATGCTTTCCAAAGGAAAACAAAATGAAATCTCGGAGTTGAAACACTGTGTCCACAAGGACCACAGGCATATAAAGGAGATAGAATAACTAACAACCCAACAACATTGCTCAAAGTATCAACCAAGACGACCTGTAACCTTCTTGTAAGTATACCATTTTGAGATCCAAAGATACACAAGGAAATTGAGTAGGCTAAGAATGACCAACAACCAATAGAAATAGTCCAGATGACAGCGATTCATATTATCTGGAATCCACTGAGGTGTTATTTCTTGTAATTCACATTATTCATAGTTGTTACCAGTAAAGTACTTAGATAATTTCCCAATGCAACAGTTGTGAGTGAGAGAGTTGAGCACAAACTTCTCATGGCATCAGGTGCTTGGTCATAGAAAAACTCCAATTGTCCAATGAAGGTAAAAACTTATGCACAACCAACCAAGAAGTACTATGAGACTGCCAAAATATTGACATGGGGATTTACTCAAGATCATAGTAGTTATGCCTCCTAACATAGTTGAGCCGGATAACCTCCAAAATGCCTGCAACAATCATGGCAATCATGGAAAGAACAAGTCCAATACCCATTAGTTGTAGCTGAGTGAATCCCCGTTCATGTCCTGAGTCCTTCCTAGCAATTCGAACGATGATTCGATCATAAATGGGTGTCCAAAAGATAACACTAAGAGTTTCAAAGAGAGAGAGTGATGCTGATGGAATGTTGAAGTTGGGGCCCATGTGTTGGTCCATTGTGTTGCCTTGCAATACAAACATGGTACTCATTTGACTATAGGCGGTTGAAATATTATTACAGATGCCCATACTGGGAGCAAACGAACGATGGACTTGAGCTCTTCAACTTGGGTAACCGTGCAGTGTTTCCATGGGCTAATCAAGCCCTGTACATGGTCACCTTCAACCTCTACAACAGCCTTGTCAAAAAATATGAAATTTGATCATTTTACATCAGGATCCTAATTAAACTATCAAGAATCGAAGGTATTTATATCAATCAGGGTGCATAGAACCAAAAGCTTTCAAAGAAAAATAAAACAAATGTTACGCTTTCTATATAATAACGTAGTTTTGAGGAAAATGATACTACTTGATGAATTTCATCTGGTTTGCAGCTAGAGTACTGTTCATGGAATTTTAACTTAAATAACTCAAAAGTAACATCTAGTATTATTCCACACACCTTAGTGTTTTGTTGTGTTCAAGTTTGCAGCTTCCTTTAATATTACTTTCTGCATCTGTAGTCTCATAAAGGGGAGTCTTGTCATCAGGAACTTTTACATGACACTTCCTCATGGATGCAACCAGAACCTGGAAAATTCAAGTTATGGGACTCCCTCCAGGTTTTGAAACAGAATTATAACTTAGCTTCGACTACAATGAACATGGCATTTCACAGTTAATATTAAGCGAATCGTAAATGATTCGTAGTGTATGTATAATTATATAATTAAAATTGTAATATGATTATGTTTATTCCATAATTAATAAATTATAATCTAATCCATTATTGTGAAATATAATCGTGGAAAGAAATTATAGAATAAATAATTGGTTTAAATTATCTTTCTGCATTTTTTATCTTCGCTTCAATTTGTATTTATTAGGTGAAACCAGGTTGTCTTTGGGGTGAGAGCGTGTGATTAGATGAGTGATGAAACGATGGGAAATCGATTATTGAGATTTGATGTGGAAAAGGCGGAGTCACATGCCCCGTTTTATAAGCGTAGGAAGCATTGATAAAAAAGCATATATAAGTTTTAATAATTATAATGAATAATCGTCTTCCATGACAATTAAAGACCATAAAATATTAACGTCCTGCATCCCCAGTGAAATTGTTAGAGTCTATTACATTTTAATCAGTGATCTCGACTTCAAATATTGGAAATAATTTGTAAATAAGCACTGTTGTCCTTTCATTGATCGGAATAAAAGCGTTATTTGCTTTTGTTGAAACAAAAATCTTTGAATCTCTCTCTCTCTCTCACCGTAGCTCATGTGTGATTGTCATCTAAATCTAGCTCTTAGTCTTTATTTATTGATATCGTGATTTTTTTATTTTTAATTGAAATATGGTTGGTCTCGATATGTAAATTAAAATAAATAGAGAGGCTTAAAATTATAAATTATTAGAAAATACATGTAATTAAATAAGTTATAAATTAATAAAATAAAATTTATTTTATATTTAAATAATTATAAAATATTAATTAAAAGTAAAAATTATAATATACTTATTACAAATTCATTGGATTATTAAATTAATTAATTTTATTTAATAAAGTAATATATAAAAGAATATAATTATTGTAATAATTTGTAGTAGAAGTTAGATGTTAATTTAAAAGTAATGTAGTTTATATCTTCCAAATCATCTTTAAATTAATTTAATCAATAATTTATTATTATAATTTTCATCCAAATTTTGTTATTAAAAATGCCAAAACTAAACAAAATTTTAATATCGTGAATATAAAAAATATCTATATTATATTAAATATTAAATATATTAATGAAATAGACACTAACTTCCTCATTTAATAAATATTTACTGTTTCAAGAGAATTAATAGAGAATTTCGCAGCATTTGTTCACCTATAGCTGCCCACTGCTCACCTCTGTTGTCTTCTCTATCGTCTAATCACAGCACTACACCACGGATGGTTCCGCCGCCGCCGGTCTCCCAGAAAGAGTAGGATCATAAATCCTAGAAAGTCCACTCACTATCGCGGCATCGGCAAGGATTAGAAATCTGGTAAGAAAGTGAAAAAGTTTTGATTCAGGAAATTAATAAAATTTTCACAACCCTTCTCCCTTCATCTTCTCTATCGTCTATTCAGTGCACTCACCATCGCGGCATCGGCAAGGATTAAGTTTTGATTCAGAAATCTGGTTCATCTCGGTAAGAAAGTGAAAAAGTTTTGATTTTTAGTTATTTTGAAGAGGAATCTCAGATTTCTCTTAGAAAAGTTGATTTTTGTTGATTTTTGGTTATGTCGTATAGAAATGGAGTAGAATATACTGAATCGGCTTTTTTTTCTTCTCTAAGAAGACCGAGTTGACTCGGAATCTCAGCCGAAACCGTGCTCCTGACTCAACTCAAATTCATGATCGTTGCCCATTGCCATTTGTTTCAAGCAGGATAAGAACCTGCTTCTGCTTCTGCTTCTGCTTCTGTTTTTCAACAAAACCAAATTCCAAAAAAAAAGAAAAGAAAACACTGGACGGTGTTTCTCATTCATCAAATTATAAGCTTTTCCCTTCTCTTGTTGATCTGAGTTATTATTTATTTGTTTGTTTTGGATCTTTGGCAGCAAAGAAAGTGGAGGAGGTAATTTAGTAATCAAAATGTGGTTTTTCTTCTATTTTCTTCATGGAAGGAAATGAGGCTGAACATATCAAAAGGATATAGAGTCAAATTTCATCATGATTGCTATTGCTGGGAAGTTTTCCAACTTCTGGGGTTTCTCTTTGGTAACCTTAGAACTATTGCTATTTCGGGATTAAATTACTTAGTCTTTAGGAATATTTCTTGTACTTAAAAATAGATTTAGTCTAGAATAGAGAAAACATTAAAATGTTAATTATAATTTTGCAGTGTAAGATTTTTGACAATAATGATTTGAGTCATAAAATTTTGAGACCAATGAGACTAGATGTTTTGGCCAAAACCTCAGGGAGGTGGTCAAACTAACTCTAAATTTCATAATCTAGGGTAGAATTATAAAATTGCATAACACATTGGCTTTCCTAAATAGATTTTTTCCTTTGCCAGCGCAGATTTTGTGAGATCCACTAATGCTGAAGTTGCAACTTTTACTAAGAGGGTTCAACATTTATTCTTAGTCTGTAAACATATCATAATACAAGTTATGTGTACTTATAAGGAGATTGGGGAGTTGGGACACTGGTCTTCTGTATTTTCCACTTATATAATTTACTTTAGTTATATAAATGCAGTTTATGTAAATTTATTTTCTTTATTTGGAACTTCGGCTCTTTCTTTCATATGTTTTTCCTTGCAGTCTACTATTTTGAAAGTTCGTTACATTATTTCTTGAAATCCGGTGAAGCTTTACAGTTTATCTTAATATAGAGACTTTCTCCTTTACTTTGGAAGAATTAGAATTGTAGTAACACTTTTCGGAAGTTTATTCTGAGAGATTACGGGTGATATGTTTTAGTTTGTCACCGGTTGTCTAGTTATGTCTCTTTAATGGCACAAAACTCAAGGATTTTACGTGTTTGAAGTGCTTTGTTTGGCTGCGAAACCCTTTGTCAATAACTACGAGATCGGACTTGCATTTTTGTGTAGGAGAGTTAGTGATGGTACATTAAGTTATATAAGTCAATCCAACAAAGCATCTTGAAGCAGTTTCACAGAGTCTTAAATAGCCAACATATATGTGAATATGTTGACCCCCTGATGGGAAAGAAAAAACATCCACGAAAAGCTGAAACTAACATTGCGATTTAGAATCCACCTACCTGAAGACCCACAGTAAAACTAGAAATCAACCACCTTACCATCAGTTTATTTCACAGAAATCACGGAAACTTTGCAAATACATTTGGGAGAGGTTTACGCCCATACCATACATCATCTTTGAAAATAATTATTTTGCAAAGATGGTGAATTCATAATATCCATTTTGAATTACAACTTATTGTGTTTTGTTAAAAAGTCTTTGGTTATGTTGGCAAGCCATATGATAAATTGTATGTACAAAATTGTTTCTTAAGTTGTGTTTGATAAGAAAATTCCTGATACGTGCGAGGCGTTCAATTTGAACACTTGGCTGTTCGTTTGCTTGGAGCATCCTGGTTCAATAGACGGAATCCCTTTGAACAGATGGACCCAAAATACACATCAGAAATATTAGAGTAAAGCTCATCATTTTTCTTTTGTTCTTATTTCGATTATTATTATTATTATTGTAATTATCATTAGTAGTATTAGTGTTAATATATAGTTAATTTCCCTTTTCTTTTTTCTTTGTGTAGACATTTGGAGAAACAAAACGACCCAGCTAACATGGATACTTATAGATCAAATGTCACATGAATTGCATAAACTTAGGGTAGTTCAAGTTTTAATTATTTATGTCTTTCTAAAATGTACCGGGATATACGTTGGAATAACTTTGAAGAAACATTGATCAAGATAACCAAAATACTCAAATAAATTTCTTCGACATGGATTGAATCCTTAGTTTTAAAAGTATTTCTTAGAGTGTTGAGGTTCATCCTTGTCGCTCCTAGTTATAGCGCCTTATCTTCCAAGACATGTGCCTTCTTGGAGAAGTGCCTTGTAGACTATAATTTTATTTTTTTTACTAACACTTTTATTCTTGAAATTTATGTGTAAATTTATATAATTTTATTACTTTTTATTGAATTTTTATTTTAAATATTCGAATCTTAAACTTTTTATTAATACAATCATATTTGTAACATTGATTTTCTGTATTCTCTAATTCGTTTGGTGGATTGGTTTGTTTTTGTTTCGAGCCTTTTTTGTATAGGCTTTTGGTCCCCCTTTGTATACTTTCTATAGGGGTGTCTTCGTAGTTTCTTTTTGACGAATATATATATCGACCCAACACAGGGCGTGGCGAAGCCACTAGGGAATGGGAAGGCATAAAGCCAAGAAACCGTATTGCTTCAATTAAAATACTCATCACAACTTATCATACAAATACGACATAAGCATCATCATAATCCTATATATATATATATCGCTTAAATATCAAAAGAGAGAGATGAAATCTAGATCCACATACTCGAAGCCGGTATACACAAGTAATAGAATCTGAGGCGATTACAAAACATATTAATATCCAAATCTTAACGGTGACACTAGATGAAATATCGGGAGTCAATAATAATAATACATGTATCCACTGTGAAGAAATGATCTGTCGAATCGACGGGGAGGGCTAACGATTACTGAAATAAATTAGAATTGTCGGTCTCGAGTGGATAACATCAGTATATTTATCTGCATCCTGACCAATAGGATGCATACATATTAAATTCTGATGTAATAATACGCTCACATAAGTATGCATGCACACACTACCCAAATTTCCTTATCATCACATAGTCATCACAAAAATCGGGAACTCAGCGGGATACATCTTTCCCGTCATAAGCCATACGGTTCTCTCAAATCCAATGTATTTGGCGCCCGAGAGAAATGCCGACGGGGTCATAACTTCGAGTTGACGCCAAACCCGACAAAGCGTAAGTGGCGCCCCGAAATGCTCGACCCGGGGTCCTTAACTCAGTATCCTACCATAATCCATAGCCCGACGCCCGAAATGCTTATTTCAGCCCGGACCTTACCTCATCGAGAGAGAAACGCTCAGCGAGGAACTCGTATCTGTCACTTGTCATCGTATCATGGTCGATTATTGCCCAGGTGTAGCGGTCGATGTAACCTTTAGGTGGTATGTCCTGCTATAGTTCCATTACAAACATTTCACCTCTGATGCAATGATATCGCAACCAACAATACACACTCATCCATCATCATACCTTGATGCCGTATGCGGGCTATTGCATACTTGAACTAAATAATTTGAATTCTGTAGTAAATACAATTCAGTATTAATAATAATATCGATGATGATGGGTGTAACTCATCTCATAAATGCTATGCCATGCATGCGAGATGATGTCGTAAGTACCGCAGTCTCAGCCGCAGTATGTCGGATCTCAAAAATCGCTCATAGCGCCTCGGTATCCACAGGCGAATTTGTCGGGACAATCCTAAAATGGAAAAGACGTTATTGATAAATAAGATTAAGATTTAAATATACTCTAGACTAGGCTAGAAAACTCCGCAGACTAAGCGGAGCATAGAGGCGTACTTATGTTCTCTTAGAAGATTGTGAGAACCTCCTTAAAAGCGGACTTAACTCCACCTTAAAATGGGTCAGACACGATAAAAATACACCCAATATCGCGTTTATCGATCTTAGAAGCGAGGGCCACAGCTACGAGATAAATCCCACGGCTCGCGCCAATCCAACACAAAGGTCGACAATTCGCGATAAATACAATTGATACAATTTATAGCCGGATAATTCATTATATTGCTCCCTTAGGATAACTCGGATATAATTAAAATACGGTTAATCAAAAATCAACACGGTTCAATTATAGGATAAAGATTAAACACAACATCGTGCAGACGTATATATTTTAAGTTACATCTTTCAAAACCTGACATGAGTAATTAAGCGATAAATAAGGCATTTTCAATATTAAAATAACGTTTCTGACGATTAAAATACGAATATCGAAACAGAATTATACAATTAGGGCTCATACAGCGTTTAGGTATAGATTCTTTCTACCCAGAAGCTCGAATCGCAGCAGATTGCCGTCGGAATCCACGGAGCGAGGCGGACGTTCATCCCCGACACGTTCAGATGCGCCAGCGTAGACGATTGTGGGAAAAATCAACCGTGGAAATTCATCTAGGGTGCCTAGTAGATCGGGATTAGAAGTCCATAGTACATAATTTTTAGACGCTTAAAAACAACTCAAAACGCATAAAAACAGAATTTTCTTCTTAAGTTTATCTCTCTAAAAATCACTACGATTAAAGCTTGAAATGGCGAATCATACCTCCCCCCTAAGGTTTTTGGGGGTCCTGAGCTCGAAAATGGCCTTTGTTTGGCCGAGAACACGCCAGGTGCGTGCAGGAGAGGCAGCCACCTAAGGCGCGGTGGCCGCCACGCGAGAGGAGGAAGGAGCAGGCGGGCTGCGCGTGTCGGGAAGCTGGGCGTCGAGAAGGGGTGGTGGTGGCGCGCGACGGTGGCTCAGGGTGGTCGGACGGAGACGGCCCAGGAGAAAGCAGGAGAAAAAAAAAAGAAGAAGAAAAAGAAGAGGAAGAGGAAGGCGTGAGGAGAGAGGGGGCCCCACAATTTGGTCTCTTTCCCCTTCAAAAATCAAAGCCCTAAAGTCCCCAAATATTTTATATTTTTTTTTTTTTATTAGGGCTTAATCAAAAATTAAGCTAAATTAGGGATAAATTTACATATACTAAGATATTTCCTATACTTTAACATTTAATTTAATCAAACTAATTATTTAAATATTTGTAGGTCAAACTACATATATATGCCCCAAATAATACTCTAGGATCAATAAAATATATATAGATAATTAGAAAAATAAATTAAATAATAGAGCTTAAAAGCCTTATTTAAAATTCACGGGTATTACATTCTCTACCTTCCAAGAAAATTAGGTCCTGAATTTAGAATAAGAACATACCTCATTCTTAGACAGTATGGGTATGAGCGTCGCATCTCTGCTCAGTTCCCACGTGCATTCTTATTCGAATGATTACGCCGCCAAGACTTTGACCATGAATGACTTTCGATCGGAGTTGGCGAACACAGTATCCACAATAGCTACGGGTTTTCTCCATCACGATAAATCTCACGGCCTCTGCTTCTTGAGCACCGCGCCGGGAAGGATCGGACCATAACTACCAGCATAGATATATGAAGAGCCGGGATGGGCGTGGCGAAATTAGGTGGCAATTCAGTCGATGCTTCATCGACTCCCATCACGCCAAATCTGAATGGTCATCAGCGAGGTGCGACTTCCCGCACACCAAATCTCATCCGCCTCGCGTCGGAAACCTTGAAATACATACTCACACACGAACTCCACATGTTTCCTCTTGGGGTCTGCGTAGCTCTTACGTCTGCGGCGGTCCTGGCCAGATCTCGAATGATAGGAGGTCTTTTCCGAGTGATTTGGACGGTCGGGACTGCTAGCTTCCTTTCTGACTTCTTCCCGGCCAATGGCGATCTACACTTCTGCCATCTGATCTTATCGTAAGGCGCCATCTGCGTCTGCATGATAAGCTGTTGTTATCATGAACTCCTGAGTAAATGCAATCCATTGGCCTCCAAAATCCATCACGCACATCCTTAACATGTCCTCCAACGTCTGAATAGTCCTCTCGGATTGTCGAATGCATGCAGGTGGCATGCTAAAGTCAATCGAATTGAAGCTCCTCATGAAGCTTAGCGAAAACCCTAGAAGTGGCGGGGCCTACGTGGGACCTGATGCGGCGGGATCCCGTGAAGGCTAACGATCCTCTCAGTACTGCACCTGGCATGCTTGGCTCACGGAAAGAGTAGTCTTCACGCGAGGTGGGTGTCTTGGAGCTTAGTCGTTGTTCGATCATTATCACCCCAGATGGAATCATGCCACTGCCCAGAAGTTGAGGTAACCAGTCCACAAGTCATAGTAATATTCTCATTTCCCTCTGGAATGGGAGTCGGCTGCAATGACCCCGGGACGACCGATGCTCAGTTTGACCTGGCGGCAAGTCGGACACTTGGATCTGAACTAGTACATCCTTCTTCATACCCTCCCACCCGATAGTTACCTTAAGATCCGCGAAGAAAGTACATCGCCCGAAAGTGGATCAGGGATGAATCTTGTATTGCGTGGTGAATACTGCGATATGTTTCTAGTTCATCAACATCGGGGACGCCTGACCTAGTACCCGATCTCGGCGTGCCATCATCCCCGATCATAAAATCATTGCACGACCTGTTGAACCTCATCCAATCTTCATCAATGTGGGTCTACGCCTTGGTATTTAATTACGTCCATCGGGTGATTTGACTCACGAAATGTCTTCAAAAGTGCTCCGGAACTTCCGCTCTGGTTGTAAACCATGATCGCCACAATTCATACAACTCCGCGGATCGTTATTAGCCTGCGCACTAATGTGGGCGAGGCGCACGATGATTTCCTACTTTCAGAAGCATCGCCACTACATTAGCCTTGCACAGGTGATGATGATACGTCTGATCATAGTCCTTAAGCGACTCCGATACATCTTCTACGAAAATCTCAAATTTAGTTCCCTACGCTGAAAATATATTTTAAACTCTTGTGATGGTGAAATCCTCACATGTCTCACCATGCGGGTAATGTCTCCGGATCTTGTCTGAAGATCATAGCCCGTCACCGAGTCATGAGTGGGGTAGTGCATTCGTGCCTCTTGTTGCTGAAGCATAGCGATCACCTTCTGCGTCTTTGCATCAATACACACAATCCAGGCTAAGGCGTCCATGATACAGCATGTAACCTCTGTACCAGAAGGTAATGCCAGCAGGCGGAGAATTCGAGCAATCCTTGGCTTACGGCTTCTTCTCCGCGGTATACGTCACCCCGAAACTTCACATTCTTTTGGGTTACTTAGTGTCAAAGTGCGGCGATCTCGAAAAATCACGCGCAGCGGCGATAATATGTTAAACCCGGGGAAACTTGAACCTCGATCCACGTCGTTGGTCTCACCGCCCGATCCATTACTTTGCCTCTTATCTTCTTGGGATCCACTTGAATGCCTTCCTCGATACATGTCCCGAAGCTGTACTTTTCGACCCAATTCACACTTGGAGAATTTGGCATATAATTCTTGCTCCCTCGAGGTGTAATCACATCCTTAAATGCTCTACATGTTTCCTCCTCGCTCAAGAATATACTAAGATGTCATCGTAGACACAATTAAGCGATCGGAAAGGGTTTGAACACTCTGTTCATCAAATCCATAAAGAAATTTCTTAGGCGCGACAGTGAGTCAGACATTACTAGGAACTCATAATGGCAGGTACCTGGAATCTGAATCGTCTTGAACATCCTCATGTTTTATTCTCGGTGGTGATATCCTGGCCCAGTAAGTCGATCTTAGAAAAACATGATGCACCACGAAGGCGTCAAACAAGTCATCTATTCGAGTGGATATTTATTATTGCGAATGGTCCTTATTCGGTATGCGCCAATCTATACGTAAGCCGTAGGGAACCATCTTTCTTCTTTACAAATAGCACAGGAGCACCCGGGGAGAATCTTAGACTGATGAAACCCTTGTCCTAACAAATCCATGCTTCACTCCTTGGCTCCCTTGACTCATGAATTCCATCTATAAGGTGGCAAGGAGATGAAGAACTGTGCCGTCTGACATCAATGCAAATTCTATCTCCACTGTCCCGGGTGGCAACCACCAGCGACTCCTCTGGGAAAAGCGTCGGGATTCACAAGCAATAAGGGACATCATCGACCGCACCTATATCCCTTTGCGGTGTCCCTCCGCAAGAGCGGATAACCACAGCACCTTTGGCGTAACATCCATACCATTTGTAATGTTTGAAATTAAATTAGAAGGGGCTAGTATCTGCTCACCACGAAACCCAAACTCTGAATCCCCTGGAATCCGGAAAATCACTTGTTTCTCTCGGCAATCCAGGGTGGCGTAGTGCCTGGCCAACCAATCCATACCTAAAATAACCTCGAAATCAATTACATCCAACAAAATCAGTCCGTACCAGAAGATACCTGCCTCTTCTGAATCGGACCAGCGATGGAAAGTAAATATACGCCTCCCAGGCATCACTCGGAGAGTAGTGACCCGTGCGGAATCTCAAAATCTGTTAATTTGAACCGACCTCGTCTGAAACTAGGAACCGCAAAGGGTGTGTGGCCTTTGGGATCTAATAACACCCTAGCCTTAGTATAACAGACCGGAATAGTACCTGATACAACAGCATTTGACGCCTTGGCGTCCTGAGGAGTGAGTGTAAAAACTCTGGCTTGCCACGACAGGTGGTAGGAGCTTTCGGCGACCACATTTACCACCGTCGCCTCTGGAGTTCTACTACCTCCCATATCCACGACCTGCGCTTATCACTAGCACCTTTGAGAGAGGACTAAGTATTTGTCGATGAAGCTGGGCGAATGACACTAGCGCGAACCACGAGGAAGAGGGTGGCTAGGAAATCTAGGACATGATTGGCCATATGGCTGACTCTCCCACACAAACAAAGCTCCACTAGCCACCCGCCTAAGGGCCACGATGCATCGCCCATGATGTGGGCACATGCTAGTGCGAGAGACTAGTATTTCTTGTGCTGAGCTGAACTCTTGTCACGGCCCCATAGCCCCCAGCAGGCACAAGCCTGTCCAGGCAGGAAGCCTACATAGCCCTTGGTTGCGTCTATATCTTGTGACCCCTTGGTCTAAAGCACTCTGTCTAGCGGCCTGTACCATAGTACCTGTACCACCATAATCTTTAAGCGTAGGCGGTGTACTAGTTGCTCCTCTGTGCGCGGGTCTTCTTCTTAGCACCATCCACTAAGATACCATGAAGGCGGTAGGTCTCCCATCTTGTCCTTCATCAGTGACCTCCGAAAAGCTCCTTCCTTGGCGTACCAAGGATATGAAATGTGGTCAGGCAGGTAATGCCTCGTCTTTGCGGCTTAATTTTGCTAGTCAACAAATTTACTAAGATACATGAACGCAGGGTGTACTCCGCTACAGGACATATCCTTCTCTTAAATTGCTCAAGCGTCTTGATTACTCTTGTCTCATGGCAAATGAAATGTAGTTCTATCTTCAAATCTCTCCACAGGCCAAGTATGTACCCTCGAGAAGCGACAGTGTAATCCTTGTACCAGCTGTGATGCTAAATGCAAGGGAGAAACACGCCATCTGATCGTCAAAGTCATCGGATCTTTCTCGGATCAAATGCTCTCTTATAAGCCGTCCGGGAGAAAATCCATTGGGTCACGAATGCAAATCAAATCTGACCTCATTAAACTGGTGTGCGACGAAGGAATGTGATGCATGGGTCGATCTAGTCCCGGTTGAGAAGCATTAGCAGCCTGCACGCGGCCCGATGCTATAAGTTCTTTGGAGAACATGCGCACCCGGTCATACGCGAAAATGCCTCCGCAGTGGGCTGCGACGCGGGCATCTGCTTCGTGCTGAGCGTGCACGGGGCATATTAACTTTTGTGGCTCCCTCGGCTGTGGCTCATCAGCCGTGCCATGCAGTTCTTGCGGGGCTGCCGGGCTCCTTCGCCCTCTCTCGAGCTGGTGGATCAGTGAAAGGATACCTCATCTTAGACCTCTGGGCCTCATCATAGGCTTGTCTTGCCTCGAGTTCTTTGCCATTGCACATTCACCCTCGATCTCGTCTCATGCTGAAGAGTAAACAGAGACTGTCAGTTACATGAGCCTAACGGATGACGGAAACTAAATCTGATGGTGTGATAAAGACGAGACTGGATCTAACTCAGCGATCTTTGGAAACTTAGACTCCTAGGCCGTAGGAAATGAACTTCTCGGCTCTGATACCGACTTTATCACGACCGACACGGGAAATGTGGCCGGCGCTAGGGAATGGGAAGGCATAAAGCCATAGAAACGTAGTAAGCCTAATTGAAATACTCATACCACTTATCATACAAATACCTGACATAAATATCATCACATAATCCTATATATATATATATCTGCTCAACTTAAATATCGAAAGAGAGAGATGAAATCTGATCCCGCATACTCAGACGGTATACCTGAGTAATAGAATCTGGCGATTACAAAACATATTAATATCAAAATCTTGGTGACACTAGATGAAATATCTGGGGTCGATAATAATAATACATGTATCATTGTGTGAAGAAATGAAGTCACGTGATCAAATCGACGGGAGGTATAGTGCACAAAATAAATTGAAATGTCGAGTCTCGAGAGTGAGTTAACATCTATATAATCTATACCACGTCCACAACCAATAGGATACGCCATAGAGAATTACGGGGTATAATAATACACTCACGTAAGTATGCATGCACACACATTAAATTTCATATCATCACATAGTCATCACAAAATCGAGAACTCTAAGCGAGGACCCTATGCTCCCGATCTTATAAGTCATACGGTTCTCTGAATCGATGTGGTAGGCGCCCAGGAGAAATCTTCCGTAGGGGTCGTAACTCAGGTTGCCAAACCTTGACAAACTATAAATTTGGCGCCACAGAATCTTTCGACCCGGGGGTCCTTAACTCCAGCCGGCTATCCTACCATAATCCATGGCGTAGCCAGGAGTAACGTGACCCGGGGACCTTACCTCAGGCATCCAGGAAACTTCGACCGGGAACTCGTATACATAAACATAAATCGTATCATGAATCCACCGAGTTATTACGGGTCTTGCTTGATTTGATGTAACCCACTAGGTGGTATGTCTGCTATGGTTCCCATTACAAACATTTCACATACAATGCACGGCAATACTCGCACCCAACGACCATATTTCGCGTAAATCGTCATACTTGATACCGTATGAGACATATTTCATATGAACTAAATAATTTGAATTTACCATAAGTAAATCTGATTCCAATGATAATAATCATGTCGATGATGATAAGGTGCTTTATTCTCATAAATGCTATGCCATGCATGCAGTGATGTGTGTCGTAAATTATATGATATCAACTCACAGTATGTCGGATCTCAAAATCGCTCAACGCCTCGAGTACATCTGGCAATTTGTCGGACAATCTAAAATGGAAAGAGCGTTATTGATAAATAAGATTAAGATTTAAATATACTCACAGACTAGGCCTGAAAACTCACGGACTAAGACGCAGAAAGCGTACTTTATGTTCACCAGAAAATTAGCGGAGACCTCCACTAAGCTGGACTTAACTCACACGTAAAATGGGTCAGACACGATAAAAAAAATCACAGCAATGTCATGATTTATCGTGCAGAAGCTAGGGCCACAGCTCTGAGATAAATCCACGGCTCGGCCTTGTCAAGCTGTGAGTCGACAATTCGCGATAAATACGATTGATCTGATTTCAACCGGATAATTCGTATATTTATACATGGATAACTCGGGATATAATTAAAATACGGTTAATCAAAAATCCCAGCACGGTTCTAATTATATAGGATAAGATTAAACATAACATAAATGCCTATATATTTTAAAAGTTACATCTTTTCAAACACAACATGAGTATTAAGCGATAAATAAGGCATTTTCAATATTAAAATAGCAGCTACGAACAATTAAAATACGAATATCGAACAATTGCTCTGATTAGGGCTCGCCGCGGCGTTTTAGGAGTATAGATTCTTTAGAGAAGCTCGAATGCGGCAGGTGCCGTCGGAATCGCAGACGGAGGCGGACGTTACGTCCCAGCTTACGTTTCAGAGGAGTCGCCGCCGTAGAAGCGGTGGCGGAAAAATTCAACCGTCGAATTAAATCAGGGTACTGGCGTAGATCGGGATTAGGGAGTCAAAAAACAATTTTTGCATAATTTTGGGCGGCAAAAACAACTCAAAAGCGCATAAGCAATTTTCTTCAGTTATCTCTCTGAAATCACTACGATTAAAAAGCTTGAAATGGCCAGATCATACCTCCCCCTAAGGTTTTTGGGGGTCTGAGTCGAAAATGGCCTTTGTTTGACACCTTGAGATTTGTTCCTAGGAGAGCGACCACAGGCGAGTGACGCCACGCGGGAGGAGGAAGGGCCGGCGGCTGCGGCGTGTCGGGGAAGCTGCGGGCGTCGAGAGGTGGTGGTGGCGACGACCGGTGGCTCGGGTGGTCGGACCAGGAGGCAGCATTGTAGGAGAAGACGGGGAGAAAAAAGAAGAAGAAGAAAAAGAAAGAAGAGAGGAAAGAGGAAAGGCGTGAGGAGGGGCCCCACAAATTTGGTCTCTTTACATTCAAAAATCAAAGCCCTAAAGTCCCCAAATATTTATATTTATTTTTTTTTTTTTTTTTTTTATTAGGAACTAATAAAAATTAAAGCTAAATTGGGATAAATTTACATATACTAAGATATTTCCTATGCTTTAACATTTAATTTAATCAAAACTAATTATTTAAATAATTTGTAGGGTCAAACTACTATATATATGCCCAAAATAATACTCTAGGATCAATAAAATATATATAGATAATTAGAAAAATAAATTAAATAACCCACTTAAAGCACGCTAAAAATTACGGGTATTACAATATATTACTACATTTATGTAAAAAATATTTAACATTGATGTGCATCAAGTCATTCAGCTACTTAGGCACGCCCCTTGTGAGTGTGCCTTGCATAAACTAAGATAGTAAAGTTTTTTGAGAAATTCTAAGTGTAAATTACTTGAGGTTTTTCTTACTATACTAAGGCGATTACACGATTAATATTATTAATTTATTTAACAATAATGTTAGCCATTCTATGGCAGCTTCTTATTTCTTGTTTATGATGATGCAATCGGTGGGAGTCATTATCTGGGTCTCCTCCTTGATAATCGTGGAAATCAAAGGAAGGAATATTGAGTGTGAACTTAGACATGCAAACCATATTTGTGTTTGAAAGCCTAAATTTATCATAAATAAAAATATAACGATGACCTGTGTTGTCATTTCTTGTTCAACTCTAGTAATTTGAATAGCTACTACGAGAATTTCATGTGTTATGATATGTAGGTAGAAGAAATGCTCATACAAGTTCTATGAATTTACAAAACAAGTGAGCATCCAAAATATAGAGGTATTTTTTCTTCTCTAGTTTTATTTGATAAGGACTTGCGACAATATTAAATATGTATGCATTGATCTTAGTATTATTTTTGGGTGTTCCAAAAGAACTTTGAATTCATATCTCAACAAAATAAACTATATTTGATATCGAACTTATGATATGAAAAATACACATACATCGATCCTTTTCGTCTTTACACTTTTCAATCTTTTGGCCTTTAGATTTGTTATGACACCAATGTCATGTAAGAACTTCAATCTTTCTAGTAGCTAGCTTGGTTGTGGGGCGGTTTTTTTTGCTAAATCCTCTTCTTCTTTTTTTGTATAGGCCTACGGCCTTCCCTTGTTTACTCCCTTTAGACTTCAGGTTTGCCTTTTCAGATTTTTTAATGAAGCTTGCTTTTTGTCTAGCAAAAAAAAAAGTGAGAACTTCAATTTATGTGAAAAAACCTATCGAACTTATTAGTACAAGAATTTGGGTAAGTGATAGGCGTTTGGCATTACCTATTGCTATTGGTATGATATACATTCAACAGAGCAACAAAGAGAGGACACGAGGTGAGATGAGGGGACGATAATGCTAGTTAGTTGTGGAGTTGAATTCATTTGCAATCTTGGTGGGAGAAGTTGGAGGCAAAGTAAGAGGAGTGATTTTGGAAAGAAGCAGATTTGTTGTGTGGGTAGAAGTCTTAGGTGGTTTGGTTTAAGGCGTGGAGTGTTGTAGACAAGTAAGGTGTTTAAAAGTTGGGAGGAGGAAGGAAGAAAATATCGGTTGAAAAGACACATAGTGGACGGGGAGGTTCATCTTGTGTTTTATGGTGGAATTGAGAGCTAAATCCCGAAGGGAGTGAAGGATTCCAAAATTTTAGATCGATAAACTTGGTGGGAGGTTGTACAAATGGTTTGGCCAAAAGGTTTAACTAATAGACTTTAAAGAGTGTTGGCTAACACGATTTGAGTTTAATTAAGTTATTGATTAGATATTGAGAAACAACAAAGGAAGCGATTCTTTGCAAGTTTGACATCAAAAGGTCTATGATCATGTAATTTGGTCCTTTCTATGCTCGACGTTGGAAAATATGGGCTTTGGGGAAAAGTGGGTAGGGTGGAAAAAGTGGTGCATTTCCACTGTGAGTAGTTGTTTATTTTATTTTATTTTTATTTTTATTGATTAATGGAATCCTTATTGGTTTCTTTAGGAGCTCTTGGGGGCTAAGTCAAGGTGGCTTTCTATCACCTTATTTATTTGTGATTATAATAAGGTTTCAACGGGCGATTGAGAGGGAGTTGTGGGAGGTTAAGTGAAGGATCAGGCCGGATTAACCTCCGCCAGACAGGGGACCTCGGCACTCCAATGGATATAGAAACTTTTCCTTAAAACATCGAATAAAATCCGTGGAAGCTGGCTTACATTTCTGATCTTTGCATGTCTTTAGAAAATAATGCGGAGCGAAGTGATAAATTTTTTTTTCTTTGTTTTTCAAACACTTGGATTTTAAAATTGGCGGGAGTTTCCTGCATTTTGGACTTTCCCAATTTACAAAACGATAAGCGTTTAAAACACTTATAAACTTCAATTTATACTTCCATATTAAAGACTTCTAAATCCCCTGACCCAATCGCTTCAATATACATACATATACATTTGTTTACTTCACAATCATCAAAACATTCAAACCCTCTTAAATTCCATGCACATTTTTATCAAAGCATTTTGGGCTTGTAGGACTTAAGTAAGCCCAGCTACGTACCTCGTCAGAAATTTGAGATGAAAGCTACGTAGTTATTTTGACTTTATACTTATACATATATCCATAACAAAATGTTCAACATATACAAATATGGAAAAAGTGCCTCTGATGAAATCCAAGTGTAGTCTCGCCAGTAAACTCAAACTCCTTGCCTTAGGAGACGCTCTACTGTGCACCTATCTCGGAGTCACGAAAATGTTTTTGAAACATAGGGAAAAGAATGAGGTAAAGGCCGATTGAGTGTCACATTTTTATTAAAATAACATTTTCGGTATATACCAAAATAATACATGCCTCTGATTAAAATCGGGTTTTATCATTAACGTTTATGCGCCCAAACTTCTTTTTCGATAAATACTTATGCATTTAAAATCATTTATGCTTTAAACATTTGTCGCATCAGCTTTTTCTTTCTTTTGTTTCTTTCTTTCTTTCTTCTTTCTGACAGACCAGGAATAAACCTGCGACAGTTTAAGTCTGCATGGTGAGGGACGTCTTATTCAGGTCCATACTTGAAATTCTGTTGCGGGCTCACGCTTTATGGTTCGATCACTTGCAGCTTTATCAATGAGATATTTTCTGACACTCTTTCTTTTGAGTTAATGAGCTTTATCTTTCCCTCTAGTCATAAAGCAAGTATGCCAGTGATGTCAGTCCATGATCAAGGTTGGGTAGCCAATAGGTAACATTCTTCAAAAATACATTTATACATTTATTTAAATCCTTTACTTTATCATTAAAACTTTTTATATGCATTCTTTAAACATTTTTAAGCTTTCATGATACCTTAACATATGCATACATATTTAATACACATATAAATATAGGCATTTGAAATTTACCAAAGATAAAACAATGCAGATAAACATTTCTATGCTAACATTTACATAAAAATTTACATTAAAACTTTCAGTTTAACATTAAAACCATTCACTTTTAAAAACTCAATTCTCAAATATCATTTCACTCCCAATTCACGCTTTCAATCCGACACTTCAGTTGAGTTCCCGTTCACGTCAGATGATCCTTCGCTTTAAAGAAAATGCGTTACACATTACTTAATGAATTTCCATTTAATCCACCATAAGCACTCATTTCCTATATTCTTATTCCTCTAGGAATCTATTTTACTTAGGAATTGGAATCAATCCAATCGGATCATCAAACAACTAAAGAATTATGGCATTTTCATTTTAACTAGTCATTGCATTTTCTGTTGTGAGTTTGTATTACTCATTTCGAGGTGTACTTGACTTCATATTTTGACACTATGTCCTTATACTCATTTAAAGCTAAGGTGCTAAGGGTTCTATTCAATTGGGATGCAATTCGAACACTTGAAACTCACTTTACGTCAAATAACCAGATAAATCTGTTGAAAAGTGGAATAAGAATTTGGAGCACACGTAGTCTACTTGGTGAATGTTTGACCATAGGATCAGAATTTGGCGATACCTTCTTCTTAAGTTTTGTTCTCCTTTAAGTCTATTTTACGTAGCCATGAAATGCTTTCAAATCGGATCAAAATTGAGCAAACGAGAAAAGCAGGACATTTCTGTGCAGAGGCTCTTGCCCAAAAAATTGGCCCAAAATGTGTTTCTCTTCCCATTTTTCTTTCCTCTAAACACTTAAATCTGATGCATTATACCCCATTTCAACACCTTTTTGTAATTCACTATCAAACCCTAACGCCTCATAGTTTTGTCGAACTAACCTAAACCATGGCTTTCTCAATTGATATTAAATTCGGCTACCATTAAACCTTAAATACCGTAATTTAACATCCATACGAGAATTTAAGACATTAAACATGGAAAACATCAAGCCTCTTTCCGCCCTTGAAAACTTACCACTTGTTCTTGAGTTTCTTTTGGCTCCTCCTCATGTTCTCGCTTGAAGATCGGCAGAAGCTTGAAAGAGCATAAAATTCACCACACCACTTTGCCTAACCCTTTCTCTTCCCTTTCTCCTTTCTTCCCTTTCTTTTCTCTCTTTCTCTTTGCTTTCCTCTCCTCTCGTGATCCCTCTTTTGAGCACTTAAATCCCCAAATTTTAGACTTTAAAATATTATTCCAAAAGTGCCCTTAAGTAAAACAATATCATTGGTTGGTTTAGTAAAGATTACTCTTTTATCGAGCTTCTCATTGGTCCACCATGAGACGAGTCATTTTACCCATTATTTAAATCCTTAACTTAGCCATTAAGAAGATTTTGATTGGCTGATACAATTAAATATCTCCGTTATAGCGATTTTATACCGATTTCGCACTTTCACTTTTATATCGATTATATATGTAAAAATATTCTATGATCGTCTATATTTAATTTAATTGTATAAAATCATTTAACTAAATCCTTCAGAGTGAATTTGGGCTCTAAAATCATGAAATCGGATTTAAAATCATTAGCTCAGTATCCGACAATAGCGTATTATTACGGTCGTTGAAGATCACACGGAAACTATCCAAACGGACTCAGTTTCCACTTTATTCGGTTCGTTAGTCTTTATGATATAATACGGACATTTTCGTATTTTGGCCCAATTTAAAAAAATTTCAGCATGAACCCCGAATTTCGGTCAGGAATCACTATTGTAAATCTCTATTCTCTTCTAAATATCGGTTCAAAGTCATAGGGCTGAAATTTCTACAAATTCCTTTACCAAACCCTCCATTCGGATATAATAAAAACTCATTATTATGGGCATTCGATTTACAATTTTCGAATTCCACTTCATGTCCAAAATGACGTCCGGGCATTCTAAATTCTAATCTGTTTATATCATTGGACCTCTAATCGAGTTTAAAAACTACTATTATAACATTCCAATCGGGTTGGGGTTTACAATCACCCTCCTTATAAAAATTCGTCCTCGAAATTAAACATTAAATCTGCATTAAAAGAGATGGGGAATAATGCCTCTTCATCTGCTCCTCAGCTACATGCTCCATGTGAAAACCTCTCAAATGTGACTCCTCCACAAGCCTTCACCGTGGAATAGTCTTGTTCTTGCGAACTTGCTCGTGATTGAGGATGCGCCTTTGGATTCCTCTTCGTATGTCAAATTCTCATGTTTCCACTGGTTGCTCTGTCATTATTACATGTGAAAGTGCAGTATGTACTGCGAAGCATAGAAACATAAAACGCCGTGAATGCGATCGAATTGGATAAGCAGCTCCAATCGATATACCACCTCTCAATCCTCTCAACAATCTGTATGGCCCACGATATATCGTGGACTCGGCACCACGTTTCCCGAATCTTAATGCGCACTTCCATGGGAAATCCTCGAAAATACCGTATCCCCACCTCGGAACTCCTAGGTCCCTCGTGATTGTCCGCGCAACTTTTGTCGGTCTTGTGCAATTTAGTCTATCCCTTATAACTTTGATCTTATCCACGAGTCACTTGAGCAATTCAGGACCTACTAATTTCCTTTCACCTACCTCGTCCAAATGGAGTTCGACATTTAAAGTCCATCTGAGCCTCATAAGGGCCATACAATCTTGGTGCGATCTTTGTTGTGTATACGAGACTCCATCAGGGTAGATGGGTGTCCAGCTCCCTACAAACTCAGACACATGCCACTAAGCATATCCTCGTCTGTATAGTCCTCTCAGTTGGCCGTACATGCATTGGATGAAAAGCGGAGTACTAAAATGCGGTTTAGTGCGAGGCATTACGTAAACTAGGCTGGCAAGTGAGGTAAACACAGGATCTACATGCGAAACAATGGAACGGCGTACCATGCGTCGAGTAATCTCTAACGTATAGTGGGCGACTTATCCATTGAATCCTGCCCCATTCTGATGGGTAGGAAATGGGCTGATTTCGTCGATCTGTCTGATCACCAGTATCGTATCATGGCCACTCAGGCAGCGTGGAAGTCCTACCACAAAATCCATAGTGATTCTCTCCCATTTCCAACGAGGATCGGGAGTATTTGTAAAGCCGTGAGCCTCGATGTTCGGCTTTCACTGCGACATGTGAGACATGCGGAGCCGAACTCTGCAACCATCCCCTCTTGTACCTTTCCCGCGGTAGTGTTCGCTAGGGTATGATACATCTTTGTGCTTCCGGATGCATAGCATAAAGCGGGAGAATGGGCTTCCTCCATAATCTCTCTCCTTACCCTGCCTACATGCGGTACACCTGACCTCTGTCCCATGACCACGGTACCATCCTCTCTCAGCGACAAATCCTCGTTGCCCGGACTCTGCTTCGCCTTTCCAGCTGCATCTTGTGGATCCACAGATACGGAAGCTCTCCCAATCCTGTCTATCAATACAGGACGTACATGAAATGTGGCTAACAGTGCTCCCGAATCTATTAGTTCCAGTCTCACACCCAAGGACCTCAATTCTATGAGTCGAGGAAGATGCACGGCCCTCACGTGCGATAGGGAACTCATGGGTCTTCTACTAAGAGCATCTGCTACCACGTTCGCCTTTCGGAATGATATTTCAATGGTACATTCATAATCCTTGATCGAGTTCAATCATCTCCTTTGTCTCATGTTCGGTTCATACTGCGCGTAGCAGATCTGCCAGCTCTTATGATCAGTAAAAATCCTACGGGGCACTCCATATAAGTAATGCCTGTATCCAGCGAAGCGAAATACTACAATTTGCTAGCTTCCAGGTCGTGTGTAGGATAGTGCATTTCATCTTCCTTTAATTGCCACAAAGCATATGCAATCACCTTGTCATTACGTTAACACACAAGCACAAAGCCTTGTCTAGAGGCATCCTGACTGCTTGCAAAACCGTCACATACATTGGAAGTGTGAAATGCTTTGGAGGCGAGGTGATCTCACTTCCCGAGTTCATGAAACTCTTACGGCGAGCCTCGACCGTAAAAGCGGTTCCTAACCTCGTCGGTCTAGTGAAAGGTCGGCTATCTTCGAATCCCTCGAAGCAGACTTCGGTAATACCATGCCAAACCGAAAACTCCTTATCTACATGCGCTCGTGGAGGTTTCCAATTCAAGTATAACCGACTTTCTTGGATCATTTGACACCTATACTTGAAACGCTATGTGTCCCAAGCGACCTTTGTCGAGCAGCGACACTAAGTTTAGCATACTCTTAGATGTTCACTTAGTATTTGTAAATTATCCTCAAGTGCTCACTGTTCCTTCCTCCTTTGGCCCAGAATAGATCGGTATATCGTCGATAAACACGATAACTAGTGATCTAAGTGACGAAATCCCACATTCATGAGATCCATAAAGCGAATTTGGGGCATTCGTAGGTTAAATGGCATGACTAAACTCAAAATGCGATGCAGGTGTTACGAATCTTTGTCTTGGGAACATCCTCATCATGAACTCTCAAGCGATGATAGGTGATGATAGAAACGAGGGTAGATTAAATTTAGAATGCTCGGACGTCATTTGGACATGAAGTGGAATTTTAAATTGTAACGAATGCCCTAAGGAATAATGAGTTTTCTTATTATATCAGAATGGAGTTTGCAAAGGAATTTGTAAGAAATTTCAGTTCCTATGACTTTGAACTGATATTTAGAAGAGAATAGGAGATTTAAGTGAATAGTGATTTCAGTTTGAAAATTCGGGACTGCGTTGAAATTTTTCGGAAATTGGGCCGAAAATACGAAAATGTCTGAATATATCACTGTAAAGACTATGAAACTGAAATAAAGTGAAACGGGGTCCGTTTGGATAGTTTCAGGTGATTGAGCGTATTCGGTGTAATACGTATTGTCCGGATTACCGATTTGAATGATTTTAAATCCGATTTCGTTGATTTTAAGAGCACGAATTCAGCATGAAGGATTTAGATTAAAATATTTTATGTTCAAATTTAAATACTCAGAGCGACCATAGAATATTTTTGACATATAATCGATATAATTGATAAAAGCGAAGCGAGATAAAATCTGTATAATGGAGATATTTAATTGTACTAGCCAATCAAAATCTTTCTTAATGGCTAAGTTATATGATTTAAATAATGGGTAAATGACTTGAGTCTCATGGGAATGGACCAATGAGAAGCTTGGATAAAGAGTAATTCACTTTAAACCAACCAATGATATTGTTTTACTTAGGGGCACTTTTTAGGATAATATTTTAAAAGTCTAAAATTTGGGGATTTAAGTGCTCAAAAGAGAGGGGATCACGTAGAGGAGAGGAAAGAAAGGAAAAGAGAGAAAAAGAAAGGGAAAGAAAGGAGAAAGGGGAAAGAGAGAAAGGTTAGAACTTAAAAGTGGTAGAATTGAATTTTATGCTCTTCGAAGCTTTCAAGTGATCTTCAAGTGGTAATCAAGGAGAGAGCCAAAACTCAAGAAACAGAAGTAAGTTTTCATGGTGGGAAAGTTAGGGTTTGATGTTTTCCATGTTGTCTTAAATTCTGGTATGGATGTTAAATTGATGGTATTTAAGGTTTTAATGATGTGAATTTAATATCAATTGAAAGCCATGGTTTAGGTTAGGGTTTTGACAAAATCAAGTGAGTAAGGGTTAGGGTTTTGATAGTGGTGTGTGTTATGTTGAAATGGGTATAATGCATCAGATTTAAGTGTTTAGAGTGAAAGAAAAAAATGGAGAGAAGAGCACATTTAGTCAGAGCTAGTAAACTCAATGCAATATCTATTTGTTTGCTGTTAATCGTTGAAATTTGAGTATTTCACATAAATAAACGAAAGAACAAACTTAAAATGTCGCCCAATTCGATCTAGTAACTAAATATTCATAAAAATGGAACCATGTCACAAGCCAAAACTAATTCGGTACGAACATAGGTGCGTGTGGAGCGTAGTGGACCCCCGTGCTCGAGCTCAAGCATTCAGTGAATAAGAACCTGCTACAAGCACAAATATAGAACATAGTGTCAAAATATGGTCTTCGAAAAGCGAAGTAGCTAAACTGTCACTAAAAAAAAAACCGATAAAGCAACTGGTTAGCATGAAATGCCGCATAACACCAGACTGAATGATCAGAACTGAACGATTCAATTCACAAGCAGAATAATTCTAGAGGAATGAAACTATAAATGATGTTTATGGTAATTAAATAGAGTATGATTTAATATGCCTGAAAAGAGCGAAAGAAACATCGACGAGCTTAGACAACGGCGGAGTAGCGGTAGTGTAGTGGCTTTTAGAGTGATTTTTAAAGGTAGATATTATCAAGCGGTACAATAACAGAACACATGTAAATATTGACATATAGAAAATATTTTATCTACTGTTTTATCTTTATCCAATACCTATGACTATGTGTATTAAATATGTATGCATGTTGGAAGTATCATGGTTAAAAATATTTAAAGGAAATGCATATGTGTTTTTAATGACAAAGCAAGAAGATTTAAATAACATTTATAAATGTATTTTGAAAGAAACTTTCTTGTGGTACCACTAAACTTATATAGCTTGTTGTAGCGTATCGGCAGCTCTACAAGCGTGTGGAGATTTGGAAAACAGGAATGGAATTACTAACTTGAGGGCATGCAGAAAGCGTATCTACATGATAAGAAATATGGCTAGGGCCTAGCAAGTTTCTCACTTGGCTGTGTGATTGTATTTGGAGATATGTTATCCTATCGTCACGAGAAAGCGCCGATGTTGTTCATTCCCCACTGATCTATCAGAAAGAAAGAAGAAAGAATAAGAGAAAGTTTGCGATTGCAAATGTTTAAAAAGCATAAATGGATTTAAGTAAACTAGTATTTTGTGAAAAGAAGTTTAAAACATAAATGTTTAAGGTATAAATAGTTTTAATGGCTATGAAGTATGTATTATTTTGGTATATCTTGAAAGTGTATTTTAATGAAAATGTACGCTCGCTGAAACTCGCTGCCATTCTTTCCTATGTTTCAAGGCATTTTCAGGCCGAGATGAGTCACGAGCAGAGAAAAGTCACGTACTTTCGGCCATCAGGCATTTTCTGTTTCATTGTATATATAATTTTCCATATTATATATGTTGAGCCCATGGATATGTAAGTGTAAAGTTGAAAGGAAACTCGTGAGCTCGATGGGCGCTCCAGCAAATGCTTTGATAAAAAATGTGCATATTAAGAAGAATTTGAATATTTTAATATTTAAAATGGCTTAAATGTATATATGCTGTATATTATGTTGATTGAGTGAAGATGAGAGAATCTAATATGAAGTATGAGAACGAGTTTACTAGTATGTTTTAAATAACATCGAGGTTTGTAGATTTGGGAAAGTCGAAAAAGCGAGAAGAGAAACTACAGCATTACAGGCTCTCAGTGTTTGAAAAACAAAAAGAAAAATTCTAAGCTCATGTATCTAAAGATATGTTAAAAAAGCAAGGGGACCGCTCCATGGAACACATTTGACGATTTTAAGGAAAGTTTCTATAGCTCATTAGTCTTGCATTACAAGTTCATGGCAGTGAAGATCCTTCAACGTGTCAGGCACGGTTTTGAAATGTTATAAAGATTTGAAAATTTTATGTTCATATGATTGTTTAATGTTTTATTTTAAAATTGCACCATTATTTATGTGATTTAAAATCATATATGCATTACATGACATATTAAAATTTTGAATTCCGCAAATCTGTCGTCGAAGTAGGCCCCACACGGGAAGCTCTGAGGCGGTAGTACCACCACCGGAGGAATATGTTGATGAATGCAGCATGTTCCTCCCACTTGAAACCCGGTCTGGTGACCACCATGCCACCCTGAGACGGGGCCACCACCACCTCCTGAGGTCGTTGGAGGGACGGATCTGGATTAGACGGATGGCTCGAAGCTAGCCAGCGCATTACGACGGCCGAGGCACGTGGCTTCTATAGAGAGGGGCGAAGCTAGGGGCATGAGCTATGATGGATTGGGGAGACCCCGAGAAAAGCCGTCATGGTTAGAGGAAATGAGACGAGGTCTACCGGGTGATGCGGTGTACGGATGAGCGGATGGTCCTTTTGCCTTTCTCCTACAGGACGAGGCATTGGAGTGGTGGAGGGCGGAGTTCGGAGGAGTGCCCGGAGGAGTGTCACAGGCACGGTTTAGGAGAGAAGAGTTCTGGGGGACAAAGTTTATTCCCGACCGATTCACAGAGATCACGGGTGAGGGAGTTCTTTAAATTTGGAGGCGGGGACACTCTGTGACAGTTATGAGAGGAGATTTTACGACTCGTCGGGCGTGTCCCGTTCATCGGGGATGGCCGAAGTTTGAAGACCCGAGGATTTCTTGTGATCTTCGTGGGAGATTAGGACCATGAAGTAGCGTCGACCCCGACCCACACGGTCACGACACAGTGGCAGAGGCTGCGGAGTTAGGGTTGAGGAGGGCATGGGGTTGAAATCCCGGGCTACGACCAGTCGAGACAGAAAGCGGAGTGGGTCGACGTGCGGGTTCAGGGAGTTCCGATGCGCGGTTGAGAGGGGAGGAAAGACCTGATGGGTGTGGTGGCGGCCAGTAGGCTGTCGGGGCACAGTCCCAGCGAGGAGTTCGGTGAGGCCACGAGCAGAGTATCAAGGTCCAAAGCGAGAGTGTGCTAAGTGTGGGAAGACCCATTATGGTGAGTGCAGAATGGGGACAGACAGTTGCTTTAAGTGTGGGCCGATTCGGGACGCCGGCTAGAAGTGCCTGAGATGGTTGCGGTGGATCGGGAGTGGGACGAGCGGGACCAGAGCGATTCGATCTTTGGCGGAGGTCGGTCAGTCGGAGGGGTTTCAGATGGGGCCCACTCACGTTTACTAGATACGGAGACCAGCGGGTAGAGGTCGACCATCGAGGAGGACGAGGGGACAGGACGACCTCGAGACCACCCAATTTAGGGTGTTTGCGATCCACTTTCAGTGGGAGCGATTAACACCCGGAGGTCATAATAGTCTTATCAAATTTTTGAAAGTGATGCTTGTATGTCTTGATAGATCAGGGTGCTACTCACTGCGTATATTTGCGAAATTTATTGCCTGAGTAACATAGAAGTCTGACCCATAGATTGTAGTATGGTGGTCTCTCTTCCTACAGGAGATTCACTCATAGCAGATAGAGTATACATGGGTTGTAGAGTGATTATTGAGGGTCATGAGTTTATGGCCAATTTGGTATTGTTGGACATCGGAACCGATGTGATCTTAGGGGATGGAATTTGGTTGTCTCGACATGCGCCACCATGGATTGTTCGAAAGAAGTTAAGTTACGTAGACCAGGGGAACCCGAGAGATTACTTTTTGTGGGAGTAAAAGAAGATGTGTCCTCGAGTATGATGTACGGCGTGATCATTTGGGGAAGATGCTCGCGAAAATCATATCAGGGTATCTGGCCTATCTCAGTTGAGGTGAGAGATGATGATATGAGATTGGAAAGCATTAGGTAGTCGGAGAATTTAGGATGTGTTTCCGGATGATCTTCCCGGGACTACCCCAGGATAGAGATTGGTTTCGGTCGAGGTTAGCCTGAGACGAGCGGATTTCGAGGCGCCATATAGGATGGCCCTGCGAGGTGAGAAAGAACCCAAAGGTGCGAGATGGAAGGAAATGGTCCCGACAAAGGGGGTTCGTCGGGCCAAGGCACATCTCCTTAAGGAGCACCGGTTTATTTAATGAAGAAGAAGGACGGGAGCATGCGATTATGTATTGATTACAGAGAGTTGAATAAGGTAACAATACGTAGTCAGTATCCTCTTCCGAGGATTGATGATCTCTTTGATCAGTTACAGGGAGCTAAGGTATTCTCCAATCAGTTTAAAAACTACTATTATAACATTCAATCAGGTTGGGGTTTTACATTAAGGGTGGGAGAATCACGTTAATTGGAAGCATGTGGTCGAGTTTGCCCCTTTATTTTATGTTTGCTCTTTACATGCCAAGGAAGGTCAGGTTAAGGCTCGATCAGAGAGATATCCTCTAGGAGGTGGTTCTATAGATTGTAAGCCGCACTTAGTTAAGTGGACAACTATCTTTTTGGATAATAGGAATGGGGGTTAGGTGTGAAGAATCTTTGGGCATTTTTTTTTTTTTTTTCAAACTTGTATTAGATCGGTGAAATTTTATTTATTTATTTTAAAAGTACTATTTTGGGACAAAGCTGTTTTATTAACATGGCGATCATTGTGAATTTGAAACTTTTTACGGGTGGTAGTGCATAGCTATGTTTAATAGATGTCTACTTTTTTTTTTTCTCTATTTCTAAAATAAAAATAAAAGAGAAGATGATGTTAGTAGCTACACCCTTTCACATCTATGAGCTAGCATCTGCCAAAAAAGCTACAAAGTTGTTAAGTTAATCCTTGGTGTTTGTTTGATTGTTTTATTTTGAGTAAGTATTCGCTTAGGCCCGCTTGAACCCGGAAAGAACAAAAAGAAAAACAGAGAGGAAAAAGAAAAAGAGGAAATCGAAGGAATGAATTTTGGAGGAAAATATAAAATAGGTTTACACTTAATGGGTTGGGTTCTATAATGTCATATTCAACCCCTATTTTATTTGTTTATCTCTATTATATAAGGACTAAGAAATTTGAAAAAATGTAAAATTTTGAGGGAATTTGATTATATTTGATTTTCTTTATATTCCTAACGTGGAATCAAACATGAGAAAATAATTTTCTCTAACATTTTTTCCTTTCCTTAGTATTTTTGGGTTCCAAACAAAAGCCTTGTGTCTGGGCTTTAAACTCTTAAAGTGAAGGAAAATAAAAATAGATTTAAACTTAATAAATTAATTTCATATATTTTTTCAAAAACTCATTTTATTGGGCAAAATATTACATTCAAATTTTAAAATCATGAAGACAGAACTTGAAATTGACTAGTACTTATTCATAAACATAATCCAAATTAAAATATTTCGGTGCTAGAATAAGCAAAGAACTTTGAAATTTGAATATGAACAATCTTATATAACATAGAATGCAAAGATTGAGGTAAGTTAACCACAAACACTTAGTGTGCATGAAGATGTCAAGCATACAATGAGATGATCCAATAATCCCAATAAGAAACAAAAATATTAAAGTCATTTAGGAAATTGGGCCAAGAAAAAGTACTCACAAAGAGTGCCTACCACATCGCGAAACATACCGTCAAATCGTTCCAGATGATCGTTTTGTATAATTGACACCTACACAATACTTAGCTATAAGAACTCATATGATTCGTATAATATACCGTTTATTTTCCTAATGGCAACCTAATTGTTGGTTTCCTATGTGTAAGTCCAAGATGCATTATGGGCCCAAACTCAAACAACAAATTGGGGCTTTAGTAAAGTCATAACTCTCACATTGTATTAAAAACTTGATGTCTCGAGTTTGTGTCTTCTATACTACTATCCTCCTCAAAAGGTAACACAAGGCTCTATACATTATGGACACACCAACCATTAAGGCTTTAAAAATCCAATAACTTAACACCTAAAATAAAACAGGTTCAAAGAATATATAGTTTGACAAGGGACCAATATTTCTAAATTTTAGGTTCCTTTATCATCGTATCAATGTGATCAAGCACATGATGAACAAAAACAACAAGAACACATTTTCTAACATCCGAATATATAAAGAAACCATCTTCTTCAAGAAGCGGTTGGTGTAATATATATGCATCTAATATATGTTCACATACTTTTGAGAAACAAAGTTATTTCGTAGAACCAAATTAGATTATGTTAATAATGTAAGTCTCTCTCAATTAATCATAATTTTTCATCTTTACGAAGTGGTTTCGCCAAAGTGATTTTCTAAAAACTTGGTGGATTACCAAAGAGGTCCATATGACACTACCACAACAATGATAAAGTAATTTCTAAATCCATGTGTTTACATTATTAAAGGATTGTCATCCTTCTTGTGATGACATTCTTTAAAATGATTAAAGATGTTTATTTGTTTCAAAAAATAAAAAACAAAAAAGGAAAATAAGAATTATATCTTTACAACTAGTGCGGACGCTATCATCAAGGAGCTCCTCGTGTCTTCTTCCTCTTAGTGAAAATATAGATTAAGATCAGGATTTGCCTTAATATGGCCTCATGTGGGGCCTATTTGATAGAAAAATGAAGTCACATTAACAAAGGCTCTTGATAAACCAGGGGGTCAGCCGGCATTGGAGTTCATCAGTGCACTCCTCCTAGTGGGATGGAGGATTAAATCAGCTCTCTCGCTTATTAGGAGCTTAGACCACTCGATAGAAGCCTTGAAGTCAGCATTGATGAGGCTCTGTGGAAAACAAGTACAAATGGGTATTGGTGGTACTTTTCAAGAACCATGAGGGTGACGCTAACAAGCTCTTCTAAAGCCAACCGAAGGCAAAGCAAGTAGGAAACTAAGGCAGGTACAACCCAAATCTACATTTCAACTGAAACCCCGAAAGCAGGCAATATCATCAAGTGCTTCAGCACAAATGGAGAGAGATAAAACATCATTCCGGGTTCCTCGTGAGAAAGGGACCATGAAGATATGCATCAAAGCACCAGGAGCTATGGAACTTTTCAGAAATTTGAGTCATTAAGTCTATATCCAGAAATTGAAGCTAATTCCATTTTCGCTTCTTAAGCAAAGCCACCTGGGCATTGTCAGCTTCATTCAGTTTTTTTTTGTTTTCTTTTTCTCGTTTTTTTTGCGGAGTGGGTAAAATAAGAAATAATAGAGATAAAATGTCAAGATGCCTGGAAGAAAACAAATCAAGATGCAATCTGCTTAATCAATAACAATGAGTATGTTAATGAAGATGGTTTAAAATTTCATTTTAAACAGAACAATAAACATGTTCAGATTATTCCTCGAAAACACAAGTTCAAACATGTTTTATAGATTGTCATTTTTGTATTCATGTCAATTATTGTTTATGCAACCAAACAAACTCCACAATTGCGTGATATGGTGCCAGAACAACTATAAACCCACAAGTCTTTGTTCCCTAATGGAAGCTAGAACACTCATAAACCTCCTCGGCAACCCATCAATAAAATTCGGATATTACAAATGTAACAAAGAAAAACCAGAGTGATGGTATTGACAAAGTGCAATCTCAAAATGTGGTCTTATTTTATTTTGCTCCATGTTCATGGTAACCAAGTGCAGCTGATCGTATCGCCTATCGTTTCGCTTCTTTGGGATTATCTTTTGAAAACTGAGATATTGTACTGGAATCAAAAATTTGTGGTTTTTATTTATTTTTCTCTCCATTCTTCTTCTCAAACAAAGAGACAATGCAATTAGAATGCTTGATTTTTTTTTCAATTCTGAGTTTCTCTTGAACATATGTGGGAACTATTGCCAATCTTCACCGACTTTTTTGTTGGGATTGGTGGGTCTCTCTGCTTGGGAATGATTTTTACAAATGTTTTTCTCTGTATCAGTGGCTTCTTCTCTCTTTGAAACTCGCCATGGAACTATAAAGTCCGAATTTGATTGAAAACTTAAACTTTTGTTAGATTGATGGTTTGAATGCTTTCCAAAGAAATATTTAATTGCTTTGATGATGGTTGCACCCAAATCATTGATGATATCTTCTATAGGTTATGATTTACTAAATATATATATATATATATGATGTTCCTTCCTCTATAGTAGTATAGTAGTATAGTAGATGCGTAGTAAAAGGAGCCACCTGTAGGAGATATACTTCATGAATTGAAATATAGATCAGATTTTTATTACCAGCATGCAATCGGGTATCTGTATTATCAACAACTCGTTTTACTCTATTGATTTCCTTTTTAATCAAGAAATGGTCTGCCTTTATGCTATAAAAGGGCAATGCTAAAGCAAAGGGAAGGGAACTACACAAAGAGGAAATAGAACAATTTAAGAGGATGCAAATAGTTAAAGAATGTACCCCCACAAGATGAGGATATATCAAGAAGTCACCGCCGGACTCGGCGGTTTGCCTGTTTTGCAAAAGTTGGAAAAGAATTTAAAATTTGAATTTCTCTTTATGCATTAATCATTTTGCTTGTTTGTTCATAAAATAAATTTCCTCCCTTTTCTAATTCATCTTCTAAAATATATGTGTTTATGCTTTGAAGAGTGTAAAAGCAAAGAGGGATTTCTTTTATCGATATTTGCGGTGTCTAGTGAAAAACTCCCACTTTTGGTTTCCGCTAGCTAATGAGGTTTCCTAGAGGGATGATCATGCAAACTTCCCCGAGAAAAATAACAAAACTCTGTCGGGACACACCCGACATTCTTCACCGTGTAAGTTGAGATTTGGTCGCATTTTCAAGCACAAAATCGTTGTTTTTAACATGTTTCTTTATTTCAAATTAATTTAGCTTAAATTACTTTGTTTATAAACAATATGGGGCCAGACACATGATGATGTTATGGTTCTCCTAGCTATTTTAGAGAGCAAATGTATGTAAGAACTAGAAAGGTGTGGTTAGTGAAGCTAAACGCTACATGTTCTCAATCCACTGAACATATAAGCTGCTCTCGTGAACTCATGTGTGGGTGCGACTCATTTCTTTCATCCAAATCTTTATTATTTTCCCTTGAATGGTGGAAAAAAGCCTTTATTTAGTCGCTTAGTTGGACTCTTTTCTTTCTTTGGGTCGTTATCGCCTTAATTACTCCCTTCATATGGTAAGGCAAAGGTACCGGGTACAGCACTCACTATAATGTCTATATATATATCTTATTATCTCATCCCTATGTTATGTTTAGGTTGGTGGCCCATGGAAAATTAATAATGACCATACGTGATTATTTTAAGGGTAAATTAGGTGTGTTGGGGGTCACTGGTGGAAAAGGCATCAAAATAGCCCTCAAAATGACAAAATAGAAAAGGTGTATTCTTTGGGAAAAATAGTTCCTCTTCGACACTCTACCAACCTAACGGACGACCGATTTCATCGACGATCCCACTGTTCTCCACCCTTTTTCTCTCTCCCCTCTCCCTCCTCCCCCTTCCTTCCCTCGCCCCTCTCCCTCGCTCTCCTCCCACCTTTTACTCATCCCCTACCGCTTTGCTTTTTAAAAAAATGTAATCTCTTACTTAATATTTCATTTCTTTAAATCTATTGGCTTAAATTTAGTGCTGCCGCTTTGTTTGACTTAATGTCAAGTTAAATAAATTTTCAAGATTAAATGCTTGTTTTTAAAATTTTCACGACTTATCACGAAATTTTAAAAAATATGAATAGAAAAAGTGAATATTTCATTTTTCTATTCGTAAAAGTTATTTTTCACAAAAATAAAAACTCAATCATCGCTTCAACAAAAGAAAAGCTACAATATACACTTACTAGGATGACAACGAGGGTTTGAACGGACGCCTCTATCCCGATCCTACTTTCGCTTATTTTTCAATTTTTAAATCCTTGCACATTTAAAAATTAAATGTGGTGGGGCTGAGGATGGAAAATTCCTGCAAACTCATCGCTTTATATTTTATTTTTGTTTTTATTTTAATTTTAATTTTTATATTTGGTTTTTTATTTTATTATATTAAAATTAATATTTTTCTATAAAAATAAAAATAGTTATGAATTTTTATAAATTATTTAATAAAAACATTATAATAATCAATAATATTTATATTAAAGTATAAAAATAAAATAATAAAAATGTGATTTTTAAATATAATCTGGATTCGAGTTTATTATTATTATTTTGGATACATGGTTCATATTGTTTCATTCTTGGTCCCAAGCTCTAGGTTTCCTGAAATGAATTTATTTATTTTGTTCACTTTTATTTTAAGGAAACGAACTTGTACTCATAAACTATTTTCTGAATTTTCTCGTATTTTTGTAAAATCTCGTCCCTAGGCCACCGATCAACTTATCATCCGTAAAATCTAAAATTCCGTCATTCTCGTAATTTGGGACGAAACTTCTGGTCACTAGATTTCGCAAGACCTAATGGAATGGTGTCATAAATTACTGCCAGTCTGAGATCATAATTTTATAGTTTTCCTTTAATTCCTATGGCAATTTATTATTTTTATAAACATTTTACCATTTTTGAAAATTTTTTTTTAATTTTCGTGCCTTTATAGAGTGGACAATACCTTGAACCATTCTTGATTCATAAAATAAACTCAAACCCGTTAAAAACCTGATTAAAATTAAATTAAACATGTATCATTAAGAGTGAGGTGGGACGAGAACCCAAAATAATCCGTCTCATTAACATTCCTATCATTTACCCAATGCCAAAAAACAACAACCTATCACTTAATGCTAATGGGCAGCCATTCCCGCGATTAAGCTCAAAAAGTTCTACCCACCTCCTGCTTAAAAAACAAAAAGAGTAAAGAAGAGATAGAGAGAGAGAGGACACGTGAGGGTGAGAGGAGAGAGGCGTTGGGAACCCATTGCCAAGCAAGTGTAGCTCCGTCCACGGGTTCCAGAGCAAGGCACTAAACACGACTATTTTCCTCCTCCAAATACACCTATTTCCATTTTTTAGTAAATCCGCCCCATTTTATTTCCCCTCTCAAGGACCTAAAAACACACTTACTCCTTATTTTAATGCCATACCAATTACCAAACCAGACAAATATTTAACCTGCTTCCTTGTTTTACATTTCCTTTTCAAATAATGGATAACATGATCATCTTATGTAAAGTACACATGATGAAAGGTAATGAAACATAATAATAAATGTGGATGATTGATGGATTTTCCTCTAAGATTAGCTTTTACATGGTGTACTTCTTTCATCTATGGGGCCTGACAGAGAAGTGGAATATATTTTAGGTCTCCATATTTTTGCCTTAAACGCCAAAGCCGAGACCTGAATATATGGTTTCGGCTTTGTCATTTTATTTTATTCATGGATTGTAAGGAATGTTATCACGATTTTAAAATGACAAAAGAAAGAAATTTCAAATTCTCTCTTTATTGATGTACTATATGTATTATGTAATATTTTTGTTCATAAAAGCTAAATTATGATTCATAGATGATAAAATAGCTTTTTAAACACAATAAATTTTTAAATTTGAAAATATAAATAGCTATTTTAAAACATCACATTCACTTTGTATATTATGTTGTAGTTCATGTTTTTATATGATTCAAACTTGGGTCCTCACTTTGTATGTTTATGTTGTGGAATAGTATTTGTTTTGTTCTTACAAGAATTCGAACTTGGATCTTCCGTAACCTTTTCCCACCCTTTTATCACTTGAGCCGTATCTTAAGGGCTCTATATAAGTAGCTTTTAAATTCTGTTTTTTAAATTTTTATAAATTTACACCATGTTTGTATTCGATTCAGTTCATTATAAACACTTATTAAAAACATTGTATCGTTAGGAAATGTGTGTGTATTACTTGTCACTTTTAACTTTGTTTGAAAATTTTAAAGTAATTGTTATAAACTTTAAATCTTCAACTTTTCACTTAATTAACAAACAAAAAGAAGGTGTAAAATATTTCCGCATTTGGTTGGATGTTAAAACCACGGACAAAATTTTGGGGTAATTTTACCAAATATTTTTGCAAATTTCCCGATATTTCGTTGAAATGTCAATGTGTTTAAGTAAAATCTAGAAAAATCTGCTAATTGTAGAGCTGGAATCATCTTTGGCATATAGGGAATAAAAAGGGGTCAAGTAATTAATTATACATGTAAAGTTTATATAAAGTGTCTCGTTATTTAAATATATAAATCAATTTTTAAATCTTAAACAAAATATTTATAATATAATCATTTTAAAAATTGTAGGATTCACGATCCCTTTGATCTAAACGATCCAATTACCACCCTTCCCTTTCAAATGAGTTAAAAAATACTGATGGCTTGAATAATTTAATTTATTATCTAAAATATGAAAATATGTTAATAAACTAATTTCATTTTTTAAATATATTTTAAACAAATTCTTCTAAAAACTAATATTACTCTTATTCATTGTACTTATCAAAAAATCGTTTATTTTGATATGTATATTCCATTCTTGGGGTTATTTCTTTAAAAGAAACTCATACCCCATTTCAAATCTTGAATAATCTTTGTTTTTAATTTATTATCCATTAAAAAACATTCATCAATATATCTCCCGATATTCTGATTCATCCAGAAAAACCTGCTATCGACATATCCTAAACTGGATGATTTTTATTCTTTTGGTTTAAACAAACCGCATTCCTACTGCATTCCAAACTAATTTTAAGGCCTACAACGGATCACCGCACACCTGGTCACCTGCAATGGGCTCTGGGATTAGCTTAAAAACTAGGGAAGGCAAATATGAACACTGAAAAACTAATAATTTGAATCTATTTGTAATTTTCTTCAACCCGCTCATCAATTTGAAACCCATTTAATTTTAAATATAAAATTGCATAAAAAAATTATGCTGTGGAAGTAGAATATTGTATGATAAAACAAGTACACTGATTAGGTCAAATCCTGAACACACAAACGGTGTCAAAAGAAGAAGAATATGTTGTAATCTTGTAGCTTTTAATGCCAACTGATTTAATTAAAAATTCCAATTTATTAGAAACTTAGATACAAAATTCCAACTTTTCTTAAAATATTCAATACATTCTGTCTCTTATTTTCCAACATCCAAACACCCATTATTATTAACCGGGAAAATATAAATGATCATATTAAATTGTAGAAAATAATGTAATAGAATAAAAAATAAAATATGAAAAGAATTAGGAAAGGGTCCAGCAAACAACTAGTTCGTAATTTTCTTACTTATTGATTACTATTTTTTGCATATAGTTTGAAGTGGATAAACTTTGTAAATCATTTCCAGAATACTTTATTGTACTAACTTTATATATATATTTTCTTCAAATAAAGGCATTTATTTTCATTTTATAAAATTAAAATAATACATATGTAGATAAATTTATTATATATATATATATATATATATATATATATATATATATAAGTTCTTTTCATATTTCTAATAGTAATCAAACATTAAAAAAACCAATTATATTTTATTTTCTTACTACATTCTTTAACATTTTAATATCACAAATAATTCAAAAATGAAAACCATAAAAAGGAAAATATGCATTTAGCTTTATAATATTGTATAAAACTAAGCCTCTGAGACGCTCCTTAAATATTCCATTTAAGGTACTAAAGGTTATATATTTTCTTTGGTAAGTCCACGGGTTTAAAACCTCCACTTGAAAAAAAGAATAGTCATCACTAAGAACTCCATCGATTTGTTCAAATAATTTTTTAATAAGAATAAAACAAAACAATCAGGATAAATGAAAATTATAGGAATCTAGACTAGTATCTTTTTCTCGGTTTGATGAACTACCCATGAGCCATCCATCAACTGGTTGGCTCCAAACTCTTGGTCTTTTTTCTTTAATCAAGGAAAAAAAAACAATTGATAATAGCAACACGGCGATAGAGGGGAGCCAAACCATCAAGTTGCTTTTAAAGTAAGTAATGAGGTTTCAATCAAGATTTTATAATACCCTCGCTTGTGGTTTCCTCACATCGTATTACCGCTTTTACAACTTCATCTTCAATCAGAGAGATTAATTGAACTATAATAAAATGATTGTGAAATGAATGACATCACTGTTCTATAGATATAGCTCAATTAAATCTTCATTGTTCAATTTATTTTCAATGGATAGATAACCTTTAGGGATATCAAAATATCACAACACATCAACAAGTTTCACTATTCCTAAAGAAATCCACAATGCTAGCATTCTCCTCCATTGTTTTAAACTCAAATCTTATCCATTTATTGATTTTATTTTAATTGACCATCTAGATAACATGCTAATAGTTTTTGTGATGGAGAGAAAGCACATGTACATAAAATTAATCTCCAAATGCAAATAATTTACATGTTACCTTAGTTGGTTTATTTACCTGTAGGCTAGAAAGCAATAAAAGCAATTCCAAGAAGGCGCAATAGGAGTGTTATAGATTATAAACAAAGTAAAACCAAGAGGCAAAACGGAAAATCAAGGAGCTGAGCTTAAAATTAAAAGTTTCATGGATAAAAACAAAAAAACAAAAGTCCTCCATCAAGACTTGACCAACCAACTTCACTCTTGGCTCGATTCGTATAATGAGCTGGGCAATGTCTTACACCCAAGGGCTATGAAAAATCGGGATATATTCTCAAGAGGGGATTCGAACTCATCCAAAGCTATGTAAAATAAGTTTCGTCCAAAAAGCCATCTAGGCTTTTGATAATTTAGTGCATTCAAAGAATATATATTATAATATATATTAGAGATAAATTATCTCTTACTTTTTATTACATTAATATCATTTTCAAGAATCACGTGTTAAATTTTTTTAAAAATTATATATATTACAATTATTATGAATCCACAAAATAAAGTATTAATATATTTTTAAATTATAAGTTAATAACAATAAAATAAAAAAATAACAATAATAACAATAATTTATTTTTGATAGCTAAATCCATTAATATATATTTAAATTCTTGTAAGGTTACAATTTTCTAAGTGGATAACTAATTATTTTCATGACATTTTTGAAAGTGATAAGTATTATCTTTTAGAGAAAATAAAATATTTTAAACTTTTTCAACTATTTTCATAATTTTTATATAATATTTGTTTTATATATTTATGTAGTATATCTATTGATATATCTCTCGATATATCTCAGAAATCAAATATATCGATATATCCTGGTCAAACTCATATTTTTATCTGCCAGTTACACCTTGGCGTCCATGTGGGTGTGGTTAGAAAGTCAATAATGCAATAACAACATCGGCAGCTTTAAAGGATATCGAGGATGGCCCATGTAAATGTTATTGAATTATAGGATTCAATTTTACTTATATATATAAAGTTAACAAGGAGTTTTAAATTGGTCTGGCTTAAATTGCTACCTCTAAATGCAGAGTAATGTTATCCCCTTTATATTTGTTTCATTGTCCCATAATAATGAATAATCCATACTCCATATCAGAGTCCAAAGGCCTTAAAATATTAACACCCTACATGTAGGTGAGATTATTGAGTTATCTTCTAGCTTACCAAGAACGGCTGCAGCTCGAATCTCTCAAAACGTACTTATTACGCTTATAGTAGACCTTTACCGCTCATGGTCCCTCCCAGGATTAACCGAGTGTAGTATAACTTTAAAATTCGCTTTATATGCGCCGCCAAGTAAAAAACCCATTCTCGAAGACATCTCATGATCCTAAAAAATTATTCGCTGTTAAAACCCCACAAATGCCTAAATACCTTTCTTCTTATTAATTAACGTCGCGACCATTCCACTCCACCTTCATAACATTCAACCTTACTTATCGCCATCTACTTTGATTTTTCCATAAATATTGCCTTGAAATGCAGATCGATCATCGACCATGGCTTTTGAGACATATTTGGCTGAATGACGACTTGGTCTCGGGCTTCAGACGTAAATTAAAATAAAACATAAAGCTTAAAACATTATGGTAAAATTTATTAGAGAATTACATGTAATAAATAAGTTAAAATTTAATAAAATTATATGATGCTAGTTATACTTATTATAAATACGTATATTATCAAATTAATTAATTTTATTTAATAAAAAAGTAATATATATATATATATATATATATATATATATATATATATATATATATATATATATATATATATATATAAAGGGAATATAATTATTGTAATAGTTATGGTGTTAGATGCTAATTTAAAAGTAATTTAGACTTTATCTTCACATTCATCTTAAATTAATTTTTATCCATAATTTATTATTATAGAATTCTTCATCCAAAAATTTGTCATTAAAAATGGAAATAATTAAACAAATTTTAAAATCGTGAATAGAAAAATATCAAATATATTAATTAAATATACACTAACTGAAAGAACTCTCATTTAATAAATATTCCTAATTTTAGGAAGTTAATAAAATTTTCACAATCCATCATTCCCTTCATCTTCCTTATCCTACTTCCCTTCATCTTCTCTATCGTCTACTCACTCCACTCCACTGCACTACACCACGGATCTCCCAAAGAAAGTCTAGGATTAGAAATCCAAGAAACCCAACTCACCATCGCGGCATCGGCTAGGTAAGAAAGTGAAAAAGTTTTGATTTTTAGTTATTTTGAAGAGGAATCTCAGATTTAGAAAAGTTGATTTTGTTGATTTTGTTGTAATAGGTAGAAATGGAGTAAGAATATACTGAATCGGCTTTTTTTCTCTCTAAGAAGACTGAGCTGACCGAGTTGACTCGAATCAAACAGAAACATCACTTTTTTTGAACCGTGCCCTGACTCCAACTCAAATTCAGACTGTTTCTAATGCTATTTTGTTTCAAGCAGGATAAGAACCTGCTTGCTCTGTTAACAAAACCAAATTTCTCAAAAAAAAAGAAAAACATTGGACGGTGTTTCTCATTCATCAAATCATGTTTTCCTCTCTTGTTGATCTGAGTTATTATTTATTTGTTTGTTTGATATTTGGGCAGCAAAGAAAGTGGAGGAGGTAATATAGTAATCAAAATGTGGTTCTTCATTTTCTTCATGTTATTGAAAGGAAATAGAGGGGGTTAGACATATCAAAAAGGATGATGAGAAACAAATTTCATCCATTGCTATTGCTGAAGTTTTTAAACTACAGGGTTTCATAAACCCTTAGTCCACGTTATTTCTTGGATTGAATATTTTCTCATAAAAAATAGATTTAGTCTAGAATAGAGGAAAAACATTAAAATGTTAATTAGAATTTGCAGTGTAAGATTTTTTGACAATAATGATTTGGAGCCAGTAAAATTTTCGACCAATGAGGCCTAGATGTTTTTAGCCAAAACCCTGGGGAGGGTGAATGAACTAACTCTAAAATTCTACAATCGTAGAATTATAAAATGTATAAACATATCAGCTTTTCTAAATAGATTTTTTCCTTGCACTAGTTTGTGAGATCCTAACAATGCTGAAGGTAAACTTACCAGAGGGCTCCACATTTATTCTATCCCGTAAACTTAGTGCATAGCTTAGTGTGCACTTGTATATGGGAGATTAGTATTGGGAACCTTGATCTGGCTCTATTTTTCACTTAGTATAATTTACTGTAAAATAATCTTAGTTTATGTAATTTATTCTTTTATTGAGCTTGAACCCAGCCTTCCTTCTTAAGTGTTTTTCCCCTTGTAGTCTACTTTTGTAAGGGATCCAGCGTGTTTCATTTCTGAAAGTTCTTGCATGTTTGGAGCATGTGGAACTTGAAATTACTTTCCTTGCAGGCTGAGATTGTAATACATGATTCCTTTAAATCCAGTAAGAAGCTTTCAATTCTATCCTAGTGAGAATGTACAGACTTTCTCCTCATCAAGAATTAGACTCAGAGCTGCAACACTGTGGTTTGTTATAGATTGTTAAGTGGAGGGCGTTTTGATAGCATGGGTCCTGTAGTTTGTTCAGTTATGTCTCTTAATGGCACTAAAACTAAGATTTTCTGTGTTTAAAGTCTATGCTTGGTTGCTAGCCAATGCTGCACATCTTCTGAACTAGACTTTGTATTCTGTAGGGATTAGTGATGGCTGGGGTTAAGTTAGTATTAGTCAATTCACAAGCATCTTGAAACAGATTTCGTGGTCTCAATAATAGTATATAGTGGTAAGTATGTTGACCCCTAAGTGGGAAAGAAGAAACAGCCTGAAACTGAAACCAATGATAGCCAATTTCAAACCAAATCAACACAAGAACCCTGGTGAAACTAGAAATCAACCAGACCCAACCATCTGCTGGCTTCATCAAACTCTGAGGTGAAGTTTCAAAGTCCATTGAGAGGTTTCGCCATACCATACATCATGCTGAAAATAATTTATTTTGGTAAAGATGGCGGACCTGGCAATATCCATTTTGAATTATAAACTTATTGTGTTTTTGTTAGAGTGTTGGATTTATGTTGGCAAGCCATATGATAAATTGTATGTGAAATTGTTTTTGTTGTGTTTGATTAGAAAATTCACAATCAGGTAAAGTGCATTCAATTGAACACTTGGTTGTTCATTTGTTACATCCTGTGGTGTTCAAGATGGAATCCCTTTGAACAGATGGACCAAAATACAACAATATTAATAAAGCTGGGTTGATTCTTCCTTTCTTGTTCCTTTTATTCTTTGACTTCATTATTTTCATTATTTATTATTTATAATCTACATCATTAGTAGCATTAAAGTGTTAATATATGTTACTCTTCTTTTCTTTCTGTGTAGACATCATACAAAACCATCTTCCAATGGATGCTTATAGATCACTATCACATGAATTGCATAAACTTTAGGTAGTTCAAGTTTAATTATTTTCGTCTCTAAAAAATGCCTCATGATACATATCGTGCTGGAAGCTTCAACTTGAAGAAAGCATTGATCAAGAGATATAATCAGAAAACATCAAAATAAATTTCTCTCGACATGGATTCTACAACCATAGTTATATAAGGCGCCTTATAAGTGTTGAGGTTCAAGGCAATAATCACTCCTAGCCATAGCACTCATCTCCAAAGATATGCCTTGATGGAGAAGCGCCGCCAGACTATGACTAATTTTTTTAAGGAACATCATTTGCCCTTTAGAAATTCAGTTGAAAATTATTGAATTAGTCTTAAATATTCAAATCTTTAAACTTATTAATACAATCATATTTGTACATTGATTTTGTGTATTCTTCTAGTTCATCCTGGGTAGACTGGTTTGTTTTGTTTCAAGCCCCTTTTTTGTATAGGCTTGGTCCCTTTGTATACGTCGTGATACCTTCTCTTCACAGGGGGGTGTTCCCCTATGGCTTCTTTTATCGCTATATATGCTCTTAGTTTTTCCATAAAAAATATTCGTAACATTGATGTGCATCTAAAGTCACATTTCATTCACTTAGGCACGCCCTTGTGGTGTGCCTTGTACTTGCCAAGATAGTAAAGTTTTTGGAAATTCATATGTAAATTGCTTAGGTCCGCTTTACTATACTAAAAAGCCGACACATACACCAATTATCACTAATTTATTATATTTAGCAACAATAATGTTAGACATTTCTATACTCTGGCATGCTATTTTTGTTTATGATGACGCAATCAATCCAGGTCATTATCCTGGCTTCCCTCCTCGATAATCATTGAAATCAATTGCGTAATGGTGTAAAGCATCAATCAAAAGGAAGGAATACTGGGCGTGAACTTAGACATGCAAACCATATTTGTGTTCAAAAAGATAATTTGTCATAAATTTAAAATATAAACGGCGATATGTAGTCGCTTTTTGTTCAAATAGTAATTTGAATGGCTCTTTCTCAAATTTCATAAAAGGCGATATAGGTAGAAGAAGAAATGCTCATGCAATGTCTTCATGAATTTATAAAAACAAGTCAGTAACAAAATATAGAGGTATTTTTCTCTTCTCCTAGTTTTATTTCAATGGAGGGATTTGCCAATATTAGACTGTATGCATCTTTAGTATTTACTTGAGTGTTCTAGAAGAACTTTAAATCATATCTCAACAAAATAAACTATATTTGATATTTAACTTATGATATGAATAATACACATACATCCAATCACTTTGGGTGGCTCACACTCTAGATATCTCCAATTCTAATTCACATTCGGGGCCCCGGTAGCTCTCTTCCAGTAGCCTCTCTCCTGCTATGTACCGGGCTCGGGAACAGTGCACTACAAATCGATAGGCATCATGCTCCAACCAATAGACACCCTATTAGGTGAGAACCCATCGACCTATGATACCAACCACACTCACATGAACCCGATGCGATCAGATTACCTTAATGTAATCTTTGTTTTTTAATGAAACTATCGGTTAATACAAACAAGACTTAATTTATTTTTAGTTTAAGTAGAATACTCCCCGTTATAAACATACTAGATACCTTTCAAGCATATAGAATTCATTTGAATAATGAGCTTGTTTCTTTCTCTGATAACGCTTAGTTGACATCCTTTAATGGTGCTGATGTTGTTATTGCATCATTGGCTTCTAACCACACCATACGGATTAGGCAAGGAAGTTAGCTCGTCGTAGTTCTCTGTGAGTAACTTTGTTTTTATCATAAGGGACTTTGACCTTTAAGCCCTTGATTTTCCGTTACTTCTCTTGGTGTACTTTGTTTATAATCTATATACCCTCTCAGTTGCACTTCTCCTCGTAGGGTGCTTCGATTTTTTTCTAGCTCTACTGCAAATAAATGACAAAGGCAACATGTGAAATTGTTTCATTTTCAGATTAAATTTTTCTCGTATATGTAGCTCCATTACAAAACCTCCCTGTTAGATTATTAGAGCCAAGATTTCATGCTGGAAAGCTCTCTCCTCTTGTCACACAATGACAGAGCTTTCTACTGCACACTCACACCCATCCTTGAGTTCCTTCCACTGGAAACAAAAACATTACAAGAAACTATTAGCATGTTATCTGAGACAAATTTAGTAATAAAATCAATAAATGGATAAGATTTGCAAACATCTATTTACGTAAGTTGTGGGCGCAAGTTGCTTTCCTCAAGGATCAATGCTTTGATACGAAACAAGATCATCATTGGTAGGATAGATGCCGTTGCACCGCGTAAGGGATATTGATCGTAGCTATTCTACCACCGCCAAATCGCGGGTTGTCCGTAAGCACTTCGTATCAGCCAACAATGGGGAAGGGCAAAGGTTCACGTACTTGACTTTGACTCACTTTGAAAAGCGAATAGGGATTCATTTTTTTGTACAGAACAATGGCCATTTCTTTGTATTGACTAGCGGTCCTGAGAAACAAGATGTTTTAATAAATATGCAAATATAATGTTTGTTGTATCCCCTAACTTGAGCTACGCATGAGGAGACCTAATATGGTCTCACGTGGGCTTTTTTATTATTTTAACCATCTTGTGACCTGCCTAGATTTTATTGTCCTCGATAAGCTTTTCAATGATGATGGATGAGTGCTATCATCATCAACATATTTTACCTTATTAAAAGAAATTAAAAAAACTACGCAAAGATATTTCTATTCCTAACACTCTCGCCCCCTCCTGAGTATGACACCACTATTATTATTTCCTTTCCCAAAGCAATCAATTCAGAGGTAAATAACATCGGGAGTTTCCATCGATTTCTTTTCCTAAGCATTATCATCATCATTATATTTTCCTAATGATTTTGCAACACTAGTTTCCTGGTAATATAACATTAGAGTTTTATATGATGATGATGACCATCATTGTTTCTTTTCCTAAGCATCATCTTCGCCATAATTATCATCATTATTTTTCTAACGATTCCTTATGGTATGCATTGAATTTCTGTAGGAGGTGACAACATTGAGTTTCGAGGAGACGCAGCCTTTCTATGGCCGCTGGAAGTAGTTCAGGAAAGGTATTGACATTTGACCACCCACTATAAAATTTGCATTCAAGTTAAAAAAAGGTTGTTATTGTTGCAGCATATACCATTATACTATTTCCTCGCTTCAATTTTTATCTCAATTCAGTGTTATAAGATCATGTTAAATGTAAAAGTGCATTGGGATCTTAATTTAAAAAAAATAAAATTGAATTGTGTGTCTCCGTGTATTAAGATCACAAAACCCCTTTGATTTCCAATCATATTATATGCGTGATCTTGAACATTTTATATAGCAACTCACCAGATATATCTATAAATAGGCAAATGAATGTGGGAATTGTAGTCCCCATAGAAAGGACATTGTCTCGTGTCCTAATGTTATTTGTTTGTTAGCCTATTATTTTAGCCGGTGGAGCTGGTAATCTCCTGGTTCTTTCTTGCCTCCTCTTTCTTAGAGCTTTCCGCTTCTTTTTAATTTGATATCTTTATTCTCTAATTTTCTTTTCAAATTCAAAACCCCTTCTAAAGATGATGCCGTGGTCGGGTTTTCACTAGAGTTAATACTAAGAATATGCTTGAGAGGCCTTTAAAGCCTTTCATTCTTAAACATTAAGAAATAAGAGCATATAGGATTCCCAAGTTAAATATATTCGTTGTTATTTTTTCATGAGCTTCTCAAGGGTGGTATAGATGCAAATGTGGATACTGAGTTCTAAGATCTCAAGGATATGAGTTGTTAATTTATTAGGTAACCTGTTACTTAAGAGAGAGAGTTACGAAGTGGTGAGGATGTTTTGTTTCAGGAATTTATTACCCCTTGGTTTAGTTAGAAGAACCTCGTTGTAATGTGGTTATTATTTAGTAGTGAAAACAATTTTTAGACAAACGCGTTATGTGTCATCCATTTCAGGATTCCTTTCGTTTTGGGGTTGAATAATAGCTTTCCTCTTTGCGGCTTTTTCATATCGCATGGATGAAATGGATGTTTTTAAGTTGGGTGGTAAGAATTAATGAGAATAGAGAACCCGTCACGTCGGAATTCTCAAGGGAGATTATTCTCGCTCACCAGAGTTTCCTGGAAGACAAAGTTGGTAAACAACATTTGAAGTGAAAGGCTCAAGTCCCCTACCACCTAAAAGGGGTTAAAGTCTTGAGAAATGAATAATGAATTCTATATAGAGGTTGATTCAAATCATTGACTAAGGGTGTTCTGGTGCGGTTCATGAATCTACACACTTGATAAAGAATGACCGAAATTTTAGAGGATACATCACTACTAGTATGAAAAGGATTCAGTTATTTATATCACATGTGGCAAAGAGTATACCCGTATTAAAAAGAAGAGGCAACAAATAAATAATAAATGGATCGAATCATGTTGATAAGATTTTTCTTCTCTTAACTTGAAGAATATTTTAAGATTTATGCACAATCTTCTGATCATAAAGCATTTCTTCTTGTGGAACCTCATATGAATTATTCATTTGTGAGAAAAAAAAAAAAAAATCATCTGGTGACCTCGTAATCTAATTCCGCACGGCTGGTTTCAACTTTATGGATCAGATATTCGGGATTTTTAAATTACAACCTTTGTTGCCATTTCATTTTGAAACTCCGCAGCTTTTACTGCATCAGGCCATTGCTGGCTGAGATTATAAAAGCTCTCGATATATATGACGGCGCTCTTCATATCTCACATTCCACTTAGAAGATCATGTAAGACTACTGCATGGTACACCTAGATATTCCTTGTCAATCTTTGAACCAGCCTGGTCTTTCTCAAGTTTGTGCCTACACCCTTTGTCTAAGTAAGAAACATGATAAAAAGCACAAAGACTGGCTAGCTGCCCAAGCCTACCGGAACTTGAGGTTTAGAAAGAGGGCTGTGCTCCCAGTGAAACGAGGGTACCTAAATGTTCAAAAAATTAAAGCTGTCCTGTAATCCAAGGCCTAGCCAAAGCCACGCTAGGAGGAGAAAGCCTAATTGTACAAATTCTTAACTTGTCGAGTGTAGTTTGACTTTTGTTTCTCGCTGGGTGGTTCCTTCCATCCTCACCCCTACCTCCTCGTGGAAACCTTCCTCATCTAGACATCCAGTTCTTGGTCATCAAAAAATTACATCAGATATTCCAAAAAATCAGGCTCAAACTTTCTTTCTTAAACTTTCCTTTATTTGCAGAGATGATTCCACAACATTTTATACTCAACAGTATCAAAACTCTATCCCACAGAACACCTCTGTTGATTACTACCGATAATCATAGGTTGAAATAAGAATAAAGTGATCCCGAAGATGAGAGTGCACTAAGATGAAACAATGCCATCCTTGGGAATCCACCACATGTCTCCTTTTATGACCATGATCAAGAAAACTTCCAATTGATCCAACACTCTGCCCTCGCTTCCATTTGGGCTGCAGACATTACTTTCTTCCACTGGTCGATTTGCATTGGCCCAGAGCTCCTGGGGTAGGATCAAAAACCCAGACATCGTGTCCAGATCCATCATTCCTATGTGCCATATTCCAGTAATCCCATTTCCATTACACAAGATCTGTCATGTGAATTATCTGATCAGAGGCCTCTGTTTAACACTTCAGAGAAAATTGGGCTCCATGCACACTCTATGTCTCGGTGGACCACACAGCAGGATTCGGGGCCAGCCCCTCCATGTCTCCAAAAAAGGCAACCCAAGAGTACTAGAAAATAAAGCATCCTCTGTTAATTTAGAAATTATCATTTTAGATCGCCGTGCAATTACTCCAAGAATTCATGTGCCAGATAAGTTGTTATTTGCACAGATTGTATCGTTATAAATAAATTAAAAAATACTAAAACATAATCATATCTTCTCTTTAATCAAATATTCATCGTATAGTGAATAGTTTTAAAATCATGGAGAAAAATGAGCTTTTGCCCCATGTTTCCTGAATATAAGATAACTCAGTAAAGAATCATCATTTTTTTATCGCAGAATCCTGAAATCATAATTGATACCAACAATTTAAGACGAATATGCAGATTCACTGGAATTTGCTATGCATAATGACGAATAAAGATTCTCGTTTGACTTCTTTTCTTAGCTTTTTGCTCTTCTAAGGCATGAATTTCTTCCCATAGTTTATATATGTTTTGGATCTTTCATCGAAGTATTTTGGTTGTCTCAGGATGGCATGACCAACATTGAACCAATCGAAAATAACAAATGATATATGTGTTTAGGGGTGACGTTGGCTTTAATGTTACTAGCTTTTGATAGTAAACTTATACTCCTCTATACTTCATATTCATTCAAATTCTACCCTAAATGGTGTTCTTACTTGGAAAATTTAATCGTTTGATCTCATGAATATGACTTTGTTCTTGAAATTCTGCCCCCAAATTCAAATCAATTTAATTCCTTTAATCTAATGAACAAACACACCCCTTAGCTTCTATTGCGAAGAGGTGAGGAGGGTGCACAAAATTAACAACTATATACATGATGATTTCAGATTTGATATAGTAAGATTCTGAGAGGTTGAATTTGACAAATTTGATTGGTACTCACCTTCTAAGAGCCTACATGCATGGCTTCAGCTTGATCATCGATTGTATAAAAGGGGGTGATTGGCCAAACTTTCTTGTTTATGCTTACTTTTTGTTAAAGAAATAATGTACCATTGTAATAACCCAAAATTCTCGCCTAGTTTCAAAGAATAAATAGTTAGGATCCTTGCTCATACTATATCAGAGCTCCTCGGAAACACCCTTTATTAACGTGAAATACTGGTATGAAAGAATTTCAAAGGCCTAGACATCAAGTCAACAGATTGGGACACTATGCAAAAACTGAATGAGCTGTCAAGAGGATGTTCTGAATAAAACAGAAAAATAATATGCTATTATATTTTGCCCCTTCAAATTTCGCATTACATGCCATATTGTTTTTAATTATGATAACAAAAACGCTCTGGTATGAAGGAACGCGTCGCATTGTTTTCCTGCAAGCTCAATGCTCAGGGTGCATTGTATGGTATAAAGATAACAAGTAACATATACTATGCGGTGCTGATTTTATTTGAGTTAATGTTGGCATTGATTGCCAAGATCCGAAATAATTAGATACTTCGTCGCTGATATAATGTTTGAGATCTCATTTTGATGTGCGTAATCATTCGTATCCATTTGGTATATGATGGGGATTTTATATAGCAAAGCGAAAAAGAAAATTGAAGCAGAATGCGCCAATTAATAATGGTCACACAATTTGCTCAGCTCTTATTAATTATTCTTGAACTTCAAGTAATTGTTTATGAAATTTTGTGGTTCTAATCTTAAAGGTAAATCAATCATGGCTTTTAAATATCCATATGTTAATACGCAATGTTATGAAATGTATTTTTGACATGATGCTGATGGGTCCAAGAAAGTAGCCCATTTGATCACCACGCCTGCTCCTCGAGATTTATACCCAAAAAGTGTTATTGGGTAATTAAAGGGAATTTGTTTTTTTTTTTTTAACCATCAGAAATTATTTATGCAATTAGGGTATTGCCATATTTCTCACATTATAATATTCCTCAAAGTGGCGAATCTGAAAGTAACAATTGGCCTTTCATTTCTGGCAGTGTAGACATTAAAAGAGAAATGAGTGTAAAGGCTGGATTGGGGAAGTTTATGTATGAAAGTATGAGTGGGGCTAGCACCTCATAACCAAAGAAGATATACATCCAATATGTCCAAATCTTTGTCCGTATGTCTTGGCTTCACTCTAAAAGCTAAGGCCCAAGGGATATATTTGAATCTGGGTATGTCTAGCTGTTTTCAGCAAACATCTAGTTCTTCCTTTCTCAACTATTTTCACATTATAAAACAGAAAATGGAATCCAGGTCATTCCTATCTTAGAACATAGGTTTAGAAAGTGGGCCTTTGCAAAAAATGTTGTAAGAGATACTGGGGGGTTTCGCCATTATCTTCCACAGAAAAGGCCAGTTTAAATGTTAATCAAATCCACTGATGCTGATGCTGTACTTCTTTGCAACACCTGATTTCATATCTGACCAGATTGAAGATTGGGTGAAATAAACATCCTCATCATGTAAGTCCTTGTCTTGTTTATTATCATCATTTGAATTGCAACTCTTCCGCTCTCTCTGCAGATTAAGAGGAAAAACCACCTTGCATACAACCGTGCTCTAGCAGCTCCTGTGATTGAAGAGTTTAAATAGCTGAAAATGAAACCATGTGCTGATGGTGCTGATATTGCCAGAAAAAATCAAAGAAAAGAAATTCTGAGTAGTGATGTTTTCGGCGATGAGCGACGGTTGCAATGTTTGAAAATAAGGTATTACCAATTTGATCATTTTGTCCCTGTTTCACTAATTGCTTATACTGGATGTTTTGGCTCTTATCCAGAAACCATCAGTGCTTATTGTGCCAGGCTAATTTTTGGTGGAAACTGATGCTCTTCTGGTGAACTATTACTTTGGCTATACATTTTGAGAAGTTTCATCTAGATTGCTAGGTGGAAGAAATTGTAAATATTATAATCTTAATGGTGTTATAAGGATATAGTCCATCAAGTGTATGTTTGTAAAAAGAAAGAATTAGGGACTCATCAAAAAGAGAAGTAGATATTTATAGTTGGTAGTTTATTTCAAATTTATATGGTATCATATAATGTTCTGATATTTTGTGGTGAGATTTGGAAGTTGATGGACAGTCACTAGAATATATGTCTTTACATCCTATGTCTTCTAAGAAGCAACCCTGATTGGTGGAGGAACATTTTGAGCCTGTTATGGAGGATATAGATGAGAATTCAAGTGGTTCAGATGCTTCAAGTGGTTCTGAAGGAGGCAAGCTCCTAAATGAAAGCAATAAAGTTAAAAAAAGATCTCAGGGTCCAAGGTAAGATGTTTGCTATGTGGATTTAATGGTGTAAGGACTTTAAGGGTGAAAAATTGACAGTATAACTGGCTAAGCTTTTATTTCTTCTATCTTTGTAGTTTAGCAGCAAGGTAAATTAACATGAAATGATAACAAATTAATATTTTGTCCTTTAATCAAAGGATTGTTTTCTCATTTTGGCATTTTAGATTTAAGGGTTGTGGTTGTTGGATCTTGCAGGGTCATCGTGTAAAAACAAAAATTTTTATTTATTTATTTATTTATATTTGTCTCACTAATATTTTCAATATCACAACTTGTAGATTGTATGAAGTGAAGGGATGAGCGACATGCAGAAGGTATCTAGAAACCGTGTATCTCTTGTAGGCTGGAGGGATGTTTCTTCCCAATGTGGGAGGAGCGTGTGGCAGCCCTTCATCACAATTTCGAACCAAAGATAAAGTTGGGATGATGGTGGTTCGCGATAAATTTCCCTCTTCATCACTAGAAGCTCATCCTAATATGAAGGAAGACGGTGCATTGAAATACCACATCAAATGAAAAGAGGGATTCGATCACTTGGGCTGAAGCCTGATAGATCAGGATTTCAAGGCAGAGGAAGAGGAAGAGAAGAGAAAGATTGGATTGGTAACTCAAAAAGTCTTTTTTTCTCCTGCTCATCATAGCTTTGCATATTTATTGGTGGTTCTTCTACTGATGGCCATTATTAACATCTTTCTGAGTTGAGCAACGCCCATGACGTATGGATTTTCACAAATTGCTTCTATTAAGTACTCAGCCTAATAAAATAATGCTATAAAAAAAAACAAAATACTAATGTTAGAACTTTATCCCGTTTCAGCCTATAATCAGCATGGTTTTCACTCATTTCATTGATCTTTTCCCCTGGAGGCAACATTTTGGGAAAATCAAATAAACTGACATCCAAGGATTGCGCAGGAAGTTGCTTCATCGTGGTATTATAGAGCCAAATCGCCCCTCTTTAGGCTGTATGAGCGAAGGGTCATGAAGGGATTTTTCTCCTCTAAAACTCATATGGTCTCCTTTCAGTTCCTTCCAAAGACTTGTTTATGCAAATAATAATAGTGGATTAGCACATAACTAGATATTTTATTATTGACATAATAAGGTGTTTTATTAATCACTGTGCCATCAAGAAATTTAGAGACTGTTATCCGCAAACCACCCAATTCATCACACAATCCACAGACTTCATGTCTCTATACATCTGGTCATAAAATCAAGGTGTTCCCAGGTGCCAAGAGAATAAACATTTCTTTCGGTGTCCAACATCTTCCAAACATACGACTAACAATATGTCCCATCCTGGAGGAATAGCAGTTAGGTGCCAAGAATAGTTTAAACTGATATAAAAATCTGATCTTATATTTAATAAAAACAAATTGTTACGATCTTAATAATATTGATTTTGAAAATACCAAAATTATATAAAAGATTAAATGAATTTTTAAAATGTATTGGATGACCATACATTTCAAGATTAATGATTCCTTTCGACTCATGCCTAGATATTACAAATAATCTGATTTAAAATGACAAAACTAAAGGATTAGATAAAAAATCCACAGTTTCTCATTTGATCTTTTCAAAAGAATTTAATCATCTTAATTTATTTGTGGAAATAATTTCTAAGGTTTAACTCATTCATTTATTATTTAATTTTAATCTTAATCTTTAATCTATAATATTTTGGTTCTATTTCTTTTCTTTAAACTATATATTCTTATTTTTAAATTTCATTTTTTATAAAATAATGACAATAATCATATATTGTCTGAGTTTAAAAATCTAAGTCAAATTCCACTGAATTTCTATTTTAATCACACATTATTTAATAATACACACATATATATATATATATATATATTAGTATGTTATTTGTTATGGATATATATGGGGTTGTTTAAAATTATTTGAAGATTCAAGATAAATTTAAGAGCAAAAAATAAATAAATAAATAAAACATATGAGATCCAATTCTAATGTGTCCAACTTCAGTTATTTTAATACTAATAGAAATAAAGCATTCCAAAAACAGCTAATATTTATTACACAAAGTTCCCATTCATGGGATAAGTACAAAAAACAAAGTTTCACTACCAAAGTTTCATACTATTTATTATTCAAGTTTCACTTACTATATGATGAACTAAGCACTTGATTGCCAATTCCTACCTTCAGTATGTTTAGGGAGTTATATAATAGCACAAAAAGATAGGCTCACAAGATGATTGGTGGCTTGTGTTCTATGGAGGTCATGTTTTGAGAATGGCAGCTTTTGGCGAACTTTCAAATCAATAACAGACAATCAGAGAGCCAATAATCCAGTGATTGAAATAATGAGACAACATAATTGTTTATTACCTTTCCTTCTTTCAAATTTTGATTAATCATTTCTATGAAATGAATTTTAGCACATTAAAGTAAATTCATATTTAAGGTTATGTTTGGTTCTTGGGAAAGTTTGAAGAAAAATAATACAAGGAAAAATAAAATAGAGAAGAAAAGTAATAAAATTTCTAATTAATTTTAATTGTTTAGTGATTTTCTATAAAAAAATTTTTATTATAAATTCATCAAACATAACAAAAATCATTTTTTGACATTTTTTATCTTTTTACTCACACAATTTCCTTCTGAGAACCACAAATATGGATTAAAATTAATAATAAGAAGTGGTAAGCCCATGTTCCAATTATTCTTATCTTATTAATTAATAAAAGAAAAACAAATTATTTAATTAATACCTAGTCAAGGAAAAAAATCACTCCACTTATAAATTCCTCGATGAATTCTTAATCCATTCAGCTACTTATAATACAAAGCATTTTCATACTCAAAGATAAAGAGTGCATAAAATAGAGCAAGAAGGTTAAAAAAAAATCAGAAGTAAAATTCAACAATGTTAATTCCTTAAGAATTAAAACCATATCGAAAATAAGGTTATAAATCAACTCCAAGGATTTCTCCAAATCCTAGAGATGTGCATTTTTTATGGAAAATACAAAAAAGCAAAGAAGATATTTCAGAAAATAATCCATGGAAATTCACAAGTATTTAAGGAAAATATGTGGAATATTTTTAAATTTTATTGTGATAATTATGATCTGCCATGAATAGTCTAAAAGATACAAAAATGTGGAAAATATATAAAATTACTCCTATTGAATTTTTATCCAAGATTTAGGAAAATTAATAATAGATTTGTGTGGATATGAGATGATAGGGATTCACCTTCTTCTTTGAATTCAGAGATAAGTTAAATATCTATTTTTTACCAATCTAAAATGTGATAATTAAATATGGGAAAATTAAGAAACTTAGGCTATTAAAAGCCAAAAAAATAATAATAATATATTGTTTTAAGCATTTTTATTATTTTATTTATCACACGACGCTCGAAATCAAAGTGTCCTGGTCGATAACTTATTAAATCGCCAGCGCTTTAACACCTTACATCGACACTCGATATCACCTGCGTCAAGTCCCATTCACCGAGAGATCTATTCATGTATTACAGTATATTTTAGAAAAATATACAAATTTATCAAAAAATGGGCTTATAAGTAGCCTCAGCTTACAACCTCTTATATACAAAATATTACATAATGTAAACTAATTCTTTCAAAAAAGTTTCAAAGCCCACAGCCCGCCTTTCTTCACAATCACGTCCTTGACAGAGGGTCACTGTCAGATATAACCTGCACCTGGGTAAGCGTCCCACGACGTCGAAAGAACGCCAAAGGATAACTCCGTGGCGCCATTTCCACCTGCCGCATACGAACGCCATGCTCACACAATACACACATCAAAACGCTTATAGAATCCTACAAAGCATGAAATGTGATGAGACTTATCATGTGTCCCATGTCCAAATTCATCTAATTTCGTCATATCAGAAACTCAAAAAAATCAATTTTTCTAAAAATGGTAACCCAATTCAAAATTAAACCCGAAATTTTTAGATTTCTGATGACTAAATGTAATTCACCGTCAATTGTCTCAATGAACACTACCCACGACCTCAATGGGACCCCGACACGACTCTCACAGCTGCTGCTCATACGGAAGATTGGAGCCGACGCCTTAAAAGACTGATGTGCAACATATGACACCACACGGTTAATACCACTAAGAGGGAGAGGAGGAAGGAAAAGCTCGCCCTCACTTAGGATAGGAACAAACAAAAAGAAAAAGAAAAAAAAGAAACAAAAAAAAAAAAAAAAAAAAAAAGGAAAAATGAGAAAGGGACAAGTAGGGAGGAGAGGAGGAAAAGGGAAGGAAGTTTCCCCAAGGGATTAGATTCGGTGGATAAGGGAGAGAAAAGGAAAACCAAAAAGAGAGGAAAGAAAGAAAAGAGAAAGAAATGAAGGAAAAAAAAGAAAAAAAAAACGGGGGAGAGCTGTGCATGAGAAGAGAGGGAAAGAGATATTTTCCCGGTGTTCCAACGGTCCCTTTGTGCAAGACAAGTATGCACAAGTGCGGGCTAACCTTCATCTACACCGCAGCACAATAAACCTGATCGCATTAAACCTTTCTAAAAAAAAAAAAGAGATTCACGTAATACATTTATATACAGAAATAACTCGAACTTTTATGAGCATAAGCTTGATACATGCATATTAAAATATATATGTGGCTGAAATTCCGATCCTAAAACGAACTAGACGATCTAAGGTATTGAGAGGTGATAATGATACTACAAAGATTCCACGAAATGGACAAATACACCCACCCCGCCATGCCACACCCCATCCCACTACTAAGACCCCTATAACAACGCTTCTCTATCATTATTAATTTATTTAAATTGTTTACTATATTATTTCACTCGATTATTTTATATACTAAATTATTATTATTATATATATTTATAAATTATTTATTTTTTGGTTTGAAGAATTATAAATTTTATAAAATTATTTTTTTAACATTTTATAAGATTTGGCTCGTTGGCTCCATAACCCTCAAAGGGCCGGCTCGTCGCTTCCATGATTTGAAATAACCAACAAATCAAACTGCAGAAGATTAATCCCAGTTCACTTCATTGTCAATCGAATGCATCACTGCTTACAAAGTCTATATTACTCCTCGATTATAATTAAGATATTCATAATTATAACTACTATTGATTTCTAAAAGATATTTTAAAAAGTAAGAATTTTTTTCGAGTATTTAGTTTCACAAAGAAAAAATAAAAGCAAATTAAAATTTATTCAATAGATTATATGTTTTTAAATTATTTAATACTTATATAGATAAATAAATAAAATGATTTAAAATAAAATGTGTATAAATAAAAATATTGAGTTCAAAACAAATATATTCTTTTTTATTTTTATTTTATACATCAAATTTCAGAAGTATAAATAAGAGAAAATTATTGGTTTTAAAATAAAACCAAACTGACAAAAAAAAAAATAGTTGAGTGGCTAAATGATACATGAGCCATAGTTAAAATTGACAAAAATGACATATAAAAATGAATGAGAGGGTAAATTTATCAACTGATTAATAATTAAAGGTAAAAAATGACATTTAACCCTTGATTTAATTTGAATTATCCAAGAAAGTCAGTGTTTTCACATCATACGGGAGCACCCGCGATTAAAGATAAAGCAAACTACATGACTTTTGTGGGATTCACTTATTTTCTTGATAGGAGGAATCAAATTCAAAGTAATCATTAGCCTTGCCGCTGGGTGCTTCTAGCCTGTAAAAGGAAATCAAACTCTTCTTTGGGTCCCTAATATTATTATTCTCATCTTACTTTCACGGGTCGCCACTACCTATATAATCACTTTATATCTTAAAAACTTAATCGTATCAATACATGGGCATGCAACACAACTTTAAGTAGCTGCAAACAGGTATGATGTGAACGCATTATTCAGCTTCGAGACAATCCCATTGTTTCCTGCCTGCGCATTCTAATTTCAGCTTAATTTCAGTTAAACTCTTCTTTCAAAAGTCACAGCGACTTTATTATTATTATAGTTAATCATCAGCTTTTATGTGCAGTGTTGTTAGTTTTTATATTGTTATGTCATTCCATTTATAGATAAGGGTTTTGAATGTTAATGTATCGATCATTGTCATGGCGATTTTTTCGCTAATTCAAGGACGTAAGAACAAATCTTAATGGTAAAATTGAGATGCGCATTGCATACAATTTTAAATCATATTTTTATCTACCTGTTGTCCTTCAGCTCCATTAATAGGCCGCCATAAATTCATTATCTTTATGAGCTCATTAATGCCGTATTGGAAAAACTTCTTAAAAATAAAAACAAAGCTGCATCCCTTCTCTAATATTTTATGTTAAGATATAATGATGACTTAAGTGATTGTTGCTTGTAAATTAGGTTTGTAGTAGTGAATACTGTATTTTCTTTAATCCTTTGAGCACACCAAAAAATAAACTACTTAACCCTTTAATCGGTCCAACGCTCCCAAACGATAAAGTTTCATATTTTTCGGCGCCCATGAGCACTCTTTCACACCACACGCACAAATCTTCAGGCCGCTTCTGCCCACCACGCAGCCCTCACCTTTCCAGACTGACGCCGCTTCTTTCTTCCAGGCGCCCGATCACGTGATCGATGCCTTTCTCAGTGCCGAGATTCGCCGCAGACAACCTGCACTGTGGTTTACGCCACCCAAAGATCTCTCACTACCAGAACTGAAACAAGAGGTCAATGCAGTGAGAGATACCCCATCATGACCTGCCCCCCGCTCCGCTCTAGCCCCTACGGAGCCGAAAGAAACGCCACAAGTATAACACGAGTCTCCATGAATGACCACCACGTGCACCCAAAGGTTACGTGATAACTTGGCCAGCTGCCACCCTATAAGACCGTCACTTAAGGGTGTGACCCCACAATAAAACATGTCATAGTAGAGCTCTGGAATTTTCAAGGTTTGATTCTCACGCATTCCTTCAGCAGAGCTCACCGCTGCAGTGATATCCCCTCATTCCCACCCAGCTCCTTTCGCCTCCTGAGATCTCAACCCACCTGCGCCTAACCAATCTCAAGATCTCCCATCACCCAGCCAAGAGAGATGCTCCCATCACCAAACACCCTGCGTCCCTGCCGCCTCCGGTTGAGCCGAATCCCAAATGAATTTATGATATCCTACGAAATGAACTTCCACCACGGTGATTCACGAAATGGCCAATGGCAAAGTGAAGTTCATACACTTTTTCACATCATAATGATGACATGGACGACTCCACATGACAAAGATAAAGCAAACATTGGTGGGATGGTGTGTCTATTATTTTCTGTTCTTTTCTGGGCCCTATTATTATTCTCATGTTGGCTGAGTGCAACAGCTGTGATGAATGATTGTTTTTTTCTTTGTATGTTTTTTATTTATTTATTTCTCTTTTTCTGTTTTCAATACGCTGAGTCGTATATGCATTAGTGCATGTAAACTATTGATGAGATGACCTATATTGACCGGCATCCTCTTTGACGAAAGGTCTCATATAGTGACAACTTTATAAATCATAAATATTATTTGCTTAGTTAGGGAGGTTGGGGAAGGGAGTGGACTTATCAAGAATATACTAAGGAGCAACAAGGGGGAAATTTAAATTCATATGTTGCTCTTTCTCTTTTGTTTTGGTTTATTTATTTATTTCTTATGAACCTAGCTTTCTTAATTTATCTTCGTCCTTCACTTAAAAACAAAAAAAAAAAAAAAAAAACTCCAAATAGGTTTGAAACAGATAAAATGATTTTCTTAATGAATATTATTGATTTTTTAAAAAATAAATAAATATTTTTAGGTTTAACATTGAAGAAATTGAAAAGGTAAATTAGTTATGTATATTTAAGCTTTGCATAGATTTGAATATTATTTCATTGTATTTATCCAACTTTTAGTTGTCAGACATAACACACAGTAAAGCTAAACATAATTCTCATTTAAAATTTTGAACTGCATGTAAAAATCTAGAAACCCACTCATCTACATTTTTTGACAAATAAACATTTTAATTAAAATATATAATAAACTATATTATTGTGACTAAATCCAACCTCTCTCTTCCCTATGTCATTGTCTATTTATATCTTGGTAGCTCTACTCCTTTAAATTCACACTTTTCTTTAAACCTTTATGTTTTTTGAAGAGGTAATAATGACTCACCATTGTGAAAAATACACCAACTTCTAGCATATATAACCATTATTTTTTAGCTGTAAATTTTAAATTATTATGTTAAAGTCATATAAAATTAATTATTTAATGCTAATAAATTTAATAAATAAATTATTAAATTTAAATAGAATTAAGCTGTAAAGGTATCATTTTGATACACTGTTATTTCTATAGTTTTTTTTAAACAAAAAATATAAATGATTTGAGACTATATTTACTTCTTTTGAAACATAAAAATAAAAATCGAAATATGTAATTAAATAAAAAGGAAACTTAATTTAAGTTTCATTAAAATAGAATTTTTTAGTAGAAGTAGAACTCATATTTTTAGTTTAGCAAATAAGAACTTAAAAGCCTTTTGTGAGTTGGGCGGATGAATTCTTTGTATTTTAATCTTTTTTAATTTATAAATAAAAATATTATATGTTTATCTTAAATTTATTTTCCCACCTTAAAATAAAAATAGAAAAATATGATTTTGAAGAATTATTTTTAAATATTTTATTTTTTAAAATTAAGAAATGAATTAATTGAAGAGAGATGATTGAATATGTCGTAAATAAAACAAAATATGAAGATAAATTTGACAAAAATAAATCTGATAAAGAATGAAAAGAATTAAGTTTTATTTTAATTATTTTAAAATAGCTCAACCCGTTGGTTTTTAACTCGTCAGGGGCAGGTTGAGCCCGGGGTTCTGGTTTTTTGAGACTCGTACTTTGTAACACACGAACAAAAGAAGGATTTTTTGCATTTACTTTGCCCACCGATATTATCAATAAAATTGTAAAAAATGCCCTCACCTTGGTCCAAAAGTGACCCATTTGAAAAAGTAGAGTAAATATCAATCTCGATAAAACATAAAACTTGATGTTTAACTCCATCCCTCAAACCCGACGCATTCGAAAGGCTGGAGACGCCCTGCTCCACAAAGGATGCCTCACATCCGGTCCCACCTCGTTAATTTTTACCATCAATCAAAGCCGTATCCATTATTTACGCCCACCTACCAATTATAATATATAAAGCAACACCACTCTCACTTTATCATGAGACATATCTTGGTGAATGAAAGGATTCTTTGGCTTTTGAATCATACGCACCATAGAACCATGAATCCACCTCGTTTCGTTTTGTCTCACCCTTTGGGAAAGCTCTGGATCTGGACAAAAAAATGTAAGATAGAATCGCCAATCTTTGCTGGATTACTTGGGTGCGTCATTTTTCCTGGCTAAAATGTTATGAGAGGCATTTTTTTACTTAACGATAATATAATTTCGAAACCCATCGCTGGGGGTAAATAAGACTACAAAGATGCGATTGGGTCAGGTTGCTTTTTAACAGACCGAATAAAATGAAAGAGTGAATCTACAAACTTTTATGATTATTTCTGGCTTCAAGGCCTCGCCTCAGTCATAGAAATTGCATTTGAAGCCACTTTAATTATAATCGGGCTTTTAATGCTCAAGCTTTTATTTTTTCAACCGAACTGATTTTGGGTATCGTTATTCCTCATTCCTTCAGCTCGCCTCGATTATATTTTAAAATATTTTTATTATTTTATTTATACTTTAATATAAAATAATAATACACTTATTAAATGTTTCTTTTAAATAACATTTTATAATTTATAACATTTTATTTTTTTATGAAACATATTAATTTTAATATAATAAAACATAAAAAATAAAATATTAAACAAAACAAAAAATCAAAACGAAACGCGCGAATTGCACTTTTCCTATCCCTACGCCAACTCCGTCTCCTTCCTAGCTCCCATTTAATTTTAAACTGACAAATCTCGAATCAAAATAACAAATAACAGTTCCAATATATCATACTTCCTAACGTTCATGTTCTATCCTAGAGAATAACAACATTTTATGATTTATCCGCGTAATACAATATTAAAAAATATGGATGCGTTAAAATTAGCAAGTGTAAATGCATAAATTTGATAATTAATAATAAATTTCATGGTAAGCTAAGATTACTGTAAAATTTTAATATATAAAATAAAATAAAATAATAAGTTTTAATAATGATCAGTTCAGAATAATTTAACTTAAGATCAACCTAAGTTACTAGGTAATATATATATATATATATATCAAGCATCCATTTAAGAACAATTTAAGAACAATTTAGCTTAAAGTCAACTATTATAATAAAATATTTTTAAGGGATAAAAATATAAAAAGTATTACTTTTTTTATTAGAATCATTAGTATCTGAGCGCAAATGTGTACACGCTAAAAATATTTTTAAGCTTATAGCTTACACCCACCATTCTCATATGTTTTTATTTAATTCAAACTAATCCTTATGATGGATCATGATAAGCGGTATCTTTCTGCAAGAAATACGATTACGATTCACAGAAATGGAGCTGAAATCATTAGTTAAGCTGTAAGATTAAAATGTCCTTTTATATAAAATATATTTTAAATTTTAAAATAAAACTGAAATATGATATATATCATAAATTTTCATAATTTGTAAGGTGTGTCAATAAAATTTAAATAGGCAAAGTCTCACCTTCCATAATTAATTTTTTTTTTAATAACTAATCACTAATTATAGCATAGTATCTGTCCCCATTGGGAATCAAACTCTTGGCGGTCCCATTTCATGTTTTTATAAGCCATGGCCTATGGGAGTCTCTTGTCCCCTTATATTTGTTTTAATAATTATAATAATGAATAATCCATACCCTAGAGTTTAAAGTAAAAATAATTCATTTAAAAAAATATATATATATATATATATATATATATATATATATATATATATATATATATATATATATATATATATATATATATATATATATATATATATATGTAGATTCTTTTCAAATATTCTGATAGTAATTGTGAGCCTCTTATTTTCGGTATGATGCGTTTACTTAAAATCTGAAACTAGTTTTTTTTTTTAAAAACGTCTAAAGACGGTTTAAATCGTTAATAATTTTGTTTATTTTATAAAGGGAAAAGCAAAATAAGAAAGAAAAGCACTAGATGTGGCTACGATAAGAAAATGAGGCTGAGAAAAGCGAATCCAGGTCGGAAGTCGTGTGCATTGGAAGATGCGGTGGTGAGTACTATATTTTTCCCTACAAGTCGCAAGCAGAGTCTCTGTAATCGGATTAAGCTATGAAATCAGTTAATTAATTAATCTTGGAAATAAATCGTGTAGTTAGTAAATAAAGGACAAAATTAAAGAGAAGAAATATGTATCTTGTTGACAGCGAATAAAAAAGCATTATCGATAAAAAATCGTATTAGTTGACACAATAATATAAAATAACGTTCAATTCTGAAATTGATTATAAATCAATCAGGTATTGTTAAAGGGTAAACCAAAATGTTGGATCACACACAGAATTAAGTTTATATATCATGAAATTAAATTCGTATGATTCAATTTATATGTGACTCTTAGAAGTGTAAAATGAGGTATGATGGGGTGAGACGCATGTGATAAACCAGTGGTAGACAATAATTTGATTATTGAAAACAACCATCATTTTTTTATATATAGAAGGGTCATTTGACCCAGACTTGTCAGGTAAGAATGGTATGGGATAAAGAGGAAAAAAACTGTAAAGGAGAGTCTAGGTTTTTTTTTTTTTTTATAAATAAATAAAATACAGGCTATTAGCAGTAAAAAAGAGGGGCACATGGGTGGGGTTGGGGGCATCAATAGGACAAGCTAATTTCTCTGCATTCGTCCTCATAGGTATGATGATGCTGTCGGGGAAAGCAAAGGAAACATCACGATTTTTTTCTTCTTTTATAAACATGGTTCGAAGTCGTGGATTGCGGTAATCCGCGACTTGATATCGATCTATAATTAAATTAAAATAAACAAAAATATTAAAAAATTATAAATTATTAGATAATACATGTAATTAAATAAATTAAAAATTAATAAAATAAAATTTATTTTATGTTTAATATTATTTATTTTCTTTAATTTTTCATCTCTAAAGTTTCGTTTGGAGCTTGAAAAATACCAAAAAAAGAAAATAAAGAAGAAACTAGATAATAGAAACGGAAGGAAAGAAAAATTGAAACAAAATAAATCAAACTTAATAACTTATTTATATATGTTTATTCAAACTCATTTATATAAAAAATTAAAATGTGTAAAAGTTTGAGAAGCTTGATTATATTTTATTTATTTTTATATATTATTTTACGTGGTGGCCAAATATGAAAATTATTTTGGTTAATAAGGTAAAGATGGAAAACTGTTATATAAATTTTATATAGTGGGATAGTTTTGAGAGAAATGTCAAAAGATGAAAATTTTCTCTACCTGTTGCATAGACATGTAAAGAAAGAGGTGAAAATCAAAACAGAGTAAACCAGTTGATCTCTAATCCTAGTACGGAGAATATTTCTTCCAAAAGCTATAACAAAGAAAAATTCAAAAAAGGCAAAAGAAAAGCGCCCAAGAAAAATACAGTCAGGGAAATATGGGAACATCCATCTCTTGGGTAAAATATCTCATGAGTAATCTAAAAAAAAAAAGTTAATAAATAAAATCGATAAATATTTCATTACCAGAAACCTCACAATAATCAACGAAGCAAATGAATAATTATTAAAAATAAATCTATTATCGTTTGGTTTTCCTCCCTAGCTAATCAGCTCTTGGAGCTTTGTGAATGAAAATTTGACTAGTATCGAATACAGTTAAATTAAGACAGGTTTTCAGCCATTTCTCTTTCTTTTTGCAGGTGTATGGTGGATGGGGGATGGTTAGATGCCACCTCACTTGTCTTTATAAATTTCATGCGTGTAGTATCTCACAAACTAAAAATATGGAGCTTGATGCGCACAGTTTATAAAGATACATCTGATGTTAGGAATTGAGATGGTAACCAGAGATATCTGTGTCGAGATTATATTTCCGATAAAACTCTTTAAAGGATGGCATAATCGCTAAAATTTGTGATTATTGGTACATATATTTTAAAACCGTTTTTTAAGAATAGTTTTTAAAAACAAATATAACACTATTTTAGAAATTAATTTTCACCTTTCCAATTTATTAAATACAATTTTTGTCCAAGACAGAAGGATGACATTTTAGGTGAAACCTACAAAACAGTAAGTACGTTCTTTTATATATATTCATTTTGTAAATCATTGTCTTTGTTTGAACTTCAAAAAGTGTTAAGGAAATAAATAGTAAAATAATTAATAAAATATAAAATAAAAGAGAATTTGGAGGACGATGAAAAATAGGTTTAAAGCTTAATAAAATTAATTATATGTTTTATTATTCCATTTATTTGTTTATGCTGATTATATAATGGCTAAAATTTTTAAAAATATATAAAATTTTAAAGAATTTTAATTATATTTAATTTTTTTATATTTTTCACCGTGTAATCAAATGTAAGAAAATTACTTTTTTTAATATTTTTTTTCTTTTCTTAATATTTTTCAGATTCCAAAGCCTTAATATTTTGTTCTTTTGTTTTTACAATGATTTGGTATGAAAAATTTTATTTCCTTTCATCCCTTTATCACTTAAACTACACCTTGTAATAGTAAGTACGTGTTTCAAAAGTTAATAAAACATGAGAAAAAAAAATCTTAATTTAGCTTTGATTTATTTTGGGATAAAATAAATTCTCGAACAAAAACTAAAAAGAAAGAAAAAGAAATATTATGCACCAAACAAACCAAACAAATATGAACAAACTCAGACTTTGTGCAAAAATTAAAAAGGAAAGATCTCATGGATGACAACTTTCTTCAACCATGTGGGTCCCTATGTCCGGTTTATTTGGCCGTTTATGTGTTAGATGGGTCGTCACTTCATTTCATGTCTTGGATTCCCCAACTCAGACTTTTTTTTATTAATTTATAATATTTAAAAAAAAATAAAAAAAAAAGGGTAAGGAAGAGGATGAAAAAGCTGCTGTACTGCAGTATGCACTGCAACCATTTCTATCCAGTGCTACTATATTATATAATAATAATAATGTACCAAAAATAATTATATATATATATATATATATATATATATATATATATATTATGGGTTTTACTAAGTATCTGATTTAGGCGTTGGAGACACACAGGGTCCTTGACCCTCCCAATTCCTTGCCTGGAGTATGAAGCTGCCCCGGATTAAGGAGTTTTAAATGAAATTCTGGAATTAAAGTAACTGTGGGTGATCGGAGTGCAGAAGCAGGGGCGCAGTGGGCCGGTGTCGAAGACACGAAACGGAATGGAACCATTGCAAAGGAGCGGAGCGAGTGTGAGTGGGACTCGCACTCAATAAAAAAAACTCATTGTATTGTTAAAGCAATTGATTAACAATAAAAAAAAAATTCAATAAAAGTATTACAAAATACAAATTTTATTAAACAAAGAAATATATCAATTTGTAGTATATAGAAAAACATATTTGGAACGGATCCAAAATTATTGACTACTATTTATCTCTAAAGAAATTTGTAGGGGGTAAGATAGAAAATAAAGAGGTTAAGATTGAAGATGAATTTTTCATTTCCTTAAAGAGTGTTCCACCATATCTTTATTAAATTTTAGGATCACTGTTCTTATATATGAAGCATATGATAGTGAAACGATCGAATGGGTTTAAAAATAAGAAAGAAGATATAGCAATTTAGTATGCTTAGTTAATGTTAAAGCGTCAAAAGTAAATGATGCATAATTAACATAACATGAAGTATATAATTAAAATTATAGTATAATTATGTTTATTTTATAATTAATAAATTAATCTATAACAATATGGTTAAGATATAAATCATAGAAAGAAATTCTAGAATAAATAATTGGTTTAATTCATCTTTACTTTTTTTTTTCTTTCTCCTTTCTTCTCTAGCTGTGACTCTTGTCTTGGAGTATTGAATGAATTGTGTTGACTCTTGTCTTGGAGTGTTAAATGAATCATGCATGGGGTGAGTGGCAAACAATAAAATCGATTATTGAGATTTGATTTTTGCAAAAGACAATCCATCCTCATTTTTTTATTAGCCATGAGGCATGTTGTTGCTTATAATAATTATAATAATGAACAATTCATCCTCGATACTAGAGTCCAAAAGCCTACATCCAAGCATGGGAAGGGTACACGCTCATATAAAGTAAAAGCGCCAACTCACTACCTGTGAAAAGTACAGATTTTACTAAATCACTTAACTTATTTATAAATTTATAATATATAGTTATATATTTTAAAAAATAAATAATAAAATTAGGGTATTTATGGTAAATATTTGTGATTAGAAAAGTGAAAATTAGGGTTTTTACCAAAAATATTAAAGCACAAAGTGGTCACGTGCTGCCACCCTTATTTCTCTAATCACGCATGTGACTGCCATGCAAAAGGCTACCCTCCTCTCTCTCTTTCTATATTTATTAATTAATTTATTTGGAATAATGTAATGTAAATTTTTTTTTTACTGCAATACTAAGTACTAAGTAAAAAGTAATAACTGTACCCAAGAAAATGTTTGTATTTTACAAACCATATTCGCAATTTTTTTTTATCTTATCTTTTCTTTCCTACAAAGAATGGATAATTTATAATTATTTATTAAATTCATGTATTTTGTATATTCAAGAGACATTTAATAGACTCGAGATAAGATTCCAAAAACATAATTATTAATCGAATAAATCTAAGTGGACAACATGTTACATGCTCTTAGTACAGAGAATAATAAAAATACTAAAATTTTATAAATAAGCTTTATTTTGTTCATATATATATATATATATATAATTATTTCTTGGAATGAACTTTAAATTTTTTGTTAGTCATGTTAAAGGTTATCAAATAATTATTTTTATTTTTTATCTTTTATCATGTCACTAGGTTTAGCATATAGATGAGAACCATTTTATTGAGAAAAAAAGATAGAAAAGAAGTGAAGAAGTTAATTTTAAGCAAAGAATGATAAAAAAACCACTGCTACTTATTTAAAAAAAAGAAGAGATTAATAGAGAAAAAATTGAGAAAAAGAGAGGCTAGAGTTTTGTTTTTACTATTGTACTACAAAAAAAAAAAAATCAAAATTTGTTATTTTTTCAAGAAAAAACCTCTTGAAAAATAAGGGGAGAATAAATATTATCAACTTGTAAACTATTAGAGACTAGGACTACCCTGAGAAAGGTGTGTCTGCGTATAAGCGGAGAATTTGCGTGGAGTCGGCGTAGCTGGTGCGTGATTGGATCCGTCCCGATGTGAGATCTAGCTCAGTTCCAGGTCGTAAGAAGGTATTTGTCTATTGTGCTGTATGATGAAGGCGCTGACTCATGTCGCATGTCGAGTAGCATAGCGGGGCGTTATTAATGCACGCCTCAGTATTTATCATATCGAGCCGGATAAAGAGTAAGCTGACATTTATATAAGTGGCGCACTCTGGCCGCAGTAGGCGTTTTAAAGCATGAGTACATGATCAGCAAATAATATCTACGTGGTTGGTGGGAATCGTTCTGATATCACGTGTCTGAGAGCCGAGTTTTTGCAAAATGCCAAATAAGTTGATCCCCCACTCGCTGATGACGTAGGTGTTTTTGCTATCATCTACATCTCTATGGCATAATTAAACAAATTTGTAATATCGTGAATATAAAAAATTTCATTATTATATTAAATATTAAAAATATTAATTAAATAGACACTAATCAATCATCCCTTCATCTTCCCTATCCTCACCTCCTTTCATCTTCTCTACCGTCTAGTCACTACACTGCACCATGGATTGTTCCGTCGCCAGTCTCCCTATATCCAAAAAGAAAACTATATTCAAGTCTATTCAAAATAAGTACGGATATCAAATTCTACTGTCGGTATGTACGACACATCTATAATACCAAAAATTTATTGTACTAAGCTGCAATCTAACAACTCTCAAAAAATCAATTTGGACTCTTGTACCGTCTCCCATATACACGTACTGCTTCAATCTAGTTAGACTTCTTCTCCTTATCACCGCTTGCATAGAGTACAAGGCGTGAATGAAGTAACACCACTATCCCAACATGAGTTGATGGCAACGTCAGTGATGTTGGATTAACAGTATTCCTTGATGATTATTAGATAGTTCATTTTCGATTCTTTGAAAACTTTGTATATTTATTGTTAATGGCATCTAAGACTCTTTTGCATTCTGTGCTGGAAATCTTTGTGGAATGAAAATTAGATTTTAAAGGCGCAAATCGTAATTTCGATAAAAATCCGAAATTTTTTTAGATCTCGGATGGCGAAGCAGAACACCAGTTGAAATCGTCTTCGCGAATTTAGCTCTGCGTCCACGATTCGTTGGATTAGGGTGGTCGGGATTTTACGTTTTTCGAGGCGTGGGGTGTCGGATGACACGTAGCCCGAAAATGAGGGGATCTTTGCAAACCTGCACCAAGGGTGTGTGGCTTGCGCTAAAAAGATAGCTCGCATTAGCGTATGGGTATTTATGATTAAACAAGCTCGTATTAAGCAAATATAGGTATGATGTCATAAAGGAAATAAAGAAATAAGGAATAAATGTAAGAAAATGGAAAGCCACACAAATTTGGCTAGAGGAAGGGAGAAACTTCCTCCCTTTTGATTGTAATACGATTGATGCAAAGGAGAAGAGAAAGTACGAAGAAACAAAAGAAATAAAGAAGAAATGATGGGAAAATGAGATGAGAAAGAAGCGAAAAGGAAGAATAAAAATCAAAGGAAGAGAATTCGTAGGAGAAAGGAAGGGAAAGGGGAAAAGGGAACCAAAAAAAAAAAAAGTGTGCAGGAGAAAAATGGGAGATGCAGTGGCTTAGATTTTGTAATTTTTTTTAAAGAGAGAGCACATTCTCTCTAAAATCCCGGTTAATCCGATCGTCGGATTTCTTCGAACCAAAAAGCAAAGTGGTTGCAGCGTCGAGGAATCTGGCGTGGGCCGCAGGTTCGGGTTTTCGACAAACTCCGTGAGGTGGGGTTTTATCTACTTGTTTTACCCCTTTGTTTAAGTGTTTTGTAAATGCTTGTGTGTTGGTTTGAGTAGGTAGTGGCCAGTTTGATCATTCCAAATCTTGGAGCCGTTAATGTGAAATTTTTGGGACACTTTTGAATTCGGTCAGAGTGTCAGTTAGGAATTGGATTTGGATGACCCTGTATCATAATTTATATAATAAATTGTGTTTTGGTGTATAGGTCATTGGAGATAAAATTGTGATTTGCTCAATTATATGGAATATAATTGTGTGTATAGAAGATAAAATTGTGATTTACTTAATTATATGGAATATAATTGTGAGTATAGGCCATTGGAGATGAAATTGTGAATTGCTCAAGTGAGCTAATTTGGGTGTTGTTTGATCCATATTGTTGAATTACATGTGGTGTGAATTGCAAATTTGAGAATGTTGCATAATTAATATTGATATATATATTGTATAAATGGTTTGGAAATGGCGTAATCGTTTTAAGTAATATATTGAGTAACCTAGAGATTAGGTGTTAGTGCATGACATGAATTACTACGAGAAGAATATGGTTGAGAAAGGAATTTCACGGGATGATTTTTCAGGAGGAATTGGGTTGGGAGATGGGCCAATGGATCATTTTGGATGAGGACCATGGCTTGTTCCAGGGCTCGCAGTAATTCGCCTCGGAGGGTAGTCGTATTTTCACAGGCAGCCCGGTGGTTTATTTTCAAGAACAACAAGTTTTGTTTTGAAAATGATCTTTTCTCATGCATGTGGGCGAGTGTGGGAGTCGGTGAGGACTCGAGGCAGTAGGAGCGGACGTTTAGGCGTTGAGTAGGATCGTATTTACTTGAGGTGTGTTTAAGTGAGCATTGTATATCTTGGCTTGGGTGGAGAGTAAGCGTTTAGGGTGATTCTTCTTAGGCGATGCTTCGCCTGTCGAGGGAATATATTATTTAGTCTGAGGAGCGTAAGAGGAGGCGACTCATCTTAGGCCCGGAATTTTGAAGCTAGGGTTATTGGCTTTGATGGTTTTTTGGATAATATGTATTAGAAATGTTAAATTTTAATATGTATTTGTATTAAGAGAAATGTATAAGCTCTTGAATTTATTGGAATATAGTTGTGATATTTATTTTGTAGTATTGGTTTATGGTAGAATCTTAGATTTTACTCGGGTATGCGTCTCGTGATCTGGTCGTATAAATTCCAGTAGGTTGACGGGTAGTCAACGGACCCCCGGGTTTTGGGGCGTCACAAATACTTGCATAAATAGATTCCTACATATGATTTTCCATGATGTGAGCAACAGTATTATAATACTCTAGTCCTCCTTAGAGACTTTCTTATTTGCGGAAGCTACGAGTGGGTTTGGAGAAGATTCGACTGAGCTATGTATAGTTTCATAATTGTCAAATTCATCATGAGAGATTTAAACAATTGTTTGTAATTAGTCCCATTAAGTTCGTGATGGTAGAGAATTGAGGAAAGCTCAAAGCTGAAGAATAAACAAGATAATAATGTGAAAATGCGTAGCAAAACTAAAACATACAAATTCTTTCGATTCTTTGGTTTACGGATGACCCACAAAGTGGAGTCACCAAATACTAGAGTCTGGCTTATGAAAGACTTCGTACACGGGTAAGAGCGGTTCGCGAGTTAACCTGAATAAATGTGTTAATTTCCCATCGATATGGTAGTAAAATTGTGTGATTCATGACACTTAGTGAAATATCTTCATCAGACTAAACATTATGTCAAATAATCAAGACATCGATAAGACAACTTCACTATTCGTATCGATCTTAGTAAAATTGATGCCCAAGACGAGAGAAATTCGCATTCTGACGTCAATTCTGTGACGCCAGCAGGGGATCAGTTGAGCTGCGATCGACCGCGGAATCTTCGTGAATGTCGGGTGACCCGGAGCATTTTCAGAAAATTGGGCGGGAAGTCTCCTTTGTACGGGAGAGTACCGAATGCATGCCTGCAAATCACGCATCCCGAAAACGGTCCGTATGTGTGATATGGGTAAAGGCGACCACTTGGGCTATAAACAATACTCGTCATCTTCTGACAAATATATCAAATGGTTTCAAAGAGTTAATAATTTACTCTTATACAACATATATTAAAATTAGAAAAATTATAATACATGCGAGATATCGTCCAGAAGTCGGCGTGTCAGAACTTCTTGTAATCTCGGAGTCCTACAGGACGAGCGTCTCATGCGGCTCTGTACTGTAAAATAAAGGGGTCGACGGGAGTGAAATTTAAGCTCGATGGGAGAATCGCCCAAGTGGAAATTTCTTCGCCCTTTAAGTGCGGTCACGATAATTCCAGTAAGGGTGAGCAAATGCATGAGTCCTGCTTGAATGTCTGCATGACCCGACTCGGGATCAGAGTCTTGGCCCATTTCTCTCGCACTCGCTAAGCCTCGTATGAGGAAATTATTATAATGGCCAAATTGGGTGACCCTCAGATGAATATATATCAAATTGGGGGTACACTCAGACGATTGATGATATATATTATTTGTTTGTGAATTTCTTATAGATGAATAAATATCCGTGAGTAGCTCGACGGTTGATATATATTATTTGATTTGAATTTCTGCTCCAGATAATTTACATTTTAGTACCCTCAGGAGGCAGCGTTTACTGCAAGCTCGTCTCGTGCGTACTTTCGCATGTTCACAGGACATTTGGGTGCATATGGAATGCGTGTATCTTGGGTTCGGTCGAGTCTGTCGTATGAATATATAAGCGTGAATATATTCGTAAAAATTAAATCACCTGAGCATGTTATGTAATTATCGTTCCTTTGCATCAAATTAGCTCTCTTGGGCTAATGTTCAAACAAACGGTCGATTGAATTCGCAGCAAGCTTACATAATTTTACGAAAATATGTGCTTGAATATTGTTTAGGGAATAAGTGAAACCTGGGTTACTATTCTGAAGATCCGCAATCAGCGGTTCGGCTTAGTGAACGAAATTCGGTAAATTCGGCCGTGATCAGCGTGATTCTGGCGAAAGCGAACCCTTTTACGCCATTTTTCGGTCATGGGCTGACCACGGGTACACTCCATTTGGTTTCAATTTCACCTTAATTCGGTCCCGATGTTTGGGACCGTCCAACTGTGCGGCCATTAACGTTCGAAAAATCTCAAAAATGGGGAATAAGCGTAGGGAGAAAATCACTGCGCCTTTGGGTTGAAGCTCGTCCGAGGCCACGCGCGTGAAACTGTCGCGTAGAGCGTTCATACTTGCCAGAAGGCCGTAGACGGTCGGATCGCGTGTATTTTTAGAGAGAAGTGGCTCTCTCTCTAAAATAAAAATGGAAATCTGCTGCTCTCCCTCCAGACCCCCTGTTCTGCCCGTATTTGGTCACTTTAATTGGGAAAACCCGGTATTTGTCTAATTTTTGTCTTTTTGTCATAGTTTAAAAATCCCAATTTGAATTCTTGATTTTGTCCACACTCTTCTTGAGTTTGACATTGGCTCTACGCCGATGGTCAGTTTCGTAATTTACTCTGCTACGTACCACTTATGGTACATGAATTAAATCTTTATCTGTGCATTTCGTCGCGTCGAAGAAATCGATTTGGCTTTGGGGTGTGGTGCTGCAGAAAGCGTTATGATGGGCATCTGGGAGAAAATTACGAGGAAATTTCACGTGCAAACTAGATTTTCTTGAGGCGATTCAGCGGTGCTGTCCAGTTTAGTCGTCAGAATCGAGAATTAATTACGGATTTTTAGCAGTAATTCTGATTTTGTAATCAGTGCGTTTTTCTTATTAGAAATTGGAATTTCTCGGGTCTTGTTCTCCCTCCTTAAAGGAATTTTTGTCAGAAATTCAGGACAATCTAATCACTCGCATGCGTATGCAACTTGCAACTGCCAGTGCGTGTAAGCAGTCGTTAAATTTTAAGCAGTGATGCGTCGCAACCGTCCCGCCAAACGAGAAGGGATAGGTGGCGCATCGTGTCCTCGGCTCCCACGTGTACTCCTCCACTCCATAATGACGCCATAAGCGCCCAGCCTTTAGCGCCGGCGGTCTTGCGTTTGCAAGCGCACGATCGCGGTATCAACGATGCGCGCCTTGGTCCCTCGCCGAAGGTCGTCAGGTGTCGACCTCAATCGTACGATCCACGATATGAAGTTTGGATCTGGAATATATTTCCTAAGCGTGGGCGTGAAACACCGCAAGTGGACACGACGTCTTTGGGCGGTAAAGCCAGCCGTCTATGACGGTGCTTTATCCTCTCCGAGTATCTCGAAATGTCCAATAACTCTCGGCGATCTTCGCGCGTCTGGGAACGACCGTATCTGCTTGGGTGTCGCGAAGACGTGATTCGTATAGGGAGAGCAGGGTCGGCGTCGTACATCAGCGCCAACTCTTACAGAACACGGCGGAGTGAGGGAAGGCAATATCGTATCAGCTCACCTTTCTAATCGGATCGGGACAGTGATGGAGCCTCTTCCGCCCCTTGGTCGACATAACGGTATCACATGACCTCCCATGATGCCTCATAGGGTGCCATTCGTATGCTCGCTGAAATTATTGTTGTGGCGAATTCCTTTAAGAGGCGATTAATCCTCTACCACTTATGACCAGGACGTGTATGCTCGTAGCGGTAATCCTCTAACACCGTGTCCGTGCAACATTGTAACCTACCTGACCCTTACTTGGTGTGTAAACTACCTTCCCAGGAGTCCTTTATCGTGACAATCCAATGGGTGAAAATTGCGACTGGTCCATGTCATGAATGACATCCACTATCACAGGGAGCTCTTGGCTCAGCGTATTACCCGATGCAATTTCGAAAAGGGTATCGATTCGAGTCACTCCGGAGCTCCTGTCATCACTTTCCGACTCTTGATACGTGTGATAACCATGTCCGTGTGTTTTCATGCCGATTCGTAACTCTTGACACACTTCGAGCCTCTTACATTTCTGATTCAGCCCCGCGGGTCTTCATTTGGACGCAGTCCTCAGAGACAAACTCAACGCTTTTCGCGAGAGTGGTGAGGTGACCATAGTGCGCACATGCGTCACCGATGCGATGTTACGGGTGCACACGACGCGATGTCACCTTTGTATTGACCGATCCCGGTTCCCACCGTGAGCGAATGCCGAGAGATCTCAGCCGTAAATCCCGACTGTCAGATTCGACTCACCACACACACCACAGGAAGAACATCTATACTTGGCTTCTCTAAAGGCCTTAACCTACAGCCCCAGTCTAATGGGTGTCGAGTATGACCTTCGGCCCTGGGTGCGAGTGCGACAACTTAGATGGTTGTCGACTCATCAATGTCAGGCGACAATCGACAGCGATAGATTACACCACCTGGGTCCGCGCTCTTCCGTCTGCGACTACGGTCACGTCACGACTTGAACCCACACTGCGGCCCCTTTGTGATTTGTCTTTGTTGAGAGTGCTTGTATAGCACCACGAAGCGAAACTAGTTCCTCGACCGGGTACTAGGGTGTGAAGGGTCGACGTATGCGCTCGTAATCACTGCGGTGCTTGGGGCGCATTGTCCCGAGTCTTCAGGATCCACGGCCATGGGAAATCCATCACTTTCGTGCTCGATCCGGCCTGATCCACGAGAGCTGGTGTGAAGCCAGTCTTCTGTATAACTTGAGCCCCAGGAGAAAGGCTGATCCTCCCTACAGTTACCAACTTTTTGTATCCCAGTGTTCCCAGTATCCTCGATCTCCTACGTAATTAGGGCGAGTCTAACCATGAGTCCGTATCGTGGCGAAATCCTACAATCTGCCCCGAGATAGACTGACTTCGGCCCATTCTCGAACCTCTATGTATCGGCGATTCCGAAGCTTCGTGTGCCCGGGTCGACATTCGGTCTCTCAATTCATCATTCTTATGCGCCTACAGGTCGGCCGGCACTCGATGCTAACACCACGTGTCCCAAATCTCACCTCAGTAAGCTTAGCTTCACTTGCGAACTTAGCGTGCCGATGGTCTCTTAACGGTGTAAACAATTTTCAAAGTGATACTCATGCTCCTTCTGTGGGAGTAGATCGAAATCATCATGCACGAGCTACGACAAACTGATCTAAATAGGGTTGGAACGTCCTATGCATGAGGTCACGCCCAGATACGGCCAGCGCATTCATGATCAAAGGGCATCACCCAAGTAAACTCAAAGTGCTATAACGCGCCTACTTAGTCTTAGGGATATCTGTCTCCCAACCTCGATGGTAACCGGTCGCGAGAAAGTCATCTTGGAGTAGACTCGCTCCTCTGATGGTTAAATGATCCTTAGTCCTCTGCAATGAGTGGGTGCGGATCATAATACATTCACTTTGCTATAGTCAGAGCACGGTCGAAAGGGTCTTGCCCTTCTTCTTACATGAAATAGAGCCAGGACGCCGTGGTGAAGTGCTCGATCTGCAAGCCCTTAATCCGATAAGCTCTTGTATTTGTACCACTGAGTTCCGTGACTCAGCGGGTTGCCGTCTGTGCGGAGTCATAGAGATGGGTGAAATACTAGAGATTGTGACTTCCGATCTTAGAAGTCTTACATGTGGAGGTGGTCAGTATCTCCTCTGGGAAAAACATCCACTAATCATGACTACTCGAGGGCAGATCACATTATGCGGTCTCACCTCGATCCTCACAGGATAAGGCTCATTGCTTGACAGCTAAGCGTCACGACACTTGGACTCGCATACCATATGGGGAAAAATATCATGTTTGTCACGAAATGCAAACCACGAGTCTTGTCGCGTGTGTGGCGGTAACTCTCTGGCAGCTCCTGTCGATAACAACCGCATGGCGTCAGTGATCGTCCGAGGATGACATCGAACTCGGCGTGTTCAGATCCTCGGAAGTCCATGGTAGAGTCCCGAGATCTCTAACTCACCACCTCGACATATTGTACCTATTCGCCACAATCCTAGGGGAGAATTCGCATCACAACGACTCCTCCCAAGGTCTCTAGGGTCCTTGCCCATTTCCACCATATTTGGGCCTCATTCTCTAGCTAGAGCAGCGGTAGCCTAATCCTGGTTGCGTCGGAGGTGAATCTCACTTAGCCTCAACACTTTCTCTTTGCACGCCAGACCAATGGTACACCACCATGAATCCGCACCCACAGTGAATGTCGAAGGATGTCGCCTAAACCTGCAGGGGTTACTAGGATCTTCTGTCTACATCGCATCTGCAGATGCTATGGCATTCGTTGTAATACCTCTCGACCTCGGCAAAGTCGGCGATCGAGCAAGCGATTGTGCGACCCGATTGCCACGTGGGCCTTCTCTACGTCCTCGACCTCGCTAGCCGTACATTGGTGAATGCCTTACGATTCATGTAATTTTCATTTCGGTCTAACTATGATAGATGCCAATTACTAATAGACTTGACAACCTTGAACTAACCCGTTCATTTCCTAAGTGGCGCTAAATTTCAACCACTCGATTCGTTTTATTCAAATAAAATTTTAGGCTCTTGTTCATTTCATTATCAAATCCTAGGTCGTAATCCACAGCATTAGCATTCACCGCTTCATCGCGTACACCATGCATATAATTTTAAATGCGCAACTACGTACTTAATCACCATTTCAAATGGTAGTTAAATCCAATACGGTATCTACAAGCATAACCACATTACAGAACATGTCTTTTGCTGCTACGGTGTATCACCTTGATCAATTTCGTTTAAATATTGTTTCAAGCCAATTTTATTTTCAAAAATTTTATTTTTGAAAATTTTATTTTAAAATTTTTATCAAAATTTATTTGATTTTATTTGAATTTAATAAATATTATTATTATTATTATTATTTTTAGAAAAATTTTATTTCTGATGAGCGATGTTCATTTATTATTTCCGGGAAAAATCTTGAGGTCGAAAAACCGATTGAAAATCAGAGTGGTACCCAGAGTGCACGATCTGGCGCAACCGGCCCCGCGCGCCCGGCGCCAGCCACGCCAGTAGTGCGCTTCGCGCTGCTGCGGCGCCTGCCCGAGTACCGCAGCGGCGCCCGCCCAGCGCTAGCGCTGCTGCGCGCCCCGCGCCCGAATCACGCGCGCCCGGCACAGCGCGTAGCCGTCTGGCGCTCGCTGCGGCGCCCGCGCGCCGCGATTCTGCGCGCCCGGCCGCAGCGCTGCGGCGCCGCAGCGTACGCCCGGCGGCTGCGGCGTCGGCCGATTACTAGCCCTTACGCCATGATACAATTTTGTATTGCGGAAACACGATTCCTCTGCAGCCCTCCCGACCCTGTACTCACGAGGCTGTATTGTCTGATTTTGTCTCTCGGTAACTCCACGGCCTGCTTGTCCTGACATAGTGTATTCTTGATACACTTCCCGGCAACCCACTTTGCACATGTTCTTGATACAATTAAATTCTTGCAATATAAAATTTTTTCTCTCTCCTGATACAAGCTGGTAGCCCTTCAAAATTACGTACCAAAAAAAAAATTTACGTTTTCATTATAAATGATTTTTTTCATTTATTTCCAAAAATTGAAAAAAAAATCTCTAAAATCAAAATTAGGAATTATTTTCTCTAATTTTAAAACATAGAAAACCTTAGAAAATTATTATTATTTTTTTGCCTCTTAACAAAATAAATTTATAAAAAATTATTTTCTTTCCGATGCGAAAAAAAATTTTCTCCCACTCAAATAAATTTATAAAAATTTATTTTCTTTTCTTTCTTTTATTTCTTCTCATTTCCAAACATCCAAAATAAATTTTTGTAAAATTTATTTTATTTAATTTTCTTCGATTTTACAGTAAAACCTAAAAATTTATTTCTTCACCTCACAACGAAATAAATTATGAATTTGTTTTGTTTTATTTCCTTAGTTGAGTTTACACACGTAAACGCAACGTTCCACACATCATTCTATGCTATCAACCAAGCATATCACCCGCTAAAATTCCAATCGCGCCTTTTCTGATTCATGTTATGCCGCGACAAGCGTCTGAAACACACTTCACAAAATCCAATCACACAAAACACACCAAACACGTGCATGTAATTGTCCTAGTTTTGTCATGAGATTTTCCTAGGTAATCCCATACCTATTCGACATCGGAACCACACTAGTGGTGATGCTCTCATCAATATGGCACAAGCCACGAATTTTCTATCGCGGGTTTCCATATACATACTGCATCGAACCAACTAGTGGTGATGGATGCGAGCAGGAGCTCCACTGAGTATTCGTATACCTAAGCTCATTACCCAATTTTATGACCTTAAAATGAATTAGTTATTCTGCAAGTCGACCGCAGAATCTTCGTGAATGTCGGGTGACGGGCATTTCTGAAAATCTCAGGTGAGTCTCCTTTGTGCGGGGGCTCTATACGAATACATAACCTGCGAAATGCACATCCCCGAACAGTCGATATATTCACAATATAGGTAAGGCGGCCACTTGGGCCCATAAACAATACTCATCATACTCTAATGACTATATCGATGGTTTCAAAGTTAATAATTTACTCTTGCTCACAGCGTATATTAAAATTAGAAAAAATTCTATTACATGCGGATATCGTCGAGTCGAGCCCGCAATCCGGCTTTTCTTCTAATCTCGGTCTACAGACGGTGAGTCCCCTCGCACGCTCCACATTGCACGTAAAATAAGGGGGTCCACACGTGGGGTGGAGGCTAAAGCTCGGTAGAATCGCCACAAATTCGTACACTCGCGCTAAGTGGTCTGATGTTCCAAGTAGCAATGTTCATGAATGTGATCTGCGAATGTCTGCATGATGACTCGGATCAGGAGTCCTCGCTGGGCTCTCTCGCACTCGCTGGCCTCGTGTAGGGGTATTATATTAGTGGACCGACCCTCAGGTGGGTCTATGTCAGTGCAGGCGCTCAGATGATTGATATATATTGTTTGTTGTGGACTACCCTCCAGATGAATAAATATCAAGTGGAGCGCTCAGACCAGTTGATATATATGTTTGATTTAATTTACCCTCAGAATGGTTACATTTTAGACTACCCTCAGAACCTTGTTTCTCTAAACTCATCTGTCACATTCACTCTATATTCTAGGATGTTCAGGTGCGTATGGAATCACATGTATGCCAGTTCAATTCCAAGTCTAATCATATCACAAATATATAACACTAGATATTGCATAAAATTAATCACCTAACCTTCTTCTTATGATTATCATTTGCAACGTAAATTAGCTCTGTGGTGCAATGTTAACTATAACTTGATTCGATTAATTAGCAACGAACACATAATTTTCTGAAAATATATTCTTGAATGTTGTTTAGGAATAGTGAAACCCCTACGATTTACTATTCACAGAAAGATCCGCAAATCAACGGTTCACCAATTGAACTGAAATTCAAACCATTTCTATTGAATTCAATCAACATAGTTACGTGAAAACGAGCCCTTTTACCATTTGATCCTTGGAGCGACCATGAGGCTGTCATTGATTTCAAAATTTTGCCTTGTTGGACCGATGTTTGGGATAGATGGCACCTTTAATGGCTGCCAGCTCAAACATTCGAAAGAGTACAAAATGGAGATAAAGCCCAGTGGGGAGGAAAATCACCTCACCTTTTTTTCATGTGGGTGGAAAAACTCAGATCCGGTCACGCGTAGCTTGTCCGGCGTCAGAACATTCTCCTTCTTGCCAGAAGGCCGTGACGGTCAGGATCGATGTATTTTAGAAAGTGACTCTATCTCAGTAAAAATGGAATCTGCTCTCCCTCAGGCCTGTTCTGTCTTGGTCTACTTTAATTGGGGAAACTTGACAACGTACAATTTTTGTCTTTTGTGCCATTAAATCAGAATTTCAAATTGCCCGATTTTATCCCTCTTTCTTCGGTTTTGACGATGGCTCTACCTGTTGTTTCATATTTCTCTGCTAAATGCAGCCATGATACAGCTGAGTACATCTTTATCTGTGAAGGATCTGATGGATTAACCTGTGGGCAGAGGGACCTCCGCATCCAGATGGATATGGAAACTTTCTGAAACTCTCAAATAAATCATGGAACGAACACTTTCATGATCATTTCATATCTTTAGAAATAATGCGGAGGACGAAGTGAGTAAATTTTTTTCTTTCTTTTTCAGTAGCTTGAATTTTGGAAGAAGAATTAGCGGAAGTTTCCTGCATTTCCCGGACTTTCCCAAATTTAAAACTGCGAAAACATTTAAAAACACTTCTAATCTTCAATTTTCAACTTATTATTGGACTCCTAGTCCAACTCAATCAACACAATATATACATATATACATATAATAGAACTAATGCTTGTTGTCGTCGCATTCTAGCTTATATGCCAAGCATTTCTAGCTTCTTGATGCTGCATTTTTTTTGCATCAAGGTGGGGCAGTAGGACTTAGCAGACCACCTAAGTAGTTCCTTTTCCAAAATATATCCATATATGTATATATACAACAGAACTAACTGACATAAAATATCTGGCCCATTGCTCTGATACCGGTTCGCGTCACGTCGTCTCTCGATGGCTCGACTCCCCTTGTGCGGGAGGAGGTGCCTCCCAAAGCACTGTCTTGGGTCTGAAATGTTTTTGGAAGCATGTCGAAAGAATGAAATTTAAAGAGCTGAGTGGTGGCCATTGTCATTAAGATAACATTTACAGTATATATCAAAATAATACGTCTTGCCCTGATTAAAAATCAATTTATGCCTTAAACATTTATCTTGGCCAAACTTTCTTTGCTTTCTTTGCCAATAATCTTTATACAATTAAAATCCATTTATGCCTTAAACTTTCTTCTTTATTTCTTTCTTTCTTTTCGATGGAACCCGGGGAAATAAACACAGAAACGATTCAGGATGCGACGGTGAGGGCCGATCGCATTAAGTCATACTTGTCTGTTTGCGGAAAACTGCAGCTTTGCATAGGGTTCAGTCATGCCCTTGTCGCGTGTAAGGATATTCACTGCAAACCAGCAGTACTCCTCGGTTAGTATTTACCTTTCTACTCTAAATCCTTACAACAAGAGTACCTCGTAGATATCAGTCCTGCCAGTCATTGGGGGTTTAGGGTAACCACATGATAAAACATTTCTTCAAAATACATTTATAAATACATTTAAATCATCTCTTTATCATTAAAACACATATCAATTCTTTACACATTTAAAACTTCGTGATACTTTAACATATGCATACCTATTTCATATACATATAAATATATATATTGATCTGAAGATAAAGCATTTCCATATGTAACATTTCCATAAAAACATTTCCAGTAAACATTCAATTTAACATTAAAAACCATTCACTTTAAAAACTACATTTTCAAAATATCTGTTTCACTCCACGAGTTCTTAGCTCGATCAGCTTGTTTAAAAAATCAATTCAGTTTCTAGTCAATGGTCCTTTTCATACCTTTTAGAAAACCACAACTATACATTAATCATAACTTCCATTTAATCCACCATACACATTCATTTAAGCCAAATGTTCTATTACCTTAGTACTTAAAGCAGCTCATTTGCTTTCCCAGTAATACTCATAGACTTATGACTCAAAATTATTCAAACGGTCTTAAAATTGCCAAACTCTCAGATCAGTCCTTTATATATCAATGACATCTCTTTAAATTTTCAATTTAAAATTCCTTCTCTAAAGCCTCGACCGCATAACAGTTGTGTGTTTTACATCTAGATGGCGAGCGAATCTGCTTGTAGCTCACGTGACAAATTTTATGGGCACTTTGGGATTACAATTTGCTTGAACTTTCTTCAGATAAAATTTTTCCTTAGAAGTCTATTTTAACCAGAAACTTGAATCACTCAAATCGGATCAGAAATGAGCAAGTTATGGTCAAAATACAAAAAATTAGTGGCACGGATAACGGGGCATTTCACTTGTGCAAGAGGCTGGCGCCCCGAAAATGACTAGAATGTGTTTCTCTTCCCTTTTTTCCTCTAGCGCTCCCACTGCGATCTGATGCATACGTTCGACGTATCGCGCGCGGGTTCACATCAAATCAACAGATCACTTAACTTTCTTTTCGTACTTTAACCTAATCAATTTCATACTCCAGCATTTGATATCGAAATCGGCACCGTAAACCTTAAATCTGGCAATTTAACGTCAAATCTGGAAAATTCAAGACATTAGACATGAAAAACATCAAACCACAACTTTCGCTAATTCAAAAGCTACTTTTATTCTTGGTTTCTTTGGCTCATCTCCTTTGCTTCTGCTTGTAGGCCTTGGAAGCTTGAAGGAGAAGAAAAAATCCACATCTCCACCTTGCTCCACCATTTTCTTCCTTTCTCTCATGCTCTCTCTTTTCTCTCCTTTCTCCCTTTTCCTTTCTCTCGTGAACCTAGCCTTTGAAGACGAATGAATGTTTGGCTTTGTTTCTCCTTTTATTATTTAACATTTCCTTTAATTTACCAAAATAACCCTCATCTTTTCAATTTTGCATTTGTAACTTATAGGAAATTTGTATTGTGGCCATCTCTACAACTTGATTATGATTTAATATCGGCTTTTCTTAATAGTATTATCTCTTGTCAGCTCATCTATAAATTACCATTTCCTATCATTTCTATTTTGGTAAATGCTACTTATGTGACGTTAGTCTTTCTTATCTGGCACTACGTTATCATGTCTTTGTCTGTTTCTCGGGACGGGGTGTTCTGAAATCCTCCCTCCTTAGGAACATTTTCGTCCCTCAAAGAAAATGAATAAACTAAACTCCAAAGAAAGGAAAGGAAAATCGCCGTTGGAAAATAATTGAGGGTAATGACCGTCGCGTCGAACCTACGGCTCCCGAGTAACTTGCCTCACTTTCCGTAGTTCCTCCATTGTACTTTGACTAATGGAATCACTTTACTCTACGACACCTTTTCCTTGCAATCTACAATGCGCACGGGTATCTCTTGCATAAGTCAAAGTTTCTCTTTCACTTGTACTGGTTGTTCTCTCAATACATGTGAAGGGTCCCAGGATATATTTTCCCTCAACATCGATACATGGAATGTATCATGAATCATATTAACTCCCAGACAACTTGACATAAGTACTAGCCCCACCTTGCTCATAATCGCCAAGGTCGATATCTGTGAAATTTAGGATTTTGCCTCGTTTGAATCACAACACACCTTTCCAAGGTGAAATCTTCAAAAAAAAAACTTGGTCGCCTATCTCGAGTGCAAGTCTACGACGGTTGTCGCATAACTTTTCTATCGGTCTTGTGCGATTTTTCAATCTATCCACATAACTTTGATCTTATCCGCGAGTCACTTGGACAATTTCGGACCTCTTAATTTCCTTTCGCCTACCTCACATCCCGACAAGCGGAGTTCGACATTTCGAGTCATAAAGAGCCTCATGGGGAGCCATGCAATCTTGGCTGATGTTGTCATTGTATGCCGAACTCCGTCGGGGGGTAGATGGGTGTCCCGGCTCCCTCTAAGCTCCATAACACATGCCACTAGCATATCCTCTAAAGTCGTATAGTCCTCTCCAGGTTAATACATCCGTCTGTGGATGAAAAGCCGTACTGAAATGCAATTTAGTGCGGGGGCATTAATAAACTAGGCTGGCAGAGTGAGAGTAAACACAGGAATCTACGTGCAGGAAACTATCAGCCGGAACCCCGTGAAGTCTCCTTATCTCACCTCTGTCTGATTGGGCCCGACTTTCTAAGAATCTTCAACATTAGCGGTAGAAAATGAAGCGAGACTTAATTCTTGATCAGTATAACCCATATTGTATCTTGTTGCCTCGGTCGTGGAAGACACATCCGCAATCCGTAGTAATCTTTTTCCCGTTCCATGCGGAATAGGGAATGGCGCTATCTTCCCCCGTGAGGCCTCGATGCTACGCCTTCACGCTAACGGGTTAGGCACGGAAGCAAGCTTCATGATTTCTTTCTTCATCCGTTCCACCCGGTAATGTTCTTTGAAGTCCTGTACATCTTAATTATGCGGATGCATAGCATATGCGAGGATGAATGTGCTTCTTCCATAATGTCTCTCTCCATTCGCCATTACTGCAGCACATACATTTCTGTCCTTTCCTTATCGTACCATCATCTAATTTGAAGCTTCCACATTCTTCCTTTTTCTATCTCTTCCTTAAAGCAATCATTTGTGGATCTTCGCGCCTATTTAGAATCGATCCACTAGAAGCGATCACCGTGAAACGTGGCGATAAGGTTCACAGATCTCATTTCGATATCACCTAAGCTCAGTGCACCGGTGAGTGGAAGATAACTTTGATCTCATGTGAGGCAAAAAGTACTCTCTGATCGCTTACTCGAGGCATCGGCTACGACATTAGCTTTTCTGGATGGTACTTTCGATGAATGCGAGTCGTAGTCGCTTAATCAACTTTCGAGGCCATCTTGGCACATAGGTTTAACTCTTTTTGGGTGAAAATATATTTAAGACTTTTATGATGCAGTAAGATCTACGAGGAACACCATATAAATGTCTCCATATTTTTAGTGCAACCACATTTTGCTTCTAGCTCTAGAGTCGGTGTGTGGGAGGAATCTCCTCATGCTTCTTTATTTGTAAGAGGCATATCTGATCATACATCATTTTGCATCGAACGGAGACCAAGGCACTTTTGGAAGCATCATATAAACCACAATCCATCTTTCCCATTGGTGGCTAAAGCGGGGCTGAAGTTAATCTATCTTTCAACTCCTCGAAACTGCGTTGACAGGCATCTACTGATCATACTTAACATCTTTTCTTGTCGGCTTAGTCGGTGGGAGTACGCTATCACGGAGAACCCCTCGACAAACTACAGTAATATCTGTATGCAAGGGAAAACTCATATCTGTAACACTTTCGTAGGAGGTTTCCAGTCGGTATAAGCCGACCTTCATAATGAATCCTTTGAGATCCCTCTGTGAAAACATGTGTCTAAAAGGCGACAACTGTCCGAGGCAACGGACACTGCGAGTTTAGCATATAGATGTTCCCTTGATGTTTGCGAAATTATCCTCAGAATTATACGCGTAATTCTTCTCCAACTATGCGAATAGATCGGTATATCGTCGATAAACACGATAACAAGCGATGCAGTAGTGAGAAAATCGTTCGTGAGATCCCAGTAAGCGATTTGGGGCATTCACGTAAAGTGAATAGCGTGACTAAAAACTCAAAATCTTTCTGAGTGTTACGAATGTTGTCTTGAACGTCCTTAAATCGTGAAGTCTCGACTTGTCAGATGGCTGATCCAGAATCAGGAGGCTCCATGACTTAACATCTTTGCAGGCCTTACATCAAGCCATTAGCATCCTTAAAGTGAAAAACCCATAATGTCCTTCACCTTAGCAAAAACTACATTTATATCTTAATCAATTCTTCTTCTTGAAACATTAATTCTAACACATTCCTTTAGGCATTTAATCACTTCCAATTGATTAAAATCAATGGAAACTCAACTTTTCCATACTTCTCTAAAATTAGTCGAATCACACATGTCACACATTCATAATTATTTCTTCAATTTCTTCCATTTTCTTTCAACAATTTATATTTGATAATTCATCGATGTCATTGATTTGCCGCTAAATCAAACCCGTGCATTTCCCGATTAAACCCTTTCTTAGCACAACCCTCTCATCTCATTTTCTATTCAACTTTTAATTCCATTGGTATTGGCATTTAGTAATGTCATTAAATCAATTAAAACCAATCAAACAACATCGCTTTCATTAACATCGAGTTGACTAAATTGACAGATCATATAATCTCATTCTTTCTTTTCGATTTCTTGTAAAATCAACTACGAATCATGTCGATTTAATAGCTAAAGCCTTAATATAGCTTCCGATTGAAGGTTTAGATAAACAATATAAAACCTGGTAGCTACTGGAACCTCCACGAACCGTATTTGACCCGCTCAGTTTACGTCATGGTACAATGCGTAGCACGGGATTTGAAGCCATGCCATACCATTATAGCTATGGCCTACACTCGCGGTAGGTGCGTGATGGTTTGTCGGCCTTCACGTGGTCCCGAATCTCGGACTAAAACCTCGTGAGCCTCTTTGAGCCATGATATGGACCTTTTGGTTTTTCCATTTTTATCTTTTATCATTGGATTGACTTTTCAAGCGATGATACATGACTAACTACTCTTAATACATGACTTACATGGCATTTCTTGGAATAAGGACCTCATATCCCTACGATTGATTGTGCAAGATTATGTATAAGATCATGCATTTTATATGTTAATCTATCATTAAAATCGATCTTCTTGACTTTTTTTTTTGTGATAAATGCGCGACAACGATTATCGAAATATATCGTTTCCCGTGTCCTCTAATTGCTCATCCTGTTTGAACACGTAGAGCATTATCATTTCCATGTTGAAGTAATGCTTGATTTTCATTGACGAATAGACTCCCATTTGGAAGTCGATTTATTATTAATATTCCTCTAAGGTGTTGATGATGAGTGGGACTCTTCTACACATGCCCTACGATTTCTTTTCCAACTTTTATGATCTTTTCCACTCACACTATTCTCACATCCTCCAAATGTAATCTTTGAAATTAAAGTCAGTACTTTTTGCCTGAACCTTCCAACTCAAAAAGATCTAGTATTATTTCTAAAAATGAAACACCGGTATTTCGGGTGGTGAATGCTAATACCTCGGGAGCTCTCCACGGTGGCGGTCGGCCTCGGCAGCGCACTTTACGTGAATTAAAAATTTAATATATCATGTAATGCATATATGATTTCAAATCGCATGAAACTGGTATCTGATTTAAAATAAAACATTAAAAAGCAATCATATGAACATAAAATTTTGAAATCTTTATAACATTTTAAAAGCAGTAATACGTCTACGTTGAAGGATCTGGCCGAGTTAACCTCATGGAGCAGGGGGCCTCACGACTTTCCGATGAATATAGAAACTTTTCTCAAAACTATCAAATAAAATCCATGGACAAACCCTTTGATCAACTTTACATATCTTTAGAAAATAATCGCGAGCGAAGTGGTAAAAATTTTTTCTTTCTTTTTCAAACGCTTAGATTTTGAAAAATTGGTGGAAGTTTCCTCTTGTTTTTCGGACTTTCCCAAGTACAAAACCTGCGAAAACATTTAAAAACAACTTTGTCTTCCAATTTTAACTTCCTTATTTGGACTCTAGTCATGACTCAATCAAACCACCCGATATATACATATATACATATATTCATTTCAATCACCATTTCAATCATCAAACATTCTAAACTTCTTTCATCGAAACATTCTAAACTTCTTCAATTCCATGCATTTTTTTATCGAAAGATTGGGCTTGTAGTAGGACTTAAAAGTAGACCACCTAAGTAGTTCCTTTTCAAAATGTATCCATATATGCATATATACATGACAAAAATTGTTTGTATAAAATATGCAAACTATTTATCACAATCTCTGCGAGTTCGCATGCGTCGTCTCTCGATGGCTTTCATTCATTTGTGCGGAGGGTACTACTGCCGGCCTTTTGTCTTGGAGTCTGAAAATGTTTTGGGAAACATATGGAAAGAATAATTCAAAATTACAGTGAGTGTGCGTTGTCGTTAAGATAACGTTCAGGTATATATCGAAATAATACATCTTTATCTGATTAAAAATCAATTTTATCTTGTAAACATTTATGCGCCGCTTTTCTTTCTTTGCTTTATAATAAATACTTATACAATTAAAATCCATTTATGCGCCCAAAGCTTTTTCTTTCTTTATTCTTTCTTTCTTCTGATGGAACGAGGAAATAAACACAGAAACGATTTAGATCACGCGGTGAGGGCAGTCACATTCGATCATAACCCTTCTGTTGCGGAGAAACTCACGCTTTAATGAGGTTCGGTCATGCTTACACTTGCTCGCGTGGGAGGATATTCACTGCAAACGCACAATTACTCCCGCCGGTTAGTAACATAAGCTTTCTGTCTAAATCTTTATGGCTCAAATCACCGTAGATATGATCATATGATCGTTGGGGGTTTAAGTAGCCAATCAGGTAAAACATTTGCTTGAAATACGTTTATAAATACGTTAAATCCTTTCTTTGCTCCAGCTCGGTTAGTGCAGGAGATCTTTGCATTGGACTAAAGACCACAGGTCGCGGGTTAGTCTGGGGAGGCGAAAAGGCTGAGTGGGAATGAGGATATCACATGAGAGTGGGACCCGCTTTGAAGGGTGCGCGAGGGTCCGCGAAGGGTGTGGACCCATGATAAAGGCGCTTTGCGGCAGGGTGCACGCCTTCGTGACGCAGTGCCACCAGTGGCAATAATGGGGTCCACCCTTAAGTAACCCTTTGGGTGCCGCCCAGTGGGTCCACTCGCGGGAATATAAATGCATCACTGGCATTCTTCGCCTCCAGTAGAGTGAGCAAGGCCAGGGGCTTGGGTCCCGATGGGAACATCTACACTACCAATTGAAGTAGGGTCTTTCACAGGTGGACGCTAAAAATGCAGTGCGGGTTCGAATCTCGCAGGAGCGAAAGAAAATCTTTTAGGGAGGCGTATTCGCGTGAGTGGGACGCTTTGAAGGGCACCCAGTGGTTCTGAAGGGTGGACCTGGTGGAGCGCTGAAGGGCGCACGTGGTCGCGAAGGGTGTGAATGCGCAATCACGTGCGCTTCGTCGCGTCGAAAATCGATTTACAATGGCGAGCCAGCGATCACGCCGGCGTGTAAATTGGTGCAAATGCCGAAGATGCAATTTAGCGTCTGGCTGATTTTCCGAGGCGATTAAGCGATGCAATCCGTTTCGTCATCAGAGATCTAGAAAAATTAGTACGGATTTTCCGCCCAGTAATTACAATTTATGTCGAGTACGTTTCTTATTAGAAATTGGAATTTAAGTGCCTACGATTCAAAAAAAATATCCGACATGCTTAGACTCATGAGAGGTAAGTCCACAAGCATTCAATATTTCTCAATTTTCATCAATATTGTGAAAAGGCAATAATATAAATTTTGTAAAATTGGGTTAAAAATTAAATTTTATTCCAAATACAAATTTTATACTTAAAAGGGATTAGAGTAAAAGTGGGGCAAAAATATAAAATTTGGCTTCAAAAAATATCCTCATGAATAATCTAAAAAAAAAGATTAATAAATAAAATTGGTGAATATTTCATTATATTTATTTCCCAAAAACCTCCCAATAATCAATGGAATAGGAAAAAAAAAACAAAGAAATAAAACACATCTTCCTACAATGGAATAAATGGATTTAGGAAACCAATCGATCCATTTTTTGTGGTTGGCATTAGCCTCAATAAAATAAAAAAATAATTGCAACCATATCATTTATGTCAATAAAACAAAATTTCGTGATTAAAATAATTGCATAGACTTGGATTCTATGATTCAATAAGAAGCCAAAATTCCATAATTAAAATCCAAATTTTATTTTAAATTGCAATTCCCATCAATAAGAATTAACAAAACACATAAAATATAAAAAAACAAATTCAATAGCTTCATTGTCAATTAAAATAGCTTTGATACCCATTACTGAATTATTTTGTGATTGATTAATGATTAAAAGACCCAATAAACGTATTATAAAATACAAACTTTTTGAATAAAAAAGCATATAAATTTGTAGTGTGTAGAAAAACATACCTGGAATGGATATAGAATTATTGACTGTCATTTATCTTCAAATAAATCTGTAAGAGATAAGATCAAAGAGAAAAATGACTAAGGTTAAAAATGAATATGTTATTTTCCTTAAAGAGTGTTTTACCATACTCTTATTAAATTCTAGTGTTCATTTACTTATATATATATATAAAGTATAAATGAATAATTGAGTTTTGATTAAATGATTTTATCAAAGCAAAAGAGAAGATAAAATTATAAGTCTATAACAAAGTTAATATTAAAACATATCATAAATAATTCATAATTAATATAAACAATTATACTATTAAATTTTAAATTGAAATTGAAAATTTGAAAGAATAAAGGAGTGTAGTTAATTAGAGAAGAGTGGTAGGAAATGAAGGGCGTCTAAAAATGTTGACCATCTTCCATAACTGAGGGATATTTGCGTAAAAATACAGGAATAGAATAGGACACGTCGTTGCCGCGTTTGGCTAATTAATGATTCCATAACTTCGCACGAGTTCTAAGACAGAGGTGGTGGGGGAAGGACCTGCTAATTGCTATTACCTGTCAGAAAGTTGTGTACCAAAGCCTGACTATATTATATGTTTATAACAAACAAAATATAAGGGAAACTCTCCACTCTCCGGTCACCTCACCAACTGCCCAACACTGGTTTTGATTGACCTGTTTATGTTTATGGTGGTAGTGCTACCTGCCTCTTTGCTCCTGCTTGCTTCTCTTTTCCAAGAAAACCAAATTCCAAAAAAAAAACCCCACCAGTTCTCGTTTTCTGGTCACACAGCGTCAATTTTAAATTATTATGTTAAAGTCATATAAAATTAATTTATTGAATGCTAATAAATTTAATAACGATTATTAAATTTAAATAGAATTAATAGAAATGTATCAGTTGGATACACTGTTATTTCTATAGTTTTTCTAAACCAAAAATATAAATGATTTTTTATTATATTTTTACTTTTTGTAATATAAAAAATCAAAATCAAAATATGTAATTAAATAAGAAAGAAACTTAATTTGAGTTTCATTTTTTTAAATGATTTTTTTTTGTAAAAGTATAACTCATATTTTTAGTTTAGCAAATAAGAACTTAAAAGCCTCATGAGTTGAGTGATAATTTTGTATTTTAATTTTTAAAATTTAGAAATAAAACATTATATGTTTATTTTAAATTTTTATTTCCAAATTAAAAAAATAAAAAATAGAAAAATATGATTTGAAGAATTATTTTTAAATATTTTATTTTTTAAAATTAAGAAATGGATTGTGGTGAAATAATTGAATCTCTTATAAATAAAATAAAATATGAAAAGAAACTTAGAGAAATAAATATGGAAATATAATGAAAGAATGAAGTTTTATTTTCATTATTTTTTATTTATTAAATACAAATAAGAGAAGACTATTTATAAATTTTTAGGGAACTCAAATCTATATGTAATCTCAATCTTTAAGACAATTAGTATTTACTTTACAAATGTGGCTAACATTCTTTTTGTAAATTTATTGTCATTAATATATTTCCTTATAACACTTACTCTTGAATCATCGTTATAGAATTTAAGAAAATTTGTTAGGATTGTTTGGTTAAAACCTTGTCAATAAAATTCAATGGGACAAAACCTGCACTAAGGGAAAAATTGTGTTAAAAATTAAAATTTGTTCCAAAAACAATTTTTATACTTAATGAGATAGTAGAGTAAAAATGGGGAAAACATAAAATCTGGCTTTAAAAAATATCCCCATGAATAATTTAAAAAAAGAATAGAGATTGATAAATAAAATCCATCAATATTTAATTATATTTATTTCCCAAAAATCTCCCAAAATCAATGAAACAACGGAATAATTATTAAAAATAAATCTATCTATCATTTGGTTTTTCTAGGAAAAAAAAACAACCATATCATTCACTCAATAAAACAAAATTCCATGATTAAAATATATTGCATAAACTCCGAAAGACTTAGATTCCATGATTTAATAAGAAGCTAAAATTTTATGATTGAAATCCAAAATTTATTGTAAATTGCAATTCCCATCAATAATAAACGTACAAAACACATAAAATATAAAAAAACAAATTTGATAACTTCATTGTTAATTAAAGTAGATTTGATACTCATCGTTGAATTATTTTATGAAATCAAAAGCATTTATTAAGCTCAAAATAATTGATTAATAATCAAAAGACCTAATAAACATATTACAAAATACAAATTTTATGGAATAAAGAATCATATTAATTTACAATGTGTAAAAAAATATACCTAAAATATATTCAAAATTATTAACTGTTTTTTATCTTCAAATAAATCTATAATGAATAAAATCAAATAAAAAATAGTTAAAATTGAAAATGAATCTTTTATTTTTTTCAAAAAATGTTATATCAAACTCTTATTAAATTATATTATTTGATTTAGTTATATATATATAAAGCACAAAATAATTGGACTTTGATTCAATTAGTTTGAAGAATCTGTATAGAACATTTCCTTATTAAGATAATTTTGTTGATCATCTATATTTTTTGAGCAGTTGAGCCCATCCACTATTTATGTGCCTGACAACGTCGAACCCACTACCAATGTATCGAATACATTCAAATATATTAATGGATTTTCTATGATGGAGATTGGAGGGGATGTAACGGTAGAGAGACAGAGAGTTGAAATATAAATAAAACGGTAGGTGGAAGGAAATCAAAGGGCGCATAAAAATGTGGACCATCTTTCATAACTGAGAGGCATTTGTGTAAAAAGACAAGAATAGGGCACATCGTTCCCAGACAGAGAGAGAGGGAAGAGGTGGTGGGAAGGACCTGCTATTACCGGTTTCCGCATTGGCTAATTTAATGCTTCCATAACTGTGCGCGAGTTCCCAGCCAGAGAGAAAAAAAAATTGGTTGGAACGACCTGCTATTACCGGTCAGAAAGCTGTGTACCAATCCCTAACTATATTCTAACAAACAAACAGTGTAGGAGAGCCCAACAGTGTTTTGATTGATCTGTTATCCTCACTCTACTCACTGCACTGCACCACGGATCGGTTCTCCCAGAGAAAGTCTAGGATTAGAAATTCAAGAAGGTCCCCTCACCATCGCGACATTGGCTGGTTCATCTCGGTAAGAAATTGAATTTTTATTTTTTTTTAGTTATTTTGAATAGGATTCTCAGACTTCTCTTAGAAAAGTTGATTTTTTTTGTTGAAATAGGTAGAAATGGAGTAAGAATATTCTGAATCTGAATCGGCTTTTTTTTTCTTCTCTAAGAATACCGGGTTGACTCGGAATCTCAGCCGAAACATCGGATTCTGCGCGGCCACCTTCCAGACGGGATCTCAGCCGAGTTTTTGATACCTGCAGTCTTGACTCAACTTAAATTCCATTTGTTTCAAGCGGGATAAGAACCCTGCTCTTGCTTCTGTTTTTCAACAAAACCAAATTCCAGAGGGAAAAAAAAAAAAACCCCCACCTGTTCTCGTTTTTTTGTCACACTGCATCAAATTATAAGCTTTTCCCTTCTGTTGTTTCTTATTTCCCTTCTATTTTCCAACAAAACCAAATTCCAAAAAAAAATTGCCATATTTTCATCCATTCCTAATTTCAGTCATTTTCAATTTCATCGCTGATTCTCTCCTTTTCCGTTTTCCCACCTACTCACCGTTAATTCCTACCATCCCGCTGCTGTTTCTCGTTTTGATTTCATTTTCAAAAAGCCAAATTCCAAATTCCAAAAAAAAAAATTTGTCATCTGTTGTTTGCCTTCAATTTTTGCTGACTTTTCCTTCTTCCCAATTGTTTTCCCAAATCCAAATCCAAGTAGCAGAGACGAAATTGCAGAGATCGTTATTGCCGTTGCTGGGAAAGTTTTAGAGTACTTGGTTGCCCCTATTGGACGCCATCTCGGTTATCTGTTTTGCTACCGTTGCCCCTATTGGACGCCATCTCGGTTATCTGTTTTGCTACCGCAGTCATGCTGAAAAACTTCGCAACCAAGTTCAGACGCTGAGGACGGCGAGGATTGATGAGCAAATACCTGTTGATGAAGCCACCAGAAAAAGGGATGAAATCAGACCAGCTGTTCAAGACTGGCTGAATCAGGTTGATCAGATCACAGGGGAGGCAGAGGCATTTGTATTGATGAGGGATGATCAAAACATGAGCTGTTTGAATGGGTGGTGTCCTAATCTCATCTCACGTTATCATCTTGGCAGAGAAGCATACAAGAAGGCGCAGGTTATTGTTGGGATCCAAACAGCCTGCAATTTCCCTCATGGAATTTCATACAGTGTCCTTCCACGGAGTGCAACGTTTAAAGGATATGAATGTTTTCAATCAAGAGACTCCACTTTGAACCAAATTATGGATGCCTTGAGAGATGATAAGACGAAGATGATTGGGATATGTGGGATGGGCGGTGTGGGCAAAACCATGCTGGTCAAGCAAGTAGCTCAACAAGCTAAGCAACAGAATTTGTTCACCACAAATATCTTCATAGATGTATCCTGGACTCGAGACTCTAAAAAAGATGAAGAAGGGATTGCCAAAATTCAACAAAGAACTGCAGAAGGGTTAGGCTTCCAATTTAAGGGGAAGGATGAATCCACAAGAGCAGATGAACTGAAGCAGAGACTGCAGAAAAAGAAGGAACCGGAGAAAGAGAAAGAACAGAAGAAAGAGAACATCCTTATTATCTTGGATGACATTTAGAGGGAAATTAATTTGGAGAAAGTTGGAATTCCTTTCAAAGATGATCTGACAATATGCAAACTAGTATTGGTCTCTAGAGACGAAAATCGATTACGCAAAGAAATGGGCGCACAAAAATGTTTTCCAATTCAACCTTTACAAGTTGAAGAAGATTGGCATTTACTCAAGAATATAGCAGGTGATTCTGTGGAGGGGGACCAACTGCGACCCATAGCAATTAAGGTACTTGCTGAATGTGGGGAAACTCAGGATTTTATTTTATTTTTTTCCTTAATACTTGCACAATATATTATTTTATAATATTAAATTATTTATCTTCATTAACTTTTTAAATAATAATTTGTTATTATTTATAAATCTTAATAAATTATAATATTTCACATGTATTATTATTTTATAAATAATAATATAATATATGATATAACTGGTAATTTTATTAATCGAATTAATGTAATAATTATCGAATAAATATTATTCTGAATATATATAAAATTGAATATATTAAAAATTCTGATATGATTTTAAAATTAAAGTGTCGTTAAGCTTATTTTTAAATCGCTGCGTGTAATAAAGCGTTAAATCATGTGGGTCTGTCATATTAATCTGTATTCGTTTTTGATCACTCTCATACATGATCGTTTACAAATATTCCGTGACATGTCGTAGTGATGTCTTAAGCCGCTGCTTAGAAACAGGAGAATAAAATCTGAGGTACTGAGAATATGAAAACATTTCTTAACTAAATACATTCTGTGAATTATTTATTATCTGGCCTTCTTTAGTCCTCTGCTTGTCTTCCTTTCAGTAATTTTGTGTAATGAAGCCATTATCGCGCTCGATTTCTGTCTATCTTGTCCGGCCGATATTATATTAAATAAAAGCGCATTCTTTCTGGTAATCCAAGCGTTATCGAGCTATAAGTCAGTACTTGATAGTCTCTCATTCTTTTAATAACCTTCCTCAAACGTATATGGCCCAGAAACTAAATTTTGATCAATGATCTCATTTTAACAAGCGATCTTTATTTCACGTGCAAACCTCATAAGTATTTTCTTTCGGTACGTGACAATGGCGTAGCCTTATGACTGACTAACAAGCGTCGTCTTTGTGATTTTTAGCAGATCTATACTTGTGACGCGTATTTTATCTTCACGTTTGAAATTTAATAAATTCGTTCGTTTTTAATTCACGTTCGTTTACTTTTAATCTTTATTATTTAAGTTATTAAGCTTTTCATAATAAAATTAAATACATCAGCGTCAGAGAACAACACTCGTTTCCTTTTATAAAAGCGATAACATTTAATTTATTATCCACAATTATTCCGTAATCGATATTAGTCAAACTACATATAGGTTTAAATGTCTTTATAATCGAAAATAATTTTTTTAAAATCATTTAATCGAATCACAAATTCTGAAATTAATGAATATTTCATTTTGAAATTCCAAAAATACCATTAACAAGCATTCACAGAGCCAAATATTATTTATTTCCTTCTGAATATCATATATATCACATCATAAATAATTTTTACCGTAATTAGGAAGAAAATTACAGCGTCAGCGGCAACGTGCTTATCTTAAGCGATGGATCACGTTATAGGTTCGTATTTATTCGCGCGATCATACGATCTTTCTTGTTCGATTAAGGAATATTTGTCAAATCGTCTTATGCTTTATCGCTTGGAATGCGTAATATGACATTGCTGTCTTTGCCGATATGCGATCTGGCTACATTATACGCTCACCTCCGCAGCGTGTAAAACCCAGGCACTACATCTGAATCACTTTGACGTCACGACTTGTACATATACGGTCGTAAGCCCAGGTGAGCAGCGAATCGGGTTATTTATCAATTATATCCTGCGGTTTCTTGCCGTGCGTGATTAGAATACGATCTGCCGGTGACGCTTTAAATTTCTCCTCTTTGCATCACCATGCATCGCGCATTCGATCGCTCTTGCAGTTCTTAATATCTTTGGTGATTCTTAACATCTGCTGGCTTAACGATCGATCAGGATGGCGTATTACCTACGGAAATTCCGGACCATGACCTAGTTTCTTTTTTAACCAAATAATCCGTAACTTACATCTGTTTTTTATTATTTCTATAACACTTGAATGAGGTTTAAATCCCCAAATACGCCAGCTACGCGATTTAATGTCAGGCATCCCCTTCATATCTTATCACCTTTGTATATGATCGTGCGGCGAGCACTTCATCTTTGCCCGTGGCTCCGCCTTTGTGGCAAATTATCAAACTTCAATTTCGGTCTTTCCCCAGAAAAATTGAGCGTAAAACACCAATAAACAGATTTTATCGCAGGCATCTTTTTATTTCTTGAAGGGTCTCTAGGAAGGGTCCCGAGCTGGGTACTAACTGTTGGAGGTTTTGATGTAACTAAGCCTACATCTGGTGGATATGTTCTGCTTTCAGCTATTTGTTGATCAAAGAAATTTTCAAGCTAGGCGTTGACGATTGGCAAAGTAATACTTACGGAGAAAGCGGGTCGCGATAAGTGGTGCTTTATATTTAGTTGGTGCTCCATCTTATGTTTTACGATTAATGCTATGCCAGAATTTAGATTGTATTTTTAAATCGGTTGGAAATCGTTAAAACAAGATGAAATCGTAAAAAAATCATGACAATAATAATTTAATATGTATGCTTCGTTATAATATGCTACAGGTATGTATTTATTTAAAACACACGCCCAGTCATACTACACCGGCTCGGGACCCTTCTACAGAGACCGCTTGAAATAAAAGGATGTAACGATAAAATGCGTTTTATTGGTGTTTTTCTTATTTCCGATTTTTACGGGGAAAGAGTAGAAATTGAAGTTTGATAATTAGCTGTGAGTTATGCTTCTTGGCGTATGAAAGGTCGCCATGCGATCATTATCTGAGGGTATTTACGGATGAAGGGATGTCGAGATGATTCATCCCGGGTAAGGAAGGTATTTGGGGATTTAAAACCTCATCTTGAGCGGAGGCGCGAAGGAAGACGGATGATGCGCGGAATTATTGTTTGAAAAAAGAAACTAGGGTTGCGGGTCCGTGGGAATTTGGAGAATATGTGCCGTCTGGATCGCATCAAAGGCGTTTTCGTGAGATGGTTGAGAAATCGCCGAAAAGGATGGCAGAAAGAAAACCTAGTGTTTATCGACGTGTGATGGCGAAGATGCAGGAGGAGAAATTTCGCGTCTTCGCTCGGTGCTCGTGATTACAATTCTGGCAGTTGGCGAAAAATTGCAGGATATAATTGATAAATACTTTGATTCGCGTTGATAATTTGGGTTTTATGGACGGATGGTGGGGAAGGAAGTCGGCGTTTGCGAGGGATTTGTATAGAAAGGGTTGGTTTCTGTAGCGTTGGAGGTGGAGGCGAGATATTCGCGTGTCGGTATATTGAGTCAGAGTCTTCGTATTTGATGTCTTTGAGATCAGAAGAGTTATTTATTCGCCCCAATTGAAATGTTTAAGATCATTATGATCGTTAGTAATAAATATGAACTATGTGTATCCGTTGTTGTTTAGTATACGTGTTGTTGTGATGTGTAATTTTCTTTAGATTACGAAAATTAGTGAGGATTAGAATATATGATATACTTATAAAGGAAATAAATAATATTTATTTGTAATGTTGTTAGTGTATTTTAATTAAATAGTGTCGACTTTAATTTCTGATTTAGATTTGATTAAATGATTTAAAAAAAAAAAAAATTATTTTGATTATAAAGATTATGAAACACATATAGGAAGCGGACTAATATTGGATTATTATGAGTATTATGATAATGATTAAATGTATGTTTATAAAGAGAAAAGTAGTGTAATGGATTCGATGTTGATGTGTAAATGAAATGTAAATTAAAATGAAATGAAATTTATTAAATTTGAGTAGTATAAATATGTGTTCGTGTTATAGGATTTGTTAAAAAATTACAGATATGAAGACGTTTGTTAGGTTCTTTCAGGAGTTGAGGAGAAAGGTGTTGAAGGTTCGCTGTTCTTTGAAATTTGAAGAAAATATGGAGGAGGAATTTGTATTGGGCAAGGCGTTTAGAAGGTGAGATTGATGATGATCCCCATTAATAGGGAGTTTTCAGGTTTAAATATATGTTGAGAAATGTTATTAAGAATGTAAGAGAATTTATTCTTTATTGATGAAGGGGAAGTGATAGTGCGGATTACCAGAGAGAACAGGTTTTGGAGGGATATAATATTGGGTTGGATTGAAGATAGAGATGTAGCCGATGCGACAGTTGGTTTGCTGCGTCAAAATTACTGGAATAAGAGGTGTATATCTAGTAAGGTTGGTATAATAAATAATGGTGTAGTAGATGAAGAAGAAAATAAAGTTTTAAGTATTTTGAAGAATTTTGTGTTTATTAAATGAAAGTTTGACGAAAGGAAGGAAGAAGAATATTGAAACCGTGGATATGTTGGGTTGGAATATTTAGAAATGATTGCGAGGAGGGGGATTGAAAGCAGATAGGTGGTATGATTATGATGTCACCCCATTATGATGAATCTTTAGTGCAGTCACGTGCAGGGCGATGTAAAAATAGGATGTGATTAATTTTAATTTTAAAATTGTTATTGTAATTTTAGTTATATTTTGAATTTTTATATATTTGTAATGTTTATTGTATTTGATAATTATTATATTAATGGCTTAATAAAATTAGTTGTTTATATATTTATTATATTATTATTTATAAAATAATAATACATGTAAAAATATTATAATTTATTAAGATTTATAAATAATAAATTATTATTTAAAAGAATATTGAAAGTATAAATAATGAATATTATGGAAATAATATATTGTGCAAGTATTAAGGAATAAAATAAAATCCTGAGTTTGCGAAGGAAGAAAAAAAAAAAAAAAGCGGGTGGGATTATGTATTGAGTAGTGTTTATGTTGAACCAGTTTAACAGAGAAATGGGGAATTCCATGAGCCAATCTTGATCATCGTTTAGAAGAATAATTGCCGGGATGCCTCCTTTGATGATCTTTTTCTTCCCGTACTTTGGATTGGCCGGTATATTAGCATTGGAGTCCGATGATTGGTTTGAATGGGTGGATGTACTTCCACTCAATGTCATCAATGACGTTAAAGATCGCATCTTCATCGTATTTGGTCCAGTCAACGAGGCCGCAATAGTAATTGTGTCTTCCCAGGGATCGAGCCCATGCTGTTTTTCCTGTTCTGCTTGCTCCAAGTATGTAAAGGGAGGTTCTTTGCAGACGAGATCGGGAATAACCCTGAAAGGGTTAAATAGTTTGATTATTTGATCATCTGTATTTTGAACTATCCATTTAAGTTGATCAATTGAAGCTTCAGGATGAGAAACAAGATAAAAATGAGGATTGATTACGCAGAGGTTGTTCTTGCACCATTCGAGTAGTTCAGGAGGTATTTTAAAAGTGGATTCGTCGGGTGGTTGGTTAAAGACCTACTAGGTCTGGGTTCGAATCTGCAGGGAGGCGAAAGGCTTCGATTGGGAATGAGGATATCTTGTAGTGGGCCTCTGAAGGAATAACGAGTCGCGAAGGGTGTGGATACCTGACTTGAATCCAGTAAACCTCGAGCCAGCGTAGGCCTCGATCTGCGGCGGTTGCTTAACGTAAATTTCGTGATCGGATCTAGAAAATGCAGAGAGAAGGATCCCTTATACTCTCACAAAATGGAAAAATCGGCTACTGTAAATCCATCTCCCTTTCACGTTTTTACTCCTTTTCCATTGTAAGAGTGACAACATTAGATTATTTGATCTTTAAAGCAAAGCTTTGAATAATGCCCGTTGGCCACTCATTGGATTTTAGACGTTGTATTTATCTCGGCCAGTCGGCTCAGTCGGCTCTGCTACTGCCCGTGCAGCGTGGTAACGTGTGTAAATGTTATAGTGAGCTTGTCGTCGGTTTTGTTTTCAGGCTGCAGATCTTTTAGATCTTCGATAAGCGTCTGGTCCATTGTCTCGGTGGGTAAGTGGCATGTTATTAGTTGTGAGAGACGATTCAAGCGGTGAAATCTGTTTCGTCATCAGAGATATAGAGAATAAATTTCGGGATTTTTAGCAAAATTACAATTTTCTTAGTTTTAAATTAGAATTCTCGGTCTTCTAATCATCATCACCAAATTTTCAGTAAATCAAATTAAGTGGAAAAGATAGGAGTGAAACACAACTCTACTTCACGAATCTCTTGATGATGATACAGTCTACATTGTTTAAGCCACATGTCTGATATTAAATGCATGCAGTTATGGGAAGCTGAAACATTGGGTACAACGACATTATCTGAACTCTCAATAATCATTAAAACTTATGTGGTAAATATGGAAGGAAATGAAAAAGAGCAAATGCCCACACAATAGGTGTTGGATGGTTTTAGAGGTAAAGACATTTTTCATTTTATTTTCAAGAAAAGGGATAAAGTTATAAGTATAAACAAGATTGTTATTGATTAAGAGTATTGATCAACAGCTACAACAAAAAACCAAAGAATGGACTACAAAACATAAAATCTCTATTTGATTATGAAACATATCATTCATAGTAGATTAATAACATTACTTCTTAATGATCGGTATTGTTGGCTTCCATTCTTCGTTGATAATCTGCAAGGCACAACATAAAATAAATGACTAGGGTTTATGATGAGTATTTTCTTCTCCCACTCTTTAAATGTTCATCGTATCTCATTTTAAAGGTTTTATGGTTTTTTCCTTCTATATGTGTCCAAGGGAAATGAGCAATTGAACTTTGATCCAATGAGTTGATCAAAGTGAAAAAGAAGATAGAATCATTGACCCATAAATCGTTAATATAAAAAAAATCATTTCATAAATAGTCCAAAATTAATATGCACAATCATTTGATTAATTATATGTATTGACATAGAATTAATAAATAAAATGACAAATAAATAAAAATCGAAGAGTGGGAGAAGATGAGTTGGATTGAAAATTGAGACACTTCAAATCATATCTCGAATGAAGGAAAAATAGCCTGAGGATACAAGTGGTGTCATGATGAAGAAGAAATGGGGAAGAATGAATAGTGAGAGAGAGAGAGTGGCTTCCCTTAAATGTTGATAATCAGGTAAATTCTTTGGAAATCCTAAGAAAACTCAAATTAATGAACACTGAAAAAAAAAAAAAATAGCGAACAATTGGGCTCTCTCTCAGTCTGTACCTCAGGGTGTAGCTCGTACCCACCATATCACTAAAGCAACCTGAGTTTCGATAATAAGCCCCCTAAGAAAAGCACTCTACATGAGTTTCACATTTCTGGCTCTCTAAGGGAAAAAGAAATAGACAACTAAACCATGTACTCTAAAACATATCAGCAGAAAGGTATTAGTATTAGTATTAGAGGGACATAAAAACCTCATAAGTGAGTGGAGTTAACGGGAACCATCCAGCAGTGACAATATGGTATGCATTTGAATTTGAAAACCCAGCGAGGAGAGCTAACAACCTTTATGCTTGAATTAAGCGAGACATGGATGTATAATTATTTAGAAGGGGGTTCTATAATAATGCAGTTCATGTGTTATATAATATTGGGGCAATGCATGTTGATACTAGCCTTAGTCGTTCTTGTTCTTGTTCATCATTACATGAATAATGGAGCATTACACGATACTATAATGTTGAATTGTTATGTGAAATTTTCAAATATAAGAGTTCAAAAAACTTATAAATATAGAGTAGACCTATGTATTATAAGATGATGGTTATTTAAAATAAGTTATAAAAGAAAGCCTTAAAATGGCTTGAGATAAACTTTGTTATGATCGGAGGATTTTCAACTGTCGCAAGCGATGGACTATTAATCCATTGCCATGTTTCGAGGAAAGAAAAATACAAAGTGGTGAACTTTCATCACTCTTTGATCTAACCTGAACAAAAACAACCTAATAGAATGGCCTAGTCCTTCAAACTAATTTGGAAACCAAAACTGACCTAATAGAATTAAAAATAAATAAAAATAGAAACAATAAAATAACAAAATCCTACGTTTTCTTAGACACGAAGCAGGCGAAGAAGCGAACACATAAAGAGATTAAAAGAAAATAAAAACGAGGAAAACTTGCTTATAGTGAGACATAGGACGAAAAGCACTTTACCTAATAATGCTCCACCGATTCGGTTTGGGGGAATCACGAAAAAATACAGCGTAAATTCAAGCAGTAGTAAAGTGGGTTTAAGACGAAAAAAAAAAAAATGTGGTAGGGTGTAGTCAGCGAAGCAGAAGAAAATCGATGGCTGAAATCATTAAATATTTTAACATTGTTTACTCTGGGTTTTGATCTATCATATTCTCTCTCATGGCACTTTGTGGTTATAAAGTACTAGACACAGAAAACCTCTATAAATATGTAAATTTCAACATTGTGATATCTATCTACCTTCTTGTCTTCTCTATTCTTGGTAGTAGTAATCATGAACGACCAAACGAAATTAAACCACCAAAAGCAAGAGCGAGCCATAAATGGTCCTCAGAGCACATTGTGTCAACCCGATAATCAGAGTGAATCTCCTCCCAACACAAACCTGAAAAAGAAACAAAATGAAGGGATCGAGGAAATCAATGAGTTAGGTTTAGAGTTAGAGCTTTCTTAGGAATTTGGGAAAGATGGAAAACAGAAAACGATCGAAGAAAATTGAAGATAGAAAAATAGAAAAGAAACTAAAACTGTTTGTTATTTTGTTATTTATTAGAATAGTTTTAGTTTTATAAAACCCTTTTATAATTAAGCCAGTGTACATCCTTTTTTGTGTTTTTAATAAAAAAAAATAAAAAATCAAACGTGTTTTTTTTTTTATTTTCTTGTTTTTATTTTTTAAAATAAAAAATAATTTTAAAAAACTATAAATAAACGTAACCTAAAAGGCTAAAACTATGAAAGGACCTTCACAGATAATTAATTTCGGATTTTGGATTTCATTGTTAAATTTCTTTTAAAAAAAAATTATCAATTTACAAAGTTCTTTCAAATATAAATATTTTAAATCTTATTAGTAAATCAATCTACTTTAAGTATTTAAATAATTTTTATGATCATTAAAATATTAGTTCATCTTCTTTATTACTTTATTTTTTTATATTTATTTATTTAAATGTTACATGTTTATTTATTTACATAAATAAATATTTATTTGTTTGTTACTTGCCTTGCACAAGTGAAAAAGTAGCTTCTGATTTAGAAAAAAGAAAAAAGAAAACATGAGACTTCTCTTCACCGAAACAACACCCTGTTGATACTGAGTTTTCTCTTCATCTTTTCTCTTTTCTATTCATTTCTTGGATAAACGCTGATTCGCCATGATCTTATCAAATCTGCAGAAAATACAACTCAAAGCCATAAACTTGCCAGTGCAGATTTTTATTTTTTCATCTACGGGCAGACTCACTTGGTAAGTATCATTTATTATTTGGTCCTTTTATTTTAAAGTTTTAAATTTTATTATTAGTTCATTAGTGGCTAATTTTGTGTTTTGGTTGATGAAAGAAGGCGAAGAGGAAGAAGGTAGTAGAAGAGATATTGGATCAAATGAAGAAATAAAGGAAGCCGTGAAACTTGATAAATTTTCTATGAAAACTTTCTATATTCTGAGTTAATTAAATACCTGACGTTCCAAGCGGAAGAAGAGTAACATATTCTTAATCTTATAAGCACAATGTCAATTGATTTAATAAAAATTCAATTTATTATAAACTTAGATGCAATTTAACTTTTCTTAAAGGCAAATATCAGTCCCTCTGATTTTGATATCAAGCACCAATATATCTTGGGAAAATATCATAAATGATGATATTAAATTGTAGAAAACACAATAGAATAAAAAATACAACAAGAAAAATTTTGGAAGAGTTAGGCAAAAAATGTCTTAATCATTAATTTTCTTACTCCTTTATTGATTATTATTTTGCACATAGTTTGGAAGTGGATCAATCTGATATTTCATTTATTCTTATTTGCATATCATTTTCTTCAGTAATTTACATATTTTCTCTATTTCTACAGTCAATATTACTTCAGTAAAAATAAATTTATATATATATGTTTCTTTAATATTTCTAATAGTAATAAAACAACAAAAAAAACCATTTTTGTTTTCTTCTTGAAGGATCTCAAGCCAGGATTAACGCCATGGCAGGACCTAAACCTTTCGTGGACCTTGAAACTTATCAAAACAAATCAAATAAAATCCATTGAAGCCGACCCCTTTACAATCCTTATATCTTTTTAAAAAATAATCGGAAGCAAAGTGACTAAATTTTTTAACTACGTTTTCAAACATAGTTTTCATAAAAATTGTGGAGTTTCTCTGTTTTTGGACTATAAGTTCAGCTACATTATTTAAAACACTTCTAATCTTTCAGTCCTCGAAACATAGCTTAGTTTTAGGGCTCTGTCTTTAGCTAATCATTATAATATGTCTGGCATATCACGTTTATTCGACGAATCGTCAAAACATTCAAAACTTCTTCAGTGCATGGGTTTGCATAAGGTAGGCCTAAGCGGACTTAAAGCGGAGCACTTAAAATAATTCATTTTCAAAACCATCATATATTATATCCTTGCAACAAAAATAATTAAGCGCTATAAAATATACAAACTATTTATGCAATCAGTTCACATGTCTCTCAATGGCTCAACTCACTGCATAGGAGGGTACTCTCTTTGGCACTTTGTCTCCAGTGCAGAAAATGTTTTGAAACACTCTGGAGAAAAGAATAGACTAAGGGCTGGTGGTCTGTTTCATTAGATAACATTAATTATATGTCATAGTAATACATGCTATACATTTTAAAAATCAATTATACATGAATGTTGATTTGATATAAATGTCTGTCTTATCGTTTAAAATGAGTTATCTTAAATAGCGTTTATATCAAACTTTCTCATAGCATATATTAATGCTTATACACATTTCAAATCAATTTGTAAAGCAAAGCATTTATGCCTCAAACTTTCTTTTATTTTAACTACAGTGGAGGACCAGGAATAAAACCCTGAAACGATTAGAATGCAGCGGTGAGGGTGATCACATTCGGTCATAACACTACGGAAACTCAAACTTTGCATAGGGTTCCAGTCCTGCGCCCTTTACTCGCGTATCAAGACATTATACGAGCCACCTGTTTGCTCCATGATTAATGACTTTCTGCTTTACCTCTAAATCCTTGCGGCTTAAGGCACCTCAAACGATCTGATTCTCCTTTGATCATAGGGGTTTAGGGTAACCATCAGTAAAACATTTCTTTAAAATACATTTATAAATGCATTAAATCATTCTTTGCTCATTTAAAACAACATATAATTCTTTTTCTGGCGTTTTAAAAACTTTCGTAATATTAACGTATATACATATTTATTACCACCATATAAATATATATTGATCTGAGATAAAGCAGACTTCATATCAAGCGCATTTACATAAACATTTCCATTAAACTTTCCGTTTCTTAAAATCATTCACTTTTAAAAACTCAATTTCAAAATATCATTTTTCGCTCCACGATTCACATCAATCCCGCTTGCTTCATTCAATTCCCGTTTCGTCAAATGAATCCTTTCACCTTTTTGGCTCATTCTTCTCCCGTAATCATAACTTCATTTAATCCCTATACACATTCATTTAAATGATGAACTCTAAATCTACCAACCTAAACTTCATTCATTTTGGCTGGCGGCACCCAATAAATCTACATAGGCTTTTTGATCCCAAAATTATTCAAAGGTCTTCAAAATTAAACTCTCAGATCAGTCACTTTTATATATGAAATACTTGTCTAACAAATTTCAATTTAAAGTCTCTCTCCATTATCAGCCCCATAACACAAGTTGTACATCTAAGCGGCTCAACTTGGCGAGCGAGAATCTGCATAAGCTCCACTTTGACGATTTTCTGGCGAGCTTTAGGAGTTCTGATTTAAGCGAACTTCGGCTTCAGATAAAGTGTTTCCTAAATTCCTATTTTAAACAGAGCTTGATCATCAATCAGATCAGAGATGACAGTTATGATCAAAATCACAAAAATTGGTTGAGCAGAAAGCAAGGCATTTTCTTGTGCAGGCTGTTGTGAAAGATGGCTGGAATGTGTTCTCTTGGCTTTTTCACTACAAACACTCAAATCTGATCATTACCTTAGTGCAACATATCACACACAATTCACTATCAAATCTAACAGTTCTCCTTTCTTTTTGAAACTAGCACTGTCAATTTTACATTACTCAGGTGATATCAAAATCGGCACCATTCAAACCTTAAACCCCACAATTTATAATGGAAAATTAGAGACATTAGACATAACATCATTTCTTTCTTTAGAACAAAAACTTACTTGTTCTCTTGGTTTCCTTTGGCTCTCTACTACCACTTGTAGAGCACTTGGAAAGCTTGAAGGAGAAGAAAAAATCACATCTCCCACCTTGCTCCACCATTTCTTGCCTCTCTCTTCCTTTCTTTCTTTTCTCTCATTTCTCCTTTCTCCTTTCTGACCAGTATGGCTCTCTTGTTTGGGAGACAAAATGAATTATTTTTGTCTCCCTCCCCCTTTTAATAATTTAACTTTATTTTATTAACCCTTTGGTCTCACATCCTTCTATTAATTTACACTTGATTTATTTTATTCCATTTGAGCCCATGAATCTCATTGGTCATTTATTAGTCTAAACCCTAACAGCCATTAAAAATATTTTGATTGGCTCTCGCAATAAAATATCTCCATTATAGCATATTTTATTCATTTTCTCCCTTAATTTGCTTTTATCTGCAGAATTAAACGTCAAAAATGTTCTATGTTCGTCACAAACTTCAAATTGACCATGAAATATTCTAAGTCGTCTTCACGGTGGATTCAGATAAATCACGAAATCGGATTTAAAATCCTTAAACTCGGCAATCCGGACAATAGCGTATTATTATCCGAATTACATTCGAATCGCCTGAAAACTATCCAAACGGACCCCGTTTCACTCCGTTTCAGTTTCGTTAGACTCTATGATTGATTCGAAGACATTTTATTTTATTAATTTAGAAAAATTTATTGTGACTCCATTTTGATCCGAATCACTATTCAGCAAATGTCATAATTATTACAAATATCGATTCAGTCATTTGGAAATGAAATTTCTTGAAAATTCTTTTAAACCCCTCCATCAGGATATACTAAGAAAAATCATATCCATAAAATTTTTCAAATTTACAATTTTCCCTAAAATTTTCACTTTATGCCCAAATGACGTCCAGAGCGTTCTAAATTCTAATCTACCCTCATTTATCATTGGACCTCTAATCGGTTCAAAAACTACTATTATAACATTAATTCGGATTTTAGAGGTTTTCAACCACTGACTACCCCAACATTTCAATATCACAAATAATTCAAGAAATAGAAAAAACCATAAAAGGAAAATATCATTGTGTATAATATTGTATAAAACTAAGCCTCGGCGCTCCTTAAATATTCCATTTGAAATACAGTTATATTTTCTTGTATGAATCCGAGTTTAAAACCTTCCATGAAAAAAATATAGGTATGACTAAGAATCGATAGATTTGTTCAAAGAATTTTTAATAAGAATAAACAAACAATCAGATAATGAAAATTATAGGAATCTAGACTAGTATATTTTTCTCGGTTTGATGAACTAACTTGACCCATGTGCCATCCATCAGCGGTTGAGCTCGAAACTAGAAATTGATAGCAGGCAATGAAGTAAATGAGGCTTGTTAATTATGGTAGAGCTGGGCCGTGGAGCACTGAGCGAGCTTGAATGGGAAACCGAAACTGGCGATTTTTAAAAACGGCAGGCTCGTGGAAGCTGTTTTCCGCCTGAAGCAGAGCTCGAGCTTTAACCTCGAGCTCGTGATCAGAGCCTATACAAGTTTGTATTTACAATTAATCCTCAGCTCGGTCATATACTTTTTTAACTTTTTGTAATCAATCGATATAATACATCAATTAAAGGAAATAATTTTCTATGGGATTTGTTTTACCATAGTTGATTTGTAATTGATGCTAAAGTTATTAAAGCCACCTCCTGACATTTATTTCCTTTACGGATTACGAGAATTCCCTTCTTTGAAGCTTGACTTGCAACTAAAAGTCTAACGATAGAATTAAAACAAGTAGGGTGAGTGAATAAATAAGATACTTGAATCATTGGAATAAGAAACATGATTGGTTTAATCAATTATCTAAATAAAGAAATAATATATCAACAAGATATACCCAGTAAACTCATTTTATGGCACCATGAAAGCTGACTTGGCAATATCACGCCACTTCCTGCGTTAAGTTGGCCACCACCCTCCTGACTGCAGCTGCTCGTGATTAATTTCCAAGACCCATGGCTTCACCCTTTGCTATTTAGGGGTCCAAATCTGCCCACCATGTTGAGCCGGTCGGCCCCAATTTTCCATACCAGTTGGCGGTACTTTCCGGCGATGCAAATGCTGATACGGCAGTCCCGAGATAGCGGCTCCTTGTTTTCTCATGAAACCACACAATCACCCATGATTGCCTTTGCCCGCCTCACGCCTAGATCACGGTGGGTTAAGTCGATACCGATATCCAGAAGAGAGCTGATACCCCAGTTTGAGATTGAATCCTTGTTCCTTAGTGTTGATCGTATCAGTGAATTAAGATTACATTTACCCTCAATGCTCTCGAATCGACAAACCTTGTCACAAACTCCTCATGGCCTGACCTCTTATAGTTTCCACGGGGAGTCCGTACCACTCATGTTACATTAGTTCTTGTACGAGGTCAATGGGATTGTACGATGAGTGCCACCAGCACATCCATGTAACCCCGACGTCCCTTTGCCCGGCCCACCTTCTTCACCTTTATCCACTTTACCGTTCATACAAATCGTAGTATTAGCACTATCATGGGTACCATTTAAAGCTCTCGGCGGTTGGAGATCTAGGTCACGGTCCCCGGCCCGAAGCGGCGTGGGATTCGCTCGAAACTCCGGTCGTTTTTCGTGCGTCAGCGCTCGCCGTGAAGCCATTGAGTTCACATTTGTCATCCATGTCGGCCGGATCTATGGCAGGGATCAGGTAGCGATATCTGGGACCTATGACTGGGCATTTCCTCGGCCTTTGCTGGTCGGGAAGCATAGGTGAACCCGGTCTGTGGCGGAGGCCAGTGGCGAAAGCCTCATTCCCGGCGGCTGATGGGTCCAGCGGCGTAGAGCTTTTTATAGCCCAGGCAAAGATTTATCAAGCCTAAATTAAGGCTCGAAGCTCGGCTCGTTTGCAACTGGATTTGAGCGTAGGCTTTTGGCGAGCAGTCGGCAGTAAGCAGTCGTTACCCGACCTACTCAAAACTCTAGTATTTTTCTTTAATCAGGAAAAAAAAGCAATGGATAATAAGAACATGGAGATAGAGGGAGTCAAACCCTATCGAGTTGCTTTTTAAAATAAGATATAGTTTGACCAGTATTTTATAATCATTTGTGTTTCCCGCCATCATACACGGGCTTTACACTTCACCTTCAATCCTTGGTTCATTGAACTATAATAAAAATGAATTGAAACAATGATCAATGTTCTATAGATAATGGCCCAATTAAGTCTTTAATTTTTCAATTTATTTTCAAAAATAGACCACCTTGTAGAGACATCAAAACACATCAACATCAGCAAAAGTTTCTAACATCCCCAAAGGAATCCACAATGCTAGCATTCTCCCCTCCATGCATTTCCAACCTTTGCAAATCTTATCCATTTATTAGGTTATTTATAGATTGACCATCTGAATCTGTACTAATGATTTTATATTGGAGAAAGCACACATATTACAAAATTGTCTCCAAAATGCAACAATTTCACTTGTTACCTTTGTCATTTATTTGCGTAAACTAAGAAAAAAATGGAAGCACACAGAAGAAGTGCGATAGGGTATGCCTAGATTATAAACAAAGTACACCCAAGAGCAAAACGAGGAAAATCAAGGAGCTTACAAATTAAAAGTCTCCTTATGATTAAAAGCAAGAGCAAAGTCCTTCCACCAAGACTGGACTGACCAACTTCCGCACTAATTCATACAATGAGCTACAATGTCTTACCCAAGGTTTGAAAAATCAGAGATATATTTCAAGAGGATTTTAACTTGGTCAAAGTTGTAAACAAAGCTCTTTTCAACAAGCCATCTAGGCTTTTTTGATAATTTAGGGCATTTAAACAAAATATATTACAATGTATATTAGAGATAAATTATCTCTTTTATTACATTAATATCATTTCAAGAATAACGTTTAAATTTTTTAAAATTATATATATTACAATTATTATGAATCCGCGATTATATTGAATGCTTGCAATTTTCATAAACAATAATTATTTTTATGACATTTTTAAAGATAAGCATTATATTTTTGAGAAAATAAAATATTTTAAACTTTTTCAAACTATTTTATATGATTTTTGTTTTATATATATTTATGTAAAATATCTACTAATATATCTTCGATATATCCAATATCTCTGTAAATCAATATATCGATATGTCGCCGACGTATTTTGCGATTGTTTTATACCCTTAGAGATCCATGTGGGTAATAGTTTGAAAAACTAATAATACAATAACAACATCAGTAGCTTTAAAAGATATCCAAGGATGGCCCATATAAATGTTATTAAATTCTAGGATTAAATTTACTTATATATATAAAGAACAATGAAATAATTAGATTAGAACTTAAATTTACCTCACATACATGAGAACACAATTATACATATATTTGTTTTAATAATTATAATAATGAATAATTCATACTCTATGCCAAAGTCCAAAGGCCTTAAAATATTAACATCCTATACGTAAGTGAGATTGTTGAGGTATCTTATAACTTAACCAGTGGTCACGAGTTCGAATCCTGGAAATGCAGCTTTATTATGTTATAGACTTTCGGCTCTTATGGTCAGCCAGTTAGTCTGATATAGTATAAGCTTAAAAGCGCTTTTATGTGTCTTAAACCACGCTCGGCACATCTCTCATGATCTAAATTTTATTGCTTTTCTGTTTGAAACCTAAAAATGCTTAAATACCTCTCTCTTTTATTAGCTAATGTTGTTACTGTCATCTCCTCTCCACTCTTCACATTCAACCTTAATTATTGTCATCACTTGATTTTTTTTTTCTCTCTTACAAACATGATTCAAAGTCCCGGTGTCGATCATCGACTCGAAGGGTCTTGAGACATATTAGTTTTGAATGCTGAAACAGACCTGCAATCGTCGTAAATTAAAATAAACATAAAGCTTAAAAATTATAAATTATTAAAATAATACATGTAATTAAAATAAGATTAAAATTTAATAATTATAAGTGATGCTAATATGTTTAATGCAAATCGTATATTATCAAATTAATTAAATTTATTTAGCAAAAATAATATATATATATATATATATATATATATATATATATATATAAAAGAATATAATTATAATAATTTTATAAAAAATTGCAAGTTAGATGCTAATTTAAAAGTAATTTAGACTTTACATCTTCACATTCATCCTTTAAATTAATTTTATCCATAATTTATTATTCTAACTCATCCAAAATTTGTTATTAAAAATGCAATAATTAAACAAGATTTTTATTATCACCTAATGAATAGAAAAAATATCAAATATAATTAAATATACACTAAGCTGAGGCATCCCTAGTTTATTAAATATTCCCTAATTTTGGGAAGTTAATAAAATTTTCACAATACCTCGTTCACTTCTGTCTTCCTTATCACTCACCTCCCTTCATCTTCTCTATAAGTATAACACTCCACTTTGCCTTTTGCTGCAGTTCGAAAAGTCTAGGATTAGAAATCGAGAAACTCACTCACCATCAAATCATCTGGTAAGAAAGTGAAAAAGTTTTGATTTTTAGTTATTTTGAAGAGAATCTCCAGTTTCTCTTAGAAAAGGATGAATTTTGTTGATTTTTGTTGTAATGGTAGAAATGGAGTAGAATATACGAATGAAAACATTTATCTCTAAGAAGGCGGGACATTTAGGAATCTCGGCGAAACATCGGACTGTGAGTTTTGAACACACTCCAGTGCTCAATTCCTGCTATTGTGATAAGAACCTACTCTGTTCCTATAAAGCCAAATTCCAACAAAAAAAAAAACTATTATACATTGCTCGTTTTGGTCACACGGCATAATTAGAAGCTTTTCTCCATCTCTGCACTCTCTACCCCTTTGCCATGTTTTCATCCATTCATAGCAATTTCATAATTTCAATTTCATATTTGTTTCTCTCCTTTAGTTTTCCTATCTACTCACGGAATTAATTCTTATCCAGGTTACTAAACGGTGAAGATGATAGATAGGAGAAGCTAAATCAGTTGCTTCATGGATGGTGATATAAGAGTGTCGAGGATGCATGATCTTATTCATTGATGTTGCTAGAATTATTATCGAAGGATGCTCATCGATTTATAAGGTTGTGAAGACTTTCCATCGATCCAAGGCTGGGCTGGAGAGATAGAAGATGAATCAAATTCATCTCTTTATATTGCAAGTTTGTGCAGAGCTTCCTCAGTGGTATGTCAGAAACTTCCAATTTTTTTATATTGAGAGCAATGATGGTGCTTCCTTGAATACTATCCCGAACACCTTCTTTGAAGGGATAGACAAACTCGAAGTTTTAGCCTTTTCTAGAGTATTTCCCAACAATACCCTTTCAATGCTACAATCCCTGTATATCTTATCAAGCATCTCGAGTGAATGTTTGTTCATAAATCTAGTTGAAGTTTGTGATGGAATAAGCAATGCTTGTTTTGTGTGAATTGAATAATGTTGCATCGTTTGAGGGCGGTGAAGTAAAATACCGTCGCCGAGGTTAGTGCAGGAGTTGGTTTCTAACATGTCTGCTCACCCATAGATTTGCATTTAAAACTGTCTGCAGTGACATCTGTGATTTTGGGTATAAAGTAATTATGATATTGTTGTTTTAAAATGATGAGCATATTGGAACGTGGAACGGAGAATGATGTGGCGAAGTGGTTGCTATTAACCACAACCTTTCTGACTATGTAAGTTCGGTATATTGGATGAAGTTAAGTTAGGCGAGCGATGTTTAGTCATTTGTGATTTTATGGATGCATTTTAATTAAATCTTGCTTTATTTTGACCAATGATTAGTATGAGGCTTTTAACTGTTAACATAAAACTTTGATCAGCTGATATAGATTAGATATACCTATGTATATAATATGTAAGTACATCACATAAATACAATTTACTGATGTGTTCTTGATGTGATGGTATCCTAGTATTGTTGGGCTTCTAGTGCCTTGTGTATTGTAAATTTCATGCATCATAGCTTTTGATGCTATTGCTATTCTTCTTGCTTTTCTAGTACCTATCATTTCTTTCGATTCTTCTTGTTGACTTGCTTTTCTATCCTTCTGCATCATTATGACCAGTGGAGACCAACAACTATAATCCTAATATTTAAAAATTCTTGATACTACTAAGTCGGCACTATCACTAATTTTATCTCATCATCTCAACGATCACGACTTCTAATTTATCTTTTAACTATTAAATGGAACTCAAACTTAGTAAGTACATTTGGTAACATGCTTATGTAGATCTTCGAGGCTTGATAACTTCACTACCCTCTCTTTACGATCTTGGTATAATAGTTAGTTTATGTCGATGAAACCTATTTGGAAACATGGCCTTAAACCTAACTTTGATCATGTTATATTAGTTTTTGAATTGATTAGAGGTCGATGATAGAAATGAGGGTAGATTAGGATTTAGAGCCCTCGGGACGTCATTTTGGGCATAAAGTGAAAATTTTCGAAAATTGTGGCAAGATTGCCCACCCAGGAATAGTGATTTTTCTTAATCTTAGGATGGAGGGGTTTCTTGAGGAATTTTTAAAAATTTGGTTCTATGACTTTGAAATGATATTTAGAAGAGATTAGGAGATTTGAAGTGAATAGTGATTTCGGCCTGGTCGAAACACCTGTTTGATATTTTTCGGAGAAGTGGGCCGAAAATACGAAAATGTCAGGAAATAATCATAGAGTCGCAGCTGAAGCGGAATTAAAATGGAAGTCCGTTGAATCAGTTCGAGCGATTGAATGGTGGATGCGCTATTATCTGGGATTACCAGGTTTAAATTTTAAATAGATTTATTCGAGATGCGGAATCCCTTTGTGAAGTTACTTAGAATATTTCATGGTGATTTGAAGTTTAGGCGAACATAAAATATTTTTGACGTTTAATCGGTATAAGCGATCCCAGGAGAAAATGAATAAAAGTAATGCTATAATAGAATATTTTATTATGAGCCAATCAAAATATTTCTTAATGGCTAAGTTAGGGTTTGTATTTCATTAAAATGGACAAATGAGATTCGTAGGCTCGAATGCAATAAAATAAATTGAAATTGCAATTAATAATAGAAGGATGGAGGACGAAGGGTTAATAAAATAAGGACAAATTATTAAAAGGGGAGGGGAGGCAAAAAAACGGTATTTTGTCTCCCCTGATCAAACCATACGGATTTGAGAAGGAAGAGGAGAAAAGGAGAGAAAAAGAAAGGAAAAGAAAGAGAGAAAGGGAAAGAAAATGGTGAGCGAGTGGGAGATGTGATTTTTTAGCCTCTGCCCGAAACTAAATGCTCTCTGATGGTAGCGAGGGAGGCTTAGAAGGCAAAAACAAATCAGTTTTAATGGTGGGAAAGTTAGAGGTTTGATGTTTTTAATAATGTCTTGAATTTTAGTATGGATATTAAATTGGTGGTGTTTAAGGTTTAATGGTGCAATTTTGATACTCGATTGAGAAGGAAATGGATTAGGTTAGAGTTTTGAAAGAAAGTAGAGGTATTAGGATTGTTAGTGAATTGTGTGTGATATGTTGAAATGGGTATAAGGCACATCAGATTTGAGTGTTTGAGTGAAAAAAAAAAAGTGGAAAACACGATGCGGTCATTTCACAGGCAGCAATCTCAGTCTGAGGGAAATCGCCTGTTTCTGTTTCGACCAATTTTCGTATTTGGCCAATAGCACATTCATTCCCAGATCAAATTTGATGAATTCAGTTTCTGGTTCAAAATAGACTTAAAAACCGCATCTGAAGGAAGTTTTGCCAAATTGTATTTTAAAGTGCCTTAAAATTTGTCGAGTGGCTATGTGCGAGCCTGTTCTGTAGTTGAATCGTTGGATGTAATAACTTGTGTTATGTGGTGGCGCTAGAAGAAAGGAATTTTAAGTGAAAATTTAAAGGATTGTTGTGGATATATAAGGACTGATCTGGAAAGTTCATGTGAGGCCCTGAAGACGCACAGATAATTTTGGGATCAAAAGTCTATAAATATTGTTGAAAAAGGGTGGCAAAAAATGAATGGAGATTTTAGTAAAGGTAATTTGTTCATTGGCTTTAAATAATGAGCTGTGTATAGTGAATTAAAATAGAGATTATGATTAATGTATAGTTATGTTTTAAAAGAGTGAAAAGGAACATCTAGCGGGAAAGCGGGGTCGGCAGAGGAAGCAGCGGAGGTGACGACAAGCTGTGAGTGAAAATGATATTTGAAGTGGTTAAAGTGGTGATTTAATATTAAGCCCCGAAAGATTTAACGAGAAATGTTTTATGTAAATGCCCAGGCTACTGTAATGTTTTATCTTTATATCTATTTATATATATGAAAACTATGTAATGCATATATTAGGTATTATGAAAGATTTAAAAATGTGTAAGAAAACACTCACATCTATCTTTAATGATAAAGTAAATGATTTTAAATGAATTTATAAATATCTATTTTGAAAAATGTTTTAACGTGGTTACCTTAAACCCCCTGTAGCTGTTGTAACGACATCGACTGAAAATACTAAGCGTGTAGTGAAGGAAACCAAGGAATATAGATTCTTAGAGAGGGAAAATAGGTGTCTAAATAATAATATACTACACGTGATAAAGAACACTATGGCTGGAACCTATGCAAGCGTGAATTCTCCCTTGTAGTAATGGTTGTAGCTGAAATATTTATCCTAAAAAATAAATTACGCTGACCGACTGTGTTTATTCCTAGGCATCGAAAAATAAAGAATTTGAAAACATAATCTTAAAACATAAATTGTTGAAAATAATAATATAGTATTTATTGCCAAAAAGAAAGAAAGAAAGTTTATTTATAAATATTTAAAGCATAAAATGAACATACCAACTCTAAAAATATATTACTGTCTATCAAAATATTATCTTAAAACAATAATTTTCCATCTCAATATTTTTGTTATATGCGAAAATGTTATCCTTAATGAAAATATACACTCCTTTGATATACTAGCTCATTCTTTCGTATGTTCAGCTGACTTCGAACGCGGCATTTAATCTTGCGGTAAATACCCTCTATGCGTGATTAACCATCGAGAGGCGATGCATGTGGCTTGCATTGTACTCAAGCAATTTGCATATTTTAATAGAAAATACTTTGTCATCTTTATAACTGCATATATGATCTACTTTGAAATAATACTCAAACTGAATGTAATAAGTAAACTTTCAGCCAAATCTTTGAAAAAACAATGCATGGAATTAAAAGAAGTTTGGAATATTTTGATATTTAATGAATAAATGTTATTATGTGTATACTCCTTATCTATTTGATTGAGGCCAATGAAGGAAATCTAAGCAGAAGTGAAGATTGGCAGGGTAATTAGAAAGTGTTACAAATGTTTTATATATAATTCTCAAGGCAAGAAAATCAAAAAAATAGAGAGCTTCTGACATTTATGAAAAAATTCAGTGTTTGAAAAAAAAGAAAAAAATTTTTTTATCACTTAGGCTTCCGCATTATTTTCTAAAGATATGTTAAAATTGTAAGGGAGTTAGCTCCATGGATTTGTTGGTATTTTTGAGAAAGGATTTCTACTATCCGATATGTCGAAATCCCACCAGTCATAATTATCGAGTCGAGATCCTTCAGCGCATGTTATCGAGCCACGGTTTGAAAATGTTATAAAGATTTGAAAATTTTGTTTCATAGGATTGTTTTAATGTTTTATTTTATTCACCAAATTATTTGTATGATTTAAAATCATATACCGATACATGACATAGTAAATTTTTGAATTGAAAATGCGTCGTCGTGACCCCCACCGGGAGAGCTCTTGAGGCGTGAGTACACCCAGAGGAAATATGTTGATAGTGCTTGTATTCCTCCACCTGATCTGAGTGACCACCTTTACCATAAACGGGACCACACTTCCACCTCGGGTGAGTGGGAGGACATATCTGCTAAGCGGATGGCTGACTTTGCCAGCTGCGTTCGTGGCGTAGTCAAAGGCGGGTAGCCTATCTGAGGGGGGCGAAAGCTAGAGGCACGAACTATGATGGATTAGGAACCGGAAAAACGATCATGGTTGGGGAAATGAACGAGTCTACCGAGGTGATGCGGTCTTTGGATGACGAGATGGATCCTTTTACCTTCTCTAGATGAGCATTGCAGGTGGTGGGAGGCGGTTCAAGGAGATGCCGGAGGAGTGTCACAGGCGAGTTCAAGGAAGGATTGCAGATCGGTTTAGTTGGCCGGTTTAAGAATCTGAGTGAGAGTTCTTTAAATTTGGAGGCGGGGACACTCTACTGTGTGATTATGAGAGGAGTTTTTAGGCCTGTGGGCTATATCACATTATGGATGTGAGTTGAGGCAGATTTCTTTGTAGGTCTTCGTCGGAGATAGGACCATATTAGCGTCGACGGCCCACCTGATCTACGACCCCGGGTATTAGGCGCGATTAGGAGATGGGAAAGCATGGGTTTGAGAATCCCAAGCTACGCCTGATCAAGACGAGAAAGCGGAGTGGTCACGTGGAGTTCGGGGAGGTTCGGTAAGCAATTGGGGTTTTATGGATTATTTATCTAAACCTTCAATTGAGTTATATTAAGGCTTTAGCTATTAAATTGACATGATTCTAGGTTGATTTTGCTAAAAAATTGAAAAGAAAGAATGAGATTATAAGGTTTAAACTTAATAAACTCATTCTACATATTATTCAAACTCATATTATTTGTTTCTCTCTATTATATAAGGATTAAAAAACTATGTAAAATTTGGAGAAATTTTGATTGAATTTGATTTTCTTTTATAATTTTCACCGCTAAACATAACATAAGAAAATCATTTTCACTAACATATTTTTCTTTTCTAAGTATTTTCGGGTTCCAGGCCGACCTAAAGAAATTGCCCATTTGAAGTAAAATAGGTTCGAGACTGCGTAAGCCTCTTAGCATATGAACATAAAATCTCGACTGTTAGTTTTTACTATTGCGGTTGCCATCCCCGATTGTCCCGACTATCTGAGTCATAGATTGCACTTACGAATTTGAGGAACTTAAAAAATTTAATAAACTAATTCTACATATTTATTCAAACTCCTTATTATTTGTTTCTCTATTGTATAAAGTTAAAAATTTAAAAATATGTAAAATTTGAGGAATTTTGATTGTATTTGATTTTCTTTTATAATGTCTACGGTGAAACCAAACATAAGAAAATAATTTTTCTTAGCATTTTTTTCCTTACCTTGGTATTTTCTGGGTTCCAAACGGGCCTAAGAGAGTGTGCAGGTAAAATAGGTTATTCTTTGTATTAAACTGTAGCTTATGAACAAATCTCCGCTTGAATTTTTTATTCTTTTTTCTTATTGCAGTTTATATAATTATTAACCCCTCTCTCTCGACCCATGCGAGTAAATTTCTGGAAAATTTTTTTACCATACCATCTGGTCTCTCGTTACATTTAAATTCAAAGACTTGATCAATGGAAGAGTTCTCGACCCTATACTCTGCCCTGACTCATTTCCAAGACGTTCGATCGAGGAATCGGAGGATCAAATCGAGCCAATCATGGATTTCATGGATGAGGCGGTTTGTAGTGGTCATTCAGCGACATCTGAAAGGTGCTTCCGCAGTTATGTGCAGTAAAAGATTGACTAAGGTCCGTTCATTTGGAAAACAAAGAAAGCGTAAGGGATGGAACTATAATCGGGGTTTTGGTTGACCCTTGTCGCCAAAGGATGGTTTTTGTAGTGGTTGGTGGTTGACCAGGCCATAGGGATGATTCATAAACTGCCGAGTCTTATTTTTGATCATCCATTTGAACTCAATAAACAACTTTGGTTGTGGTCAAACCAGTGACGACTATAGGTTATAACTTGTATGATTTAGAAAATAGACCCAACAGTATTTGAATATATTAATGATATTATTTTTTTATTTGATATTTTTTTAATTTTGGTCCGCAATTTTCTATAATCTTTTTTCTAGTTCATTTTATAAAGCATTCTATTAAACATGCTGTAAATCAAACTTTGCAAATATCATTCCCATGGATATGTTTCAATTCAAAAACGAATTGAAAGGGAAACGAGAAACTGCAATACCTGCCATAAATTGGAGAAAGAAAGGCAACATTTATAAGAACATAAAGAGACTCAACCTCTTAGCTCTCAAAATCACAGTTCTAATAAGTACCAAAAATTTTATTCTAATAAAATGATGAAAAATAAAATTCAAACTGGTTATTGAAAATATCTTACAATGTGAAGTAAATTCAAAGAAAGTGAATTTAAAATTCCTCCCTTGCTTTTGCTGCATCTCCTCCTTCACCATCTAAAAGCTGCTAATGAATTGTTTCATTAGATAATCCATAATTTCACACTACAAAATGATGATAAGCAAAAACATAGCTCATTAAGTTAAAGTCTTAGTTCAGATTTATCTGAGCTGGACACAATTCACCTTCTTGATAACGACTTAAGTTTTGCTCATCACGGCGTGAATCAATTAACATACGCTGATGCAAATGATTATCGACATTATATATATATATATATATATATATATTTTATAGGCAACTATAAAATATATTACAAGCAACAAAGCGGTAAGCTAATCCATATTTTAAAATTATATATTCATTGACATGATTTTCATGATTCCCACATCTCATATCGTTGTGTTCAATTGGTGTTTTTTTCCTTTTTGTTATTTGCTTTACATTTGTATCTTGAAGTGGCTATCTCGAAATAGCCTCTTATCCTTGTTTTCTCGGTTGTAATTTTCTTATTCATTAACTAAATTCCAAGTTTTCCATCGTACTCCTTGATTATTGATTTTCAATCCATCCCGGCTCATTTTGTGGCATTTCATTCCAAATCTGTCATTTTAAGGTCTGAGATAGACCGCGAGAGAGTGGTGCATGTATGTCAAGTTCAATATACACCAATAATAATAATAATAATAATAAGTATAAAAAAGACAAGAAGCGAAAGAGTCAATAAAAACATTAATATGGATAGAAAATCTGTATACGAGCTCGAGGCCACACGGGTTATTTAATTCGGAGATCATCCCCAGAAATGATAGAAACCCCGACTCAATGCGCAATATGTTCACCTTACAAACAAGAAAAAGTGAAATTAGAACCCCCTAGTAAAAAATTGCTTTTTGTGCCTTATTATTGCACCCAATAAAGAAAGTGGAAGTAAATCAACTAATCTTGATGTATTGGTTCAAATAAATGGAAAATGCATTCTGTCATATCAGAATATTAACTCATCAGTTCTTATATTTTCTCTCAAAAGTTACGTCTCTAGTTATTAAGCTTTCTCTCTATGGAGGTTGAAAGTAAGCTGAAAGCGACATTTAGCCCCCTTTTCAATGTCTCTAGCAAAAGCGCAAATTTGAATCGAGATCGATGGGACAACCAAAAACCCTATTTTTCCTTCCAACAGAAAAAGGATCTTTGAGCCTAACTAACACCAACAATGCAGAGTAGTTTTATTGCTTATAGTCACAATTTTACTCTAGAAGCTCAAAATTTAAGCTCTTTGCAGGGATGCTAACAAGGAATGAAGTACATTACCAAAGGCGTGCGCCTTGAAAGGTAAAACTATTCTCATTCACCCCTCACGAGTTGAAATTCCGGAGTGTCGGTAGATATATCGGATATCGACTATAAGCGGGGCGATTTGCTCTAGAAATCGTTTAGAGGAAGAAATCGAAAATCGGAAATATCAGATATTTGTAGATATATCGATATCGGACCGAAATTTATTGAGGTAGTGGAAATTAAATTTCTGTAACATGGTTGATTTTTTGCTTCAAAATATCGGAGATATATCGGAAATATCGATAAAATATCGGAGATATATCGGAAATATCGGTAAAATATCGGAGATATATCGAGATATATCGGGATATATCGGTGATATATCGGGATATATCGGTGATATATCGGGATATATCGGAAATATATCAAAATGACCATATTTGCACCAAAATTAAATCCAACGGCTATAATTAAATTACAAATATTTTGACCATCCAACGGTTATTTTGACCCAAAAAAAAATCTATAAATACCTCTAAAATCATTCAATTTGATCACAAATTCTCTCTACCAATATCCAATCTTCATTTCACTCCAAAAATTTTTCTTTGTGATATCTCTTAAATAACTATATATTAGTTTAATATTTTAAATTAGTTAATTTAGTAATAATATATTAATAAGAATTAACATTTCATATTCGTTAATTTTTAAAAATCAAGTTATATATTATTAGTTAATATCGTGTATGCATATTATAAATTTATAGTATTATAATTTCTCAAACTAAAATTAGTTTAATTTAGTAATAATATATTAATAAATTAATATTTCATGTTAGTTAATATTTGAAACGAGTATGTGGATAAACCCCGAATTTCCTATCCATGGAGAAGTTGTAGATACAAGTCAAGATTTTTATTTATGACATGTTCGATCTTATAATCAATATTATCGGAACACCATGTCTTGGTATGAGTATTGTCTTTACCGAAATTTGATCTATCCATCAAATGTTGCAATTGAGTCACATCAATACTTCATTTGATTTTAAATTCATTGCAATGTATATATTTGATTATTAATGTCATTTTACACTTTTAGAAAGTATTTTTATGAATTTCAAAGTATTTTTGTTAATTTTCGATATATCGATATTCATAAAAAAATATCCACCGATATATCTCAGATATGTCGATATATCCGTAAATGCAAGTATAATATATGTAAGAAACGATATTTCCAACCTTGCCCTCCACCTATTTGTTGAGAATTTTGTAATCTAGTAGATGTTCAATGCTATTACATTTCCCAATAAATGAGCTATGAATATGTTGCATGTACTCATATTTTATGTTTATTGTATAAAGTTGATCCTACTTCTTCAATTGCTCTAAAGTATGGGTACATCATTTACAGAAATCAAGAAGCGGATGGAGAAGAAGATGTTGATAGGAAAGATAGCACGAAATGTCAGAGCAAAACTAGAAGCAATAGAAAAATTCAATTAGATTTAGTTATAAAATGGATAATGGTTGTTATCATAATTGAACAAAATTCAACGACTTCTTAGACAATAGACAACCTGATAGAAACCGGAAACAGCGAGCAAATTTTCCAGAAGGCAATGCATCAAGAAGGAGATTTATGAGATGGGTATTGAGAAACTTACAGTGGTGAACATGTTACTTGTGTAATAGATTAGCATACAGGTCTTCCCTATAGCTCCATCTCCAACTGTGACACAGGGGAAGTTACAAGGACAGAAAGAGGGGAAGTGACAAGGCCAGCAGCAGCAGCAGTTTCAGAGCCGGGATCATAAGGAGGAAACAACAACACCAACAACACACACAAAAGGATGGATAGAAAGAAAAAGGAGGAAACAGAGAAAAGGATAGTGTTTTGGTCTTTTATGATGTTAAATTTGTCTTTAATGTTGGTTTGATAGGCATCGTGCGCGAAAGTATTATAGTATCTCATCCTTCTTTTACTAGAATTATTAATCCAAGAAACACAATTTTGCAGACACTGAGTTCAGTCCAATCATAATATACATGTATTGTTTTGGAAGGGAAAGTTAGTTGGTAAATGTGTTTTGACGATGGTATGCTAAGTGTGAGAAATGTTTGTGAATCAACGATGGTATGCTTCGATTATTTAAATCAACTACTGTTTTTCCCCTGAACTTTTTCAACGATTAAAAAGTAGGTTCGCCTTGTGGGTCTTTGTTTACAGGGGTGGGGTTTATTTGATAAATGTGGTTGGAATGGGAAAAGAAAATTTGTTCCTCCTTAAAGCATGGTTATGAGAAAGTGGGAGACAATAGACAACCTGATAGAAAATTTCTTTTACTAGAATTATTAATCCAAAAAACATAAATTTGCAGACACTGTGAGTTCAGCCCAATCATAATAAATGAACAAAAAGAAACCCCTAGATCATCCAACAATCCAGCCAAGTTAGACCCTCCAAATGAATAAACACATCCCACAATGAAGTAAATTGCTCAAGTGCTAACTACATGACTTTTCAGAGATGTTTGATTTCTGATTGAATGCATTGACAAGCTGGAATAAAATTATGGGTTCTGACCGGAGATAAGATGGAGACTGCAATAAGTATTGGGTATGGTTAGTGGATAATGATCTTCTATATCAATAGTTTACCATGTTCAAATTTTGCAAATTAACACAAATATTCATGTCCTCATAAATTTTATTATTTAGCAAATTAATATGGATTTATGATTCCATCGTATTATTCAGATCGTAGCTTTATCTTTGTATTATGGTCTCAGATTGATTTCTCTTTTCATATCATTTATATCCTAGAATTTATTATATTTAGTTATCTAGTGACATTTATTTGAAGTAGATTATTTATTATCAATAAATAACTTTCTATTTATTACAAAGACTTTTCTACCATTATTACTTTTATAATTTTTCTATTTCATATTATCCTTCTAGAATGTTTTAAATGAAATGTATGAGAGATTAGGAGAAAAATGTAAAGAGAGTATAAATACAGCAATAAATAACTTACCAATTCAACCTTTCGCCTTTTGGCTAAGATCAAGAGGTATCTGATATTCTTACTAGTTTAATATCTGATACGTGAGCCATTGGTTCACATGATACTAAATTAATTTATTAAGGGATGGGGCTCATCATAGTAGCTTGCTGTTGGAGTCCTTAAGCATCGCCCATGCGTTGTACTACTGCATGGCCCTGGCGCTTTTCTCTTATTTCACTGAAATTTTTTCCTCCTAATTGTATTACTAATGTTTGGAATTATATATTTGTTTTACGAAGAGATTAGGATTTAAATCTTAGTTCAGCCGTTAAATCCATCGTTCTCTAGTAGCTTTATAATCTTCAGGGATAATGTAAATATTCTTGTTCGAGATATATATTGATAAAATTTGAATAATTTAGAAATATAATTATTTTATTTTAAAAAAAATAATATAAGGATAAATTGTCAAAAAAATTTAGAAGATAATATTGAAGTTTGTGATTTAAAACATTATAGAAGGATAATATGAAAGAGAAATGAAAAAATTATAAAAGTAATAATGGTAGAAAAGTCTTTGTAATAAAGTAAAGTTGTTGATAATAAATGTCTACTTTAAATAAATGTCCACTTTAGATAACTAAGTAATAAATTCTAGGATATAATAAATGATATGAAAATAGAAAAATCAATCTAAGTTATAATACAAAAGATAAAAAAATACGTCTGGATAATATGTGGAATCATAAATCCATATTAATTTCATAACAAAAACCATCTTTTTGAGTTTCTGAGGTTATGGGCGGAGCTGCCGTCCTGCTGGGTTGAAGCCAGCTCCCTTAACCCGCATTTTGACGCTGCCTTCCCCAGTGGAACCTTGAACCGTTGGCAAGTCCCACCAAACGAAGACATGTCTACTTTTTTTCTCTCTTAAATAATCTTAAATGGAAAGAACAGTTCAGACGCCCCAAATCCCGGTCCGCTGACCATCCCAGCTAAACCCGTAAACACTCCGTGAATGTCGCGTGATCTCGATATTTCACGAAATCCAAAGAGTCTCCCCGAACAATGGAGAGTTTCACCTGGCTACATAACCTCGTCCCAACATCAATCACATGAGTAAAAACGGCCTTCGCCCATAAAAACCAATACTCTATCATCAATGTAAAACCAACTATATCCAATAGCTTTCAAGACAAAGTTTACTTATACAACACATATTAAAATTCCAAAATTCTAATACATGAATGCATAATGATAATAAAGCCACAACCCGACTTTCTTTTCAAACTCGGCCTCTATGATGAGCCGTCTTCTCGCAAGGCCCCGTACCTAAAATATGTTCCCCGACAGGTGAACTAATGCTTAGTAGTGGAATCACCCTAAATGGGCTACTCTCCACCTAAGTGCATATGCAATGCTCAGCAAACACACATCTCAAGAACACGATCCTACTCAACGCCTAATCGATCAACCTATACCCCGAGTCCTCATCGACTTCTCACACTTCTGCCTAAGTCACATGAGAAACTTGTTTCAACAAAGATATATTTGTTTTTAATTGTTGACAAACCCTGATATAAATATTAGACCAACTCCGATGATTATATTTAGTGGACTACCCTTCGAGATATATCAATTGGGCCGACTCCGACGATTGATATTTTTACATGGACTACCCTCCGTTATTATAATTTTTTTTTAGTAGACCCTCCGAAACCATTCTCTCAAGAATCACCTCATGCATTCACTCCTATTGTTCCCAGGTGTCTCGCATATAACGATTTATGTCAATTCCAATACAATTATATAACACATGTAAATATAAAAACATGAATATATTCACATAATTTAATTCACACAAACATGTTATGCAATTTCACATTCCATTATACAAAAAATTAGCCCATGGAACTCATCTTTATTAACCACGAGCAATTCGATTTGAATTACCTCAATAAACACATTATTTCACAAAAATATTTTAGAACACAATTTTGAGAGGATTAATGTAAACCCTGGTTACCTGCTCCCTAAGTCACTAATCATCAGCTCACTCTAGGAACCCGAATTTCACGGCCATTTCCGGCCTTATACAAACCAACACATGATTTATTTGACAAAGCACAATCCAACAATTAAACCAGCCGTGCTCGCCAACACGAACCCGCACAATTTGGGCTTCAAATTATATCAATTCGGTCCCAAAAGCCAGATTTAATCAACCACTGCCCAAGGCCTCTCAATCAAACTAAATATTATACCACTTTAAACAAACAACTGCGAGATAAAATCCCCACCTCACTTGTTTGTCGAAAACTTCTAAGCCCGGTGTCCATGCGTAGACTTTTCCGCGTAAAACAGCTTTCCTTCTTGCTCTGACGACTTCCGACGGTCGGATCGCCCGATATTTTAGAGAGAAGTCTCTCTTTCTTTCTCTAAAACCTTCAAACCCATAGCCACTGTAAGTCTCACCCTCCCAACACGTTTTTGTTGGCTTTTTCAATTTGAAGGAGACAATCATTGTAGCTGGGCTTGTTCTTTCTACTTTAAGAATTTAATAATGACTATTATGTCCCTCTTCTCAGTCACACTGCTAACATTCTTGGCCGCCCATTTTCATCACTTTACCATGTCATTTATGGCACACGAAAGTACTTAAGAAAGTGATTTCGTCAGATCAAATGTCGCTTTACGGCACTCAAACGACGCCCTCGAAAACGCAATAACTCCGACAGTCCTGGACCACGAACGACATACTAGATTACGAGCACGATTCCAATCTGCTGTAAATTCGGTTGTCATCCAAGATCCTATGACAAAACTTCTGATTTCTTTTCTTTTGCCAAAATATTTATTTCACTCATTTTTTCGTAAATTGAATTTCTAGCATGTAATAACGCATTTTTTTTTAATAGTTAATTTAGATTTTGTGATATAGAGGTAAATGCAAGAAGTTACTTTCATGGTGATATAATGGATCTGGACAGATCAGTGGCTAAGATTCTCCTTACACAATGATATGAATCACAGTTTCTCATCAGGCTCTTTTTGGCAGGCCTGCCCGCTGCCTTGCTTTGCAATGAACAAATAAACATGCACCCAACTAAACCTCACACTGAAGCACCTTCATATAAGTTTATATTTTTAATCTAGATCAGGGAAAATTCCATAAAAGGAGAGCATCATATTCATAGAAGAAACAATTAGCACTAACTAATTCAAAATGGAATATAAATTATATGACTTTAAAAAATAAAAAATAAATAAAAGTCTAGATTTTCAGAAATCCTAGAAACTAACTGATTCTTTGTCTTATATTGAAAGTGAAAAGTGACTTTATCACCTGCCTCTTGCATCCAACTAATTAAAAATCATTTAGACTTCAATATTTTGTTTAACCCAACGAAACTCAAAACGGAGAAAATCAAATACATCAAACTCTATTTCACGCTCATAATTTAGGAAACAAAATTCTTAAATAAGTGAAATCGGATCATAACTAAATCAACGATCCAGAGACACATAATGAGCTCGCATTCTTGTTTTTCATTCATATAACTATAATTAAAACAACAGTTTTGTTTGGTTGCCAAGAAAATAAGGAAAAGTAAATGTAGTTCAAAACTGATCGTGTCCATTTGGCCGTTTATATAGCAATGTTTTCTATTTCTCCTATATGACAAGAAAAGGCCTAGTAACCCCGGCTTAAAAATTGATAAAAATTTTCTTCATTTCCATCAATGTAAAAACGTGGTAATATGTATATTTTTAATCACGATTTTTATTGACCCCCTGCTATAATTATGCTACCATAAGTCATTTTTCTAGTAGTGTCATACTTTGGGGAACTTTCCGAAAAATAATAAGGAAATAAAAAAAAATCTTAAAAATTGTGAAGAAAATAATCCTAATAATTATGTAGTTTTCCACATCATCATATTCAAGCTTTTAAAATTTATTATTTTAGAAAGCCAGACTGTGAGGTGGGTCTATCATTTAGCTTTACTATCAAAATTCTGTTTCTTTTTCCCACAAACACCCCATTTTGTGCTTAAGTGGGGCTCTTTCTCTCTATTTTTCCTCAATTACAAGCCTGTCAATATTCTGTCAGTCTTAGAAACATTATATAGATAAAAACAATGGATATTTGATGAATCATTTCATTTTTTCCTAATGCAGGTCCCAGCTATTTTTCTGCTTTACACATGAGAGAGGAGTGGAAAATAAATGTGATTTTACACACTGACTGTCCCATCATGAAAGTGGGGTTCATATTGTTGGTAAGGAGCGAGAGTTTGCTTGGGTTTCCATTTGAAGGAGAAGTGAGGTGGGCGGACTCAAGAAGGGTATTATTGGTGGGTCTGGCTCTAGCGTGTGTGGAAGTACTTTCCTACGGGTACTCAGAGGGATCCATTTTTCAAGTACTTATCCATTTTTTTTTTACTTTTTTTAAAAAAAATTTTAATCCTTCATAATGATGTGTGGAAGATTTATACATATTCATTATTGAAAATATGGAGATTTTAAAGAAATTTGGAAGTATTATTTATATAGAGAAAATTTTATTCGTTGAATTCAAATTTTAATTATAACTTGTAAATACATTATGTCGAGCATTAATGTTTTGGAATGGGATGATCCTTTGAGATAGGTGAAGCTTCATTTTGCAGGATTGTTCAATATTTTAAAAACTAGATCGGTTGTCAACCAATGGGTTTACCAGCCCTGGTTAACTTTGGGTTGGGGTTGAATCGACGGTCCATTTAGCCTAATACATTTTTTATTATTAAACATTGAACTTACCAATGCACCCCTGCTTTTGTCTTTGATTTTTTTATATATTCAGATTTCATAATATTTTTTAAGGTGTGGTTTTTTTTTTTTTACTTACTGTTGAATATAACATTTTTTCAACTTAATGCTAAATAGTATTAAGTAGTATTAAGTATTAAGTTGTTTGTTTTTTAACATTAGATAGTGAGTGCTACTAGCTCTCCTCCTTGTCTTAAAAAGTACAAGTTTTCTGCTTTAATACGACTTTTCTCGAATGTAAAAACCAAAATTTCAGACTGATTAGCAGAGATTTTCTGTCTTCTACTATCATATTGTATTGTTATGATGTGATTTCAGTTGGAGAGAACAAGATCTCCCCTCATTTTTCTTTAATTTCTTACTTTTGTTCTAATTTTGTTTTGTTTTGTTTTTGTTAAACCAACCCCTTATATCAGTGTATGCAGGTTGATTAACCTTCCATTTGTTGTGATTGGTATTATTTTTCCTATTTTCTTCTTATTGGTTAAGTTTAATTATCTTAAACACCTTGTTATTGTCTTATTTACTCAGTGTGCTAACCAAAATGATAGCGAAAAAAACTTTGTGGTTGTTTGTTTACGGTTTGTGATTTTTTTTTTCTAAAAAACAAGGAGAATAAAATATATATATATATATATATATTGATAAAAAAAAATTTTATGATGTTTTCATAAAACATATCTTAATTGTTTTATGATAATTTTTTACTTATTTTTAAAGTTATGTTAGAAAAATAAAGATATTAAATGATTAAAAATAATCATGTATAACAAATAAAAATGGGTCTTCTTGCTTATTCACCAATTTAATAGTTTTAAGTGCTTTAATTGTTATATTTCATAGACTTTATTAAATATGAGGCACATCACACCATGAAGCATAATTCCCCTTTTTTGTTTTACATCCTTGCATTTTGTATTCAAAAGTTTTAGTACTTATAACGGACATCTGTTATACTCGTTATGTTACCATTTGAGCTAGATTTCAAGGTAAATTAAACGCTTTCTTAAAAAGTAAAGTTTTGAGAATAATTTCCTTGAAATTTATATATATATATATATATTAAAAATCATAATCTTTCCTTGCAAATAATTTCAATTCTAATATGTATTTACCTTGAACTCATAAAATACTTGAGACCCCCATCCCTATGTCCTGTTTGTAATCGTAAGCATTCTACCACTTGACATAGGGATAATGAATAATTATAATTTTAAGTTTAAAGTTAAAAAAACTAGGGTTTATAACTATGATATTAATCTTAAAAAAACTTTATCATTGTTTTCATTTCAAACACTTAACTTTAATTTTTTTAAATGATTAATTTTTTATATTATATTTATGGTTAAGTAAATATATAAGCTATTTAAAAATTTATATGATTATCTTAAAATAATAATATATGAGATTTAATCATTAGTATTTTAATTTAATGTTTCTATCAAAATTTTATATACCATGATGTGCCTTTTTAGCTTCTTAGGTTAAAAAAAAAAAGAGAAAATATAAGGGAAACTCTCTACTTTCCACTCGCCTAGCTGCCTCTTTTCTCCATTCACGCCCAACTCCACTGCACCACGGATCGTTCGGCCGCCGGTCTCCCAGCGAAAGTCTAGGGTTAGAAATCAAAGAAACTCCACTCACCATCGCGGCATCGGCTAGGATTACAAAACTGGTTTATCTTGGTAAGAAAATGAAAAAGTTTTGATTTTTAGTTATTTTGAAGACGAATCTCAGATATCTGTTACAGAAGTTGATTTTTGTTGTTGTAATAGGTAGAAATGGAGTAAGAATACACTGAATCGGGTTTTTTTCCTTCTCTAAGAAGACTGAGTTGACTCTGAATGTCAACCGAAACATCGGACTGGCCGAGTTTTTGAGCTCCCTTCTTTTAGTTTCTTCTTATTGCTGCTTTGTTTCCTTCCCTTCTGTTTTTCAACAAAACCAAATTCCAAAAAACCCCTCCAGTTCTCGTTTTTTGGTCACACTTGCATCAAATTATAAGCTTTTCCCTTCTGTTGTTCTCATTTCCCTTCTGTTTTCCAACAAAACCAAATTCCAAAAAAAAAAAAAAAAAAAACCATATGTTCTCGTTTTGGTCACACAGCATCAATTGTTGCTGACTTTTCCTCCTTCCCAATTGTTTTCCCAAATCCAAATCCAAGTAACAGTGATCGTTTTTGCCGTTGCTAGGAAAGTTTCAGAGTACTTGGTTGCCCCTATTGGACGCCAGCACGGTTATCTGTTTTGCTACCGCAGCCATGCTGAAAAACTTCGCAACCAAGTTCAGACGCTGAGGACGGCGAGGAATGATCAGCAAATAACTGTTGATGAAGCCACCAGAAAAGGGGATGAAATCACACCAGCTGTTCGAGAGTGGCTGAATCGGGTTGATCAGATCACAGGGGAGGCAGAGGCATTTGTATTGATGAGGGATGATCAAAACATGAGCTGTTTGAATGGGTGGTGTCCTAATCTCATCTCACGTTATCAGCTTGGCAGAGAAGCATACAAGAAGGCGCAGGTTATTGTTGGGATCCAAACAGCCCGCAATTTCCCTGATGGAATTTCATACAGTGTCCCTCCACGGAGTGCAACGTTTATAGATGTATCCTGGACTCGAGACTCGAAAAAAGATGAAGAAGGGATTGCCAAAATTCAGCAAAAAACTGCAGAAATGTTAGGCTTCCAATATAAGGGGAAGGATGAATCCACAAGAGCAGATGAACTGAAGCAGAGACTGCAGAAAGAGAAGGAACAGGAGAAAGACACGGAGCAGAAGAAAGAGAAGATCCTTATTATCTTGGATGACATTTGGAAGGTTGGAGAAAGTTGGAATTCCTTTCAAGATGATCAGACAATATGCAAACTAGTGTTGGTTTCTAGAGACGCAAACTATTATGCAAAGACATGGGTGCACAAAAATGTTTTCCAATTCAACCTTTACAAAGAGAAGAAGCTTGGCATTTACTCAAGAATATAGCAAGTGATTCTGTGGAGTGCTCTTCAAGAAGCGGTTTGTGCAAGAGAGAAGTCTATTGCTATGATCATTTCCCGTCACTATCAGCCCCTTGCTTGGGCCAAATGGTGCCGATGGCTTCCACGCATTGTTGCCTCAATAGCTCGGATTCGTGATTTTACATGGAGATAACCTTCCACTTTGAGAGAGCTCTGTCATTCCATTTATTGGTCGAATTGCCCCATCAGATACTTACCGCATTTGGAAACGTGGTCCACCTTTCGTGCTTGATATGACACTTGCTGGCTTTGATGGCTTCCGCATTCGACGGTCAGACCAAACACTTCTCTTTCTTGGGGAGGGCTATTCTTCAGAAGATGGTAATGCATCTTTGGCTCCTGGTTCCTTGATTGTTCTTGCTCATAAAAAGAAAGAAATCACAAATGCTTTGGAGGGGGCTGGTGCTCAACCAACTGAAGCAGAAGTTGCACATGAAGTGATGTCTCAAACTAATATGTATAGGCCAGGAATTGATGTTACACAGGCCGATGAAAGGATAGCAAATGGTGGTGACAATGATGACTATGAAGATGTATTGATAGCTGAAGAGAGGATGCAATTGGATTCTGCTCTTCGGATAGGCAACTCAGATGGTGTCTGTGAAGATGAGAACCACCATGTCCATGACTCCCAAGAACATGGTTCAGGTGGTTCTTTTGAAAATTGTGAATCCAATGGCATTGTTAAGGAGAAGAAAAGTTGGTTTGGATGGAACAAGAAAGGATCAAAAAATGGAAGTGATGATCCTGAGGATTCAAAGATTCTGAAGAAGTTCTCAAAGTTGGCCCCAGAAAGTAGCAGCCAGAGAACGGTTGATAGTCAAAAATCATCTTTTGAGTTTCTTAGGGAGGATATGGGGGAAGCTAAGAAGGGAAAAGATAAAAGCAATAAGAAGAAAAAGAAGAAGGATATAAGGGTGACTCTAAACATGGTAGCGAGTATAAGAAAGGTCTGCGACCTGTCTTGTGGTTGAAGCCAGATTTTCCTTTGAAAACTGAAGAGCTATTGCCTTTACTTGACATCTTAGCCAACAAAGTCAAGGCTGTTAGGAGGCTCATGGAACTTTTAACTACTAAACTACCACATGGCACATTTCCTGTCAAGGTACTCTGGAATACTGTCTTGAACTCTTCATTTTTGTGGTACTGTTATTCCAATCTTTTCTCCCATATGTTTGGCCCCATTTTTTTACTTTGGCGACTTTGACATTTATCAGGTATTGTGGTGATCACCTAACTTAGTTTCTTCATTATAAATTGTTTTTATCTTTCAAACCAAAGCCGGTAAAGCTGCTTTCAGTTTATATTTCTTATTTCCGTTGGAATGTAGGATCCAAGAAACACTTTAGTATTGGTTTATATATCTCATCTACTACAATAATTTACATCTAAGGTTTCTACTGCCGTTTGTAGTTATTTTTTCTGACACAAAAACCTTTGAACTTTGGTCTTGGATATTGTTTAGAATACACAAGATATTCATGTGTACCTCTATTTACTGTTGCACTAAATTTAAACTTTTCTCTTCCCATAGTGGTATTGGAGGTCCTATGAATGAGCCGGAAGGCTTTGTTTATGATCACTTTTTCCTCAGATTTATATAAGAAAAGAAATAATGAGAACACACTCCCATGTGGATCCGTTAGTCGCCGCGCATACTTCAATAAATGCATTTATTAGAAAAATACACACCATTTAATCTGATCTGTCGGGTCATCACATCATCGATTGACAATATGATGCTTTTAGTTATGTCCAGCTTGGTAATTTATATTTCTCTCTCAGCCATAAACATGGCTACATATTTCTGCTTGCTCAACTGTTCAACGAGGAAAGCATTAAAAACTCTCAGTCAGAACAGCCTCCTCAAAAATTACTGCTCTCAACCTCATGGAAATTGTGATTAAACATGCTCTAGTGAGAGAATGGGCTGCTGAATTGCAGATCTAAATTCCTTCAATATGGAGGTTCAACATTCACTCTATAGACTTGCATTTAAAACTGTATACACACTGGGAAATGCTTTGGGAGCATAAAGCAATTTTGTCATTATGATTTATAATTTAAATAAACATATAAGGAATCAAATGAAGCACAAAGTTGCATACATTAACACAACTACAACTATGTAAGTTTAGTACTGACAGTTATTAGGCCGAATGATGGAGTCAGTACTGTTGTAATCATCGTGATTTGCGAATGCATTATATTAAACCTTGCTTTTCACTAATGCATGATTAGTATAGTTTTAATTGTAAACATAAAACTTGATAGTTGATAGAAGATATACTATGTATATAATATGTGCTGTATTATTACATAAACACAATTTAACATGTACTACTGCAGGTATCCTATTATTGTCAGGCTCTGGGCCTCAGGTGCTATAAATTTCATGCATCATAAAGATTTGATGCTATTAAGTATCGCTACTACTAAGGCCTCATGTCTCGGCTATGATCATGTTTCGCTTTTGCTACTATCCTTCCCGCATCATTATGACCAATAATGGAACCAACAACTATAAGGTTATTTATTTATATTACTGATACTACTAAGTACTATCACTAATTTTATCATCATCCAACACAACTTATTATCTTTTTAAGTATTAATGGAACTAAACCCCAATGAAGAAAGTACATTTGGTAACATGTTAGGTATCTTCAAATATAAGATTACGCTTCATCCTCCCGATGCCGAGTGTAGCTGGCTGAAGATTGTGGCTAGAAACCACACATGACAACACACCGAATTTTATAAAAACAATTATTTGCCCAAATATCATAACAATAATTTCTTAACATCAATGTCCTAATAATATTTAATAAAAGCTTTAATAAAGAGAGAAGAACCATGAAAGTATATTAGGAAAATCCATGGTGATTCTCGGCATCAAGTTGATCGTGTAGGAACCTCAATGTGACCCTGCATTTGCTGGGACCGGTGCCATTTGTCAATAGTGTCATGGATGAGTACATCATTTAGAAAATATATATCAACGAGGTCGCATGGTTTCCTAAGGGTGATATCTAAAGATTGCTTCATGTTTATAAGACTATCGTTGTTTGCGTTAATGATGCCAATACACGAGCGATGGTGCCGACTCTGGGCGTTGAGTGAGTTTACAAATTGATTTGCATTTCCTTATTGATCGCATTGTCACAGATCAAAATTCACATTCATATGGTTTTTTTTTTTTTTTTTTTAATTTTATCTTATTCTAAATTTTTTCACTCAAACAACTATACCCTGTTAAATTTGAGCTGTAAAAAAGAAAAGTAAAAAACGGAGGGGATGGAAATTGACTGAGGGGTGCCAAAACATTTGAAATTAGAAATATGTGGTTTCAACGTTTTCCAAAATGAAAGATGGATTGAGAGAGGCACCCATTGTTGATATTTGTAGGCAATGTGGAATCGACCCAATAGAAAACTTAATGATCAAGAGGCAATTATACATGCCCTTCACGCATCCTGGCATTTAAATCACCACATCAATCATACCCTTAGTAACAAGAATTTGAAAAATTCCGTTCCGATGGGTCAGCCCACCATCCACCCATAGTTGGTCAAAGGCGCCCTAGCGAGCCAGCCCAGCACTACCACTTTCACGCCAGCCGCCCCGCCATTTTCGTGGTCTTCTTCCTTCTTCTTTTCTTCATTTTCTCCTCAGTCAAGCTGCAAAGAAGCCCTAGCTTTTTTTTTTTTGTATTGAGATCAAAACGCGCCTGGCCATTTTTTTCTTAAACACTCAAATGACCTAAACCCTCTCAACTACCGTGATAATCCCTATGTAAGAGGAGAATATAAAATCAATCTGAAACAACCAAGGAATTGTGGAGAGTCGTAAAATAGGGAAACAACCATCATAATAATCATAAATATATATTTGATATACAGGCGCCACTTGAAAACCTGCTACTGGTGTTTTACGCTCATACTGGGAGGCTATACCAATGCGCCTCATGACCAAATGTAACCATGCGATCCACTCATTCAAGTTAATGGTGTCAGCTTTTTAAAAACTGTGCTGATACTGACATAACAGAAGAGAGAATTCAAAGATCACTGCTCCTGACTATGGAAGAGAGAACTCACATTTAGCAGAGATGCATCCAGACCGGAGAATCGCTAGCCTTCCCATTATTTGCGGTCTCCATTCCCTATCCCTGATTGGTTAATGATTTGAATGATTCAAAGAAATTTCTGTGAGGACATGTTAGAAAGAAGACCACTTAGTAAATTGGGAGGTGGTTTGTCTAATAAAATAGAGGACTGGATTACAGAAATCATTGTTAATGTCCTTCTTGTAAATGGAGTTGGTGCTTTATGTGAAACAAACGCCCTTTCTGGAACATGGTGAATTGTAAAGGCATGGGAGGCGCATTGTGTACTAAAATGGTGAGGGCCAGCTATAAGAGTTGAGTTTGTTAAACTTAGAAAGGGATGGAGTCAGGTTGGAAAAATGGTATTTGTGGTGGGTAACAGCGCTGTGGCGCTGAAGGATAAGTGGTGCAGTCAATGGCTTGCGGTGATGCTTCCTCAACTGCTTGTTATCATGTTGCTCATAAAGACGTTGTGATTAAAGAGATAGGAGCCCTATTTATAGGAGGAGGACGCTGAATCCTCTTTGAGACCCCTTCAATGATCGGGGAATTGGCAGCAAACAATTTTCTTACTCATTTTAGTTGAACGAAGAAAAAAAAAGGGCTATTCTCTATCAAGTCCACATTTAAAGTGTCGGGATTATGCTTCCTATGGGGTATTTCCCCGTAACGCACTTGCTGTACCCCAAGACAGCGCCTAGAAATATATTTCTTTGTCGGGGAGGCGCATTGGAAAGGCCTCAACTTGACCGCGCATTTAGAAGATATAAGACCTCACATTGGGGATGCCTGCAAAGAAAAAGAAATAAACAATAGGACCATCTTTTTGGCTTGAGTGCTATGTAAATGCTGGCTTCATGACATCTTCTTCTTTTTGGTGTCTATCATCCTCCTAGTTTTGTCTTTACAAACTTTGAAAGGTGGGAGGGGTTTTCGTAGGGAAAAAAAGAAAGGATGTGTGGAGGGTCGGGCTTGCCTTTGGGACTATATGGAAAAGCAAGAAACAAAATTGCCTTTTAGTTACGCGATCATTGCCTATCCAGTGGTTAAAGTCCTCATAGATTTCCTTCCGCCGGTGACTACATTATGCATTAAAGAGGGCACTACAACGCTTATTGAGTTCAACTCTCTCCCTCTCTCTCTCTCACACACACACACACACACACACATTGGCTCTTCTAAGCTTGATTTGCCAAGTCTTCTAAGTTTATGAAGGTCTCATGAAAGGCATATGGAACTTTAGAAGACAGAGTGACCATTAGCTACTCTCAAGGATCTGAGAGGAGCTTTGGGTTTAAGCTTGTATCATATTTTGATTCACGACTTTCGCTGGCCTGCACTCTGCACACCCCACTCGTTCTTATCATGCACACAGCTGCGTTAGCTTCAACTTTTTGAATATTTAGCATATGTTGTTGATTTGTTTCATCATTTAATGAGTAAATTGCTCTACCGTTATGTTGTCTCGGGATAGCTGGCCTCAAGTAGAATTAACCGCATATGGTTTCTATGCTTATAGCAAGGATGTCGATATTTTCAGCTTAAAAGAGGCACATTCTCCTCGTGTATCGTATTTTTTGGTTTGCTTTTCTTGATTTATCCTTGAGCTTCCTAGCTTTCTATAAAGGATTTCCTAGCCTCCCATAAAATTTCTACTTAGAGCTTAAAATCTTTCAAAAGTTGGTTGCGTTATTTTTATTGTTTTGATCCATTAATAATGCCAATATTTTGTATACAATTACACACACACGCGCATATATATATATATATATGTATTATTGTTATTTGAGTATAAAGAAATAACAGATATCTTAGTAATAAAAAAATTTGTTGTAAACCTTATAGATCCTCTAATTGTTGATATGTTAACCCACTGACCGCCATTAATATTTTCTATTTGATTACTGATGATATGCTACCTATTTACCTCTACGGATCTAATTTTTCTATCCTCTCAATTGTAAATATGGTTTCACAGCCTACTTCATATTTTCTTTTGTTTTGAATAGTAGGTGCCATCATTTAATAGGATATTGGTCTAAATGTTAATGGATAATCATCAGTTATGGGTACTTCTTTTTTTCTCTAAGCACTCATGATGCATATTTCCATACTCTTATTGCAATTTTCTATAACTACAACCATGTGAATAAATTTAATGGTAAAATTGAGATGCCTATTGACATGCTTTATATTAAGTTTTTTTATGATTATCATTCTCATAGCCTCATTAATCTTCACACTTATTATCTTTTGCGAGTTTATCAACCAAGGTATTTTGAAAACTTCTAGAAAATAAAACAAAGTTTTTTGGGAAGCATCCTTCTCTAATATTTTATAAAAGGATAGAATCAACATATTAGGAACTAATGTAAATACAAGTGTGATGCATTTTTATAAACCTTGCTTCATTTTTGTTCAATTATTAGTACGAGGCTTCTTAACTATTAAATGTTACTTGTTGTTGATAGATAGATAATTAATGCATATAATACAGCCAAACTTACTATGGTGGTATCCCTATTATTGTCATCACAACAGGCCTTGTGTAATGGAATTTCATGCACTATAGCTTTGATGCTATTGTTATCAAGTATCGCTACTAAAAGGCCTATCATCAGTTTATTGCTTTCACTTGCTTTTGCTACTATCCTTCCTGCATCATTATGACCAGTGGAACCAACAACTATAAGCAAATATTTATATTACTAATAATACTAAGTCGACACTATCACTAATTTTATCATTATCACAACGATCACAGCTTCTAATTATCTTTTTAAGAATTAACAGAACTAAAACCTGTTCTGAGGGCATAGCATTATAACATGCTTGGTAGTATCTTCAAATGACAAGATTGATTTACCCTCCCGATGCTAATGTAATGGTTATTATAATGGTAGACTATTCTGGAAGATGACAATTAATAGATCAACTGGGATAAAGCAATTATTGTCCAAATGCTTATCATAACAATTTAATGTCGATCAATGGTCCTCAACAAGATTAACAAAAAGCTTTAACAAAAGAGAGTATGAACTCACATGAAAGATATTAGGAAAATCCAAGGTGATCTTTTAGAGTGACTAAGTTTTAATCAGGTAGGGTGAATTCCTGAATAGTCTCATCTCATAGACTTAGTAATATCCAATAATAGTGTCACACATACATCATTTAGAAAAAGATAAACAGAACAGGCTTCACATATTTCTAAGGTTGATATCTAAAGATTAATTTATAGGTATAAGACTATCACATATTATTTCGTTGTTGTTGTTATTTTGATATCATTATAATGATATGATGATGTGGTAAAATACTTACAAGGAGTGAGTTTGAGGGCTTGATTACATTTTACTTAATTATCATTGCCACTAAAATTAGTTCACATATGGGGTCCTTATCTTTATTCTAAATCTTTTCTTACTCCAAAATACCATACCTGTTCCTCTAGGTTGTTTTTAGCATTTCTAAGTTGCAATTTGGAGCAAAGAAAGCAAACTGATGTGTGATTCTTTTTTTCTTTTAAGGATCATGATGCATATTTCATAATTTTATTGTAATTTCATTACAACAAACTATGTGAACAAATTTATTGGTAAAATTAAGATGCCCACAGAATACGCTTTAAGTTATTTTTTTAGATTTACCTTTGTCCTTGCATCCATTAATCATAAATTTATTATCTTTATGAGTCCATTAGCTTCGTAGATATTTTTTGAATTTAGAAAAATAAAACAGAGTTTTGAAAGTATCCATTCTCTAATATTTTATGTTAAAGGATAGAATGATGACTTTTGGCTATTGCTTGCAAATTGGGTTACTTTGTTATAGAGGATTTGGATAGTTGAAGCACTAGAGAGGAAAATTACCAATGATATTCTTGACTTCCGTCAACCTATTTCTTAATTCAAGAAGGTGGAACCCGAAAAGTACTGCTGAAAGAAATAGAGACAGCAAATGGGCGAAGAAAATTCAAGGAAAAATAAATGTTTAAACTTAATAAACTAATTCAGATAGCTATCTCGTACTTGTATTATTTGTTTTCTCTATTATATAAGGATTAAAAATTAAAATATAAAATTTTGATTGTATTTGATTTTTCTTTATAATTTCTACTGTCAACCAAAACATAAAGAAAATCATTTTTTTCTAAAGTATGTTTTTCTCTTTTCTTAGTATTTTTTGGGTTCAAAATGTAACCTAAAGGGAAATTATTTTTAGTAAAATAGGTTCGCATCTGTCAGATAAGCCTCATGGCATATGAACATAAAATCTCACTATTGATTTTTTTATCATTGTAGGGTTGCCATACCAATTGTCCTAACTATACTGGTCCAATGATACCATTTAATGCAGGAGCTTAAAAAAATTAATAAACAAATTCTATATATTTATTCAAACTTTTTTATTATTTGTTTCTCTATTATATATGATTAAAATTAAAATATTTAAAATTTTGAGGAATTTTGATTGTATTTGATTTTCTTTATAATGTCTATGGTAAAACCAAACAAAAGAAAATAATTTTTCTTAGCATTTTTTTTCTTTCCCTAGTGCATTTTATGGTTTCAACTGAGCTTCCAAAGAGAAATTATTGGGTGTGCAAAATAAAGTTCGTACTCATCAGATAAGCCTCTAGCTTATGAGCATAAAATCTCAAATTGCTGATTTTTTTTTTATCACAGGTTGCCATCCCACTGTCCTAACCATACGAAACCTCGCAAATTTTTGAAATTGAGGAGCCACTAATGGAAGAGTTCTCAAACTCTCTCTCTGCACTCTAGCTCATTTCCAAGACGCCTTGCTTCATGAATCGAGGGACCATCGACATCATGGATTTCATGGATTAGAGATAGCCGTGGTGGTCAAATTTCTCGTTTATTATCTAGAAAGGTATAACTTCTCTTAGAATTGTGGCTATAAAAAGATTGACTAGATTCGTCAGCCCTGAAAACAAGAAAAACTCCAATAAAGAGAACCCGATAATGTTTGCAAAATAAACTAGTAGAAACTCAAGATTGTGTTCCTCAGTAACAAGCAAGTGAGATATCATAACTTTTTCAATGAAAGAAATCATAACAAATTCAGGTGCAAGAATCTGATCTCTTTCCGCTAAAGGATTTATGGTGGGACAAATGATTTGGGAAAGAAGATAATTAAATATGACATAATCTCGTGTAAACATACTGTTGCTCTAGCTTCTACCTAAAGCTAAGAGCACAACCTTGTTTGGAGAAGGAAAAAGGTGGGGCACAGGAGATATGTCAGGGAATATAACTCATACATATGTTGTCAAAAAAACCTACATGTGTACTCATTTTGAGGGACAAAGAAGCAAGAAGGATGGCTTTGTTTTCTTTTTTTCCATCTCACTTACCAACACACCTTTGGTTTTGTTCCTTGATTATTTTTATATATTCATTTTCATAATATTGTTCAAGGTGTAGTTTGTTTTTTTTTTACTTAATACTAGATAGAACATTTTTTCAACTAATCCATCTCACATGGGATGGTCCATGATTAACATAAAGGAAACCTTGACTTTGAGTGATATATGCCTATTATTTGGTTGTCGAAGGCTACTCCATAGGAGGAATCAAACTCTTCAGCCTCTATTATTATTATTATTCTCATGTTGGCTTTGACGGGTCACTACTCACTCATATAATTACTTTATTTCCTAAAACTAATCGTATCAAAACATATATGCAATATAACTCGTTAAGGCCGCAAATGTGATCGAATGATTGCTTGGTTTGAGGACAATCCCCATTGTTTGCGGGTTTGCACAATTCCCGATTTAGCCTCAGCCTAATTTTTGAAAGAAACTCTTCTTTCAAAAGTTGGTTGAGTTAATTTTATTTTTGTTATTATAGTTAATTTTATCATTTTTACATGCAAACAAATATTTTATATTGCTTTGTCATTCCATTTGATAGATATGTTTTAATGTTAATGGATAATCATTGGTTATGGGTTTTTTTTTTTTTTGGCTAATTCATGATGCATATTTCATACTCATATTGTAATTTTCATTACCACAACCATGTGAACAAATTTAATGGTAAAATTGAGATACCTATCGTACGCTTTTTAAGTTGTTATTTTTGTGATCTACCTTTGTCCTCATAGCCTCCATTAATCTCACTATAAATTTATTATCTTTTATGAGTTCATCAATCTAGGGTATTTTGAAAACTTCTTAGAAAATAAAACAAAGTTTCCTTGAAGATCCCTTCTCTAATATTTTACGCGATAATTTACTTAATTTCTATACTGCCGCTTGTAAATCGGGTTTAGAATGCAGAGGAATTTGTATTTCTTTTAACCCTTTTTAGCAATAATTGAGGGCAAAATGACTTTTAACCTTACTGACAAGAATCAAATGCTCCAAGGAAAGCTTCATACTTTTTCACATCACATGGGACGGCCCATGATTAAAGATAAAGGAAACTCTCGACTTTATGGGATGGTGTTTCTAATATTCCGCTTTTTTATAAGTGTTCATATTTCGTTGTCGAAGCTACCCATATGAAGGAATCAAACTCTTCTTTTTTGGGCCCTGTTATTATTATTATTATTATTATTCTCATGTTGGCTTTTTATGGGTTACTACTCACTCATGCAACAGGTGTGATAAATGATTGTTTGAGGACAATTAGAAACCGATATACAAAGAGTGTCACCTTTCCTTTGTATTTTTTTTTCTCCTTTTCGCTTTTACAATGAAATGTAGATATACATTAGTGCATGTAAACTATTGAAGAGGATGACCTATATTGACTGGCATCCTCTTTTTGGATGGCCTTCATATAGTGACAACTTTACAAGCATGAATATTCTTTGCTTAGTTAGGAGGTTAGGGAAGGGGGAGGACTGATCAAGAAATATAATATCAGCAACAAAGGGGAAATTTAAATTCATATGTTGCTCTCTTTTGTTTTGGTTTATTTATTTATTTTTATAAATTTAGCTTTCTTAATCTATCTTTCGTTTTTCATTAAACAGTAAAAAAAAAAAAAAAAAAAAACGAAAAATAGGTTATGAATGATAAATTAGATTTTCTTTAATGAATATTATTGATTTTTTAAAATAAATAAATATTTTTTTAGGTTTAACATTTAAGAAATTGAAAAGGTAATGAAAGTGATATATATTTAAGTTTTGCATGATTTAACATTTTCATTTATCCAACTTTTAGGTTGTTAGACTACCCTAAAGTTAAACATAATTTTCATTTAAAATTGAATTTTGAGATGTAAAAATCTAGATTTCCACTCATCTACATTTTTTGTTTGAAAATAAAATTTTAATTACAATGTAATAACAGATGATTGTGACTCAAATATTGCACTCTTCCTTTCTTTATGCTGTCATTTATTTAAACTGGAACGATCTACATATATATTTTATATTCTGACACTTTAAATTTCAGATTTTCTTTAACCCTTTATATTTTTTAAAGTGTAATAATGACCTCAAGAAGGTGAAAATAAATCAACTTCTATACATATATATAACCATTATTTTTTAGCTAAAATTTTAAATTATTATGTTCAAGCCATATAAAATCAATTTATTGAATGCTAATAATTTTAATAAGAATTATTAAATTTAAATAGAAATAATAGAAATGTATCATTTGGATACACTGTTATTTCTATAGTTTTTCTGGAACAAAATATGAAGATTTTAATTATATTTTTACTTTTGTAATATAAAAATAAAATCGAATATAATTACATAAAAAGGAAACTTAATTTAGTTTCATTAAAATGATTTTTTTTTTTTAGAAGTAGAATCACATTATTAGCAAATAAGAACCCAAAAGCCTTTGTGAGTTGAGTGATAATTTTGTATTTTAATTTTTTTAAATTTAGGAAATAAAAAACATTATATGTTTATTTTAAATTTTATTTCCAAATTTAAAAATAAAAATAGAAAATATATTGAAGAATTATTTTTTAATGTTTTATTTTTTTAAAAATTAATAAATGAATTAGATTTAAATAATTGAATCTCAAGTGTAAATAAAAGAAAATATGAAGATAAATTTAGAGAAAGAAATTCCGTAGAGAATGAAAGAATTGAGTTTATTTTAATTATTTTAAACAAATTTCAACTCGCTGCTTTAACTGTTTGGGAGCTGAAGCCCAGCTCGAGGCTCGCTGAGACCCATTTTGTAACACACAAATGAAAGAAACATTCTTTTTGCATTTATTTTGCCCACCAATATTATTTGTGAAATTGCCAAAATGCCTCACCTTGGCCCAAAAGTGACCCATTTGAAAACGCAGAGTAAAGGTCCATTTCGACAAAACATAAAACTTTTGTTTGAATCCTTCACTTTCAAATAGATGTGTATTTGAAAAATGGGCTTTTTAAACATTTATTGTAAAAGAAATAAAAAATTCCTTAAATAACATGGTCTAGTGTATAATTACTCCAATGGGTAAAATTCTAAAAGATTATTTGTTTAGCTATATAGAATTATATATACACAATTTATTATGTCAAACTTCAACTTCAAGATGTATATAATTTGAAAAAAAATATGAAAAAGAACTGAGAGGATCCTCTACTAATTTAACTTAATAAAAACACATTATGTGTCTAGATTTGGGTAAAAACCTAACATGTCTAAAGATTTACTTATATTTATCATTTTAAATGTGCTTTCTAAATCAAATAAAATCCCAAAATTAAATACAATAAGTAAAATATGCTCTACAATATGTTGAATTTTTATGATAAAGATATAGAGAACCATTAAATTTTCTTGATAACTTTCTCTTTCTTTCTTCTTTGTCTCTATTTAGTCTCTCCCCTCCCTTATTCTCTCTTCTTCCTTTTTTTTACTCCTCCGGATCTCCCCTTCTTCTCTTTCTTTCCTCTTTTTCTCCCTCCTCTTTCTTCCTTTCTCTCCCTCTCCCTCCTTCTCTTCTTCCTCTTTTTCTCTTCACCACCTTTTCTATATAAAAAAATCTCCACCACCACCTTTTTTTTTTAAAAAAAAATCCCTTCTTTTTGAAAAAATGGTTCCCCATTTTTGGCATTTTCTTCCCCCAAATCTCTATTCCCACCAAACCTTGATTTTTGATTGATTGATTTATTTATTTTTCTCCCACAAATTCCTCGCTTTGGATCTTTATCTCTTATATATATATCCACCACCTTCTTTAAAAAAAAAAAAAAAATCCTTCTTTTTCTTTCTTTTTCTCCCCCACAATCCCTCCTTTTTGAAAAAATGGTTCCCCATTTTTTGACATTTTCTTCCCCCAAATCTCTATTCCCACCAAACCTTGATTTTTTATTGATTGATTTATTTGTTTTTCTCCCACAAATTCCTTGCTTTTGATCCTTATCTCTTATATATATATCCACCACCTTCTTTTAAAAAAAAAAAAATCCTTCTTTTTCTTTTTCTTTTTCTCCCCCCAATCCCTCCTTTTTGAAAAAATGGTTCTCCATTTTTGACATTTTCTTCCCCCAAATCTCTATTCCCACCAAACCTTGATTTTTGATTGATTGATTTATTTATTTTTCTCCCACAAATTCTTTGCTTTGGATCCTTATCTCTTATATATATATATCCACCACCTTCTTTAAAAAAAAATCCTTATTTTTCTTTTTCTTTTTCTCCCCTCAATCCCTCCTTTTTGAAAAAATGGTTCCCCATTTTTGGCATTTTCTTCCCCCAAATCTCTATTCCCACCAAATCTTGATTTTTGATTGATTGATTTATTTTTCTCCCACAAATTCCTCGCTTTGGATCCTTATCTCTTATATATATATATATCCACCACCTTCTTTAAAAAAAAAAAAATCCTCTTTTTCTTTTTCTTTTTCTACCCCCAATCCCTCCTTTTTATAAAAATGGTTCTCCATTTTTGGCATTTTCTTCCCCCAAATCCCGGTTCCCACCAAACTTTGATTTTTGATTGATTTTATTTATTTATTATTATTTTACTTCTTTTTCTCTCCCAAATTCCTCGCTTTGGATCCTTCTCTTTATATATATATATATATATATATATCCTTCTTGTTCTTTTTCTCCCCCAATCCCTCCTTTTTGAAAAAAAAAAATGGTTCTTATTTTTTGCATTTTCTTTCCCCAAATCCTGTTCCCACAAACCTTGATTTTTGATTGATTTTATTTATTTATTATTCTTATTTTATTTTATTTTATGGATGCCACTTGGTAGCCATAGTGGGATTCAGTAGTAATTTTTTTATTTTTTAAAACCGTATTTATTTATTTACTGCGGTTTTAAAAATTAACTTTAAAATCGCATTCATCAATTACGATTTTAAGGTAAATTTAAAACCGCATTTACCAATTACAGTTTTAAGGTTAATTTTCAAAACCACATTTGGTGAATTCGATTTTAAGGTTAATTTTTAAAAACGTTAGCTGTAATACGATGTTTTTAAAAGCAAAAAGCTTTTGTGAATATTTTTGAAAATAAGTTTATATGTGCCATTTTTTTTCTAAAAATGAATTAGTTTTATATTAAAACTCCATAATTCCATGCTATAGTCCAAAGGCCATAAAATATTAACATCCCACATATAAGGAGACTGCCAAGCCTTTTCTGGGCCTAACCAAAGGATCTTCGAAATAACGCCTAAACGAAACTACGTTACGTAGCAGGACCTTATCAGCTTTACGGTCCTCCCGGGATTATGTGAGTGGATTATGGTTTAAAAGGTCTTCCGTGTGTACACAAACCCCAAGATAACTCATGATTCGATAAAAAAAAATTATTTGCTTTTGTTAAAACTTAAAAATGCGAATATCTCTCTCATATTAGCTAATGTTGTGATTGTCATCTCCTCTCCACTCTTCACATTCAGCCTTAAGTATTGTCATCATTTGATTTTTTTTTCTCTTACAATCATGGTTCAAATGACAAAGACGTCATTATCGACCAAGGGGTCTTAAGACGTATCGATTCGGACAGATCGACCAAGATCGATCGACAATGCAAATTAAAAATAAACAAAGAGCTTAAAAAATGAATGAATTGTGTTGACTCTTGTCTCAGTGATTACCGACAACGAATATATTTGGCTGAGATTTGATTTTCAGATAAGTAGCTCCATCCTCATTTTATTACCTGACAGGGTCTCTGTGCTGTCAACAATTCATTCTCCATACTGGTAGTCCAAAGGCTCACATCCAGCATCGGTATACGAGCTCTGTAGAGCAGTTTCAGTCAACTGTCTCGCTCCCATGAAGAGTGCTAAAAATTATTGAATCATTGATTTATTTATAAATTTATAATATATAGTTAAGTATATTTTTTAAAAATAACACAAATTAGGGTATTTATGAAAAATATTTTTTGTGATTGAGAAATGAAAATTAATAATAAAAAAATAAACAAGGACAAAGTGGTCACGTGTTGCCAAATGTTATTCCTGATCATACATGCAAAAGGCTACCCTCTCTCTCTTTCTTCCTATTTTTGCCACTAATTTATTTGAATACAATGTACAAATTTTTTTACTGTAATACTAAGTAAAAGTAATACCCTTAAAAATAGGTTGTAAAAGTAATAATTGTACCCAATAAAATGTTTGTATTTTACAAACCATATTTGCAAAAAAAAAATTATCTTATCTTTTCTCTCCTGGCAAATAATGGATAATTTATAAATAAATAAATATTTATTAAATTCATGTATTTTGTATATTTAAGAGACATTTAATAAACTCAAGACAAGATTCTAAAAACATAATTATTGATCGAATAAATCTAAGCCGACAACAGGTTGTCACTCATTAGTTTTAAGAATAATAAAAATATAAAATTTTATAAATAAGCTTTATTTTTGTTCACATATATATAATAACTCGAATAAATCCATTTATATCCCCTCATATCAATGTCCTTTGATTGACACATTCAAATCTTATATAATAACTTATTGAATGTTGAGGTTAATAATGTTTTACGAACAAATCTGTTAGATTATCATTTGAGCATATTTGTTAGTTCGTAATATGGCTTTGTATGAATATGAAAGATAGCCCGAATTTGCATATCCGAGTAATTATGTCTTTGACTCATTTAAATAAAATAGACTCATATTAGTAGTTTCATAGAGATAACGCAATACATCTTTGATGTTATTACAACGCTCGAGTCGAATAATTAAATATATAAGTGCAATGATAGCAATTTCAAGATATTGTGTTTTAAGACCAAGTAAATTTTCTAGCTATTTTCACTCAGGACAAAATTAGTATTTTTTCATCGTTTAACGAACCACTATCGTAAATTGCTGTACTTAAATTTTGTCCCAAAAACAATTTTTATACTTAATGAGATAGTAGAGTATCGTGAAAATATGTACTCGTGGCCTTCAAAAAATATCCCTAAGGACACTCCAAAAAATAAGATTAATAAATAAAATCTATGGATATTTCATTATATTTATTTCCCAAAAACCTCCCAATAATCAATGAAACAAATGAATAATTATTAAAAATAAATCTATTATTATTTGGTTTTCCCAAAAAAAAAAAAAAAACCCAGAAAAGAAAACACATATTCCTAAAACGATAATGTAATAAATGGATTTAGGAAACTCATCGATCCAATTTTTATGGTTGACATTAGTGTCAGTAAAATAAAGAATAATAAAAAAAATATGATTGAAATTTGACAACCATATCATTTACGTCAATAAAACAAAATTCTATAATTAAAATAAATTGCATAGACTTGGATTACATCATTTAGTAAGAAGCCAAAATTCTATAATTGAAATCCAAAATTTATTTTAAATTGTAATTTCTGTTATCAAACAAACAAACACATAAAATATGCAAAATAAATTCGATAGCTTCATTATCGATTAAAGTAAATCTAACACCCATTGATGCGGTATTAATGAATGAATTTTAATAAAATATTATTTTTGAGAGGTGAATCAAATGGTAAAGCAATGAGATTGAGAATGAGAGATTTCAACTTGAATTAGAAACATAATTGATAATTGATATGCAAAAGGGATAAATGTGAAAAAAAAATTAAATTTTTTTGTTTTTTTTCAAAAATATAAAATAAAATTAGGATTATCAAACAAAATATTCTTATAATATAATTGCGCAAATATGGAAAAAATATATAAAAATACATAGATAAATAAGATATACGTGGCAATATCTTGAAACGAACTGTAGACAGAGAAAGAGACATAGGAGTTGAAAAGTCCACTGTCCACTGTCTGTTTTATTTTTTAAAATTTAAAAAATTATTATTTAATGTTTTATAAAATTAATTGCGGATGAGTCTGACTCACTTAGACATCTGTACACAAGAGTCAACGTCTGTGTAAAGAGCCTTTATTAAGTCTAAAACAATAATTGGTTAACAAGAACCAATATATTATAAAATATAAATTTTATCGAATAAAAAAATATATCAATTTACAATATATAGAAAAACATAAATGGAATAGATTCGAAATTATTAACGGTTATATATCTTCAAAAAAATTTATAAAAGGTGAAATTAGAAAAAAAGTAATTAAGATTGGAAATGAACATTTTATTTTTCTCAAAAAATGTTTTGTTAAACCCTTATTAAATTATAATGTTGGGATTTATTTATATATATATATATATATATATATATATATATATATATATATATATATATATATAATATAAAAAAATAATTAAATATATATATAAAACATAAAAAAATAATTAAACTTTTTTCTAATAAGTTTGAAGAATTTTTATGGGTCATTTCTGATAATTTTGTGAACCATCTACATTTTTTAAGCAGTGGAGCCCGTCGAATATTTATGAGCTTGACAACCCTTCGATTCACTATCAATGTATAGTATATATTCAATAAATCGGTCACTATAAATGAATGGATTGGAGATATGAGGGGATGTAAGGGGAGAGAGAGTTGAAATATAAATAAAAAATATATTGATAATTTTTTTTTATGATGTTTTTAATAATTTTTTACTTATTTTTAAAGTTATGTTAGAAAAAAAAAAGATATTAAATGATTAAAAATAATCAGGGTATAACAAATTAAAAATAGGTCTTCTTGCGTATTCCCTAGCTGTTCTTGCGTATTCCCTAACTGCGCGCGAGTTCCCAGACAAAAAGAGAATAGGTGGCTATTTATGGTGATTGACCACTCTCCACTCTCCACTCTCTTTCCACTCTCCACTCTCCCACTCACCTCCCTGACTGACTGCCCAACAGTGGGTTTTGATTGACCTGTTTATGGTGATTTTGAAAGAATGAAATATTAGTAATATTAAGAAGAAAAATAAATTCTCAAACAAAAACTAAAAGAAATATTATGCACCGGTAGACCAAACAAATGAATAAACTCAGACTTTTTATTTTAAAAAATTAAAAAAAGAAAGAATCATGATGACAACTTTGTTCAACTGTATGGGTCCCATCGGTCCAAGGCTGATTTGCCTTTAGGTTTTTGGTGGGTGTCACTTCATTTCATTTCTGGATTCCCAATTCAAACTTTTTATTAATTATATAATATTTAAGAAAAATAAAAAAGGAAAGAAAAAGGATGAAAAAGCTGCTGCAGTCTGCACTGCAACCATTCCTATACAGTACTATTATATTATATAATAATATGTACCAAAAATAATTATATATATATTTCAAATAATAGCTGGTGGTGGGAACGCCCCGCTATTACCGGTCAGAAAGCTATGTACGAAGCCCAGCTATATTATATCAAACAAAAAATAGTGGAAACTCTCCACTCACTCTCCAGTCACCTCCCTGACCGACAGCCCAACAGTCGGTTTTGATTGAAAGAATAAATGAGTAGTAATATTGAGAAAGACGGGCAGGAGTAGGTAATTTAGACAAAGAGTGGTAGGTGGCACGAACGGCAGTTTGAGCACCATTCATTCCCCTTCATCTTCCTGGTCCTTACTCTTCATCTTCTATCGTCTACGCACTGCACCACGGACTTCAGAAAGTCTAGATTAGAAACTAAGAAAAGTCTACTCACCATCGCGGCATTAGCTAGGATTAAAAATCTGGTTCATCTCGGTAAGAAAGTGATTTTTAGAGTCATTTTGAAGAGGAATCTCAGATTTTCCTTACAAAAGTTGATTTTTGTTGATTTTTTTTTTTGTTGTAATAGGCAGAAATGGAGTAAGAATATACGGAATCGGCTTTTTTCTTCTCTAAGAAGACCGAGTTGACTCGGAATCTCAGCCGAAACATCGGACTCGGCGCGGCCCCACTCGACCGAGTTTTTGAACCCTGCAGTCCTGACTCATCTCAAATACTCTTCTTTTAGTTGCTTTCTTCTTTTAGTTTCTTCCTATTGCTGTTTTGCTTCCTTCCCTTCTGTTTTTCAACAAAACCAAATTCCAAAAAAAAAAAAAAAAACCCCACCTGTTCTCGTTTTTTGGTCAGATTGTATCAAATTATAAGCTTTTCCCTTCTGTTGTTTCTCATTTCCCTTCTGTTTTCCAACAAAACCAAATTCCCAAAAAAAAAAAACCCTAATTAGCTCTCTTTTGTCACACTGCATCAAATTATAAGCTTGTCCCTTTGTTGTTCCTCATTTCCTCTGTTTCCCAAATGTTCTCAATTTCCAAAAAAAAAAAAACCCATATATTCTCGTTTTGGTCACACTGCATCAATTGTTGGTGACTTTTCGCACTTCCCAATTGTTTTCCCAAATCCAAATCCAAATCCAAGCAACAGAGACGAAATGGCAGAGACTGTTATTGCTTTGTTGCGCTGGGAAAGCTCTACAGAGTACTTGGTTGCCCCTATTGGACGCCAGCTCGGTTATCTGTTTTGCTACCGCAGCCATGCTGAAACACTTAACAACCAAGTTCAGACGCTGAGGACGGCGAGGGATGATCAGCAAATAACTGTTGATGAAGCCACCAGAAAAGGGGATGAAATCAGACCAGCTGTTCGAGAGTGGCTGAATCGGGTTGATCAGATCACAGGGGAGCAGAGGCATTTGTATTGATGACGGATGATCAAAACATGAACTGTTTGAATGGGTGGTGTCCTAACTCATCTCACGTTATCAGCTTGGCAGAGAAGCATACAAGAAGGCGCAAGTTATTGTTGGGATCCAAACAGCCCGCAATTTCCTGATGGAATCTCATACCGTGTTCCTTCCACGGAGTGCAATCGCTAGCGGATATGAATATTTTCAGTCAAGAGACCTGTTAATTTTTGAACGACATTATGGATGCGCTCGAGAGATGATAAGACTAAGATGATTGGGGTATGTGGGATGGCGGTTCGGCAAACAAGCGTGTACCAACAAGCTAAGCAACAGAATCTGTTCACCACATGTATCTTTATAGATGTATCCTGGACTCGAGACTCGAAAAAAGATGAAGAAGAAGGGATTGTTAAAATTCAGCAAAAAACCGCAGATATGTTAGGCTTCCAATTTAAGGGGAAGGATGAATCCACAAGAGCAGATGAACTGAAGCAGAGATTGCAGAAAAAGAAGGAATCGGAGAAAGAGAATCAATCGGAGAAAGAGAAGGAACAGAAGAAAGAGAAGATCCTTATTATCTTAGATGACATTTGGAAGGAAATTAATTTGGAGAAAGTTGGAATTCCTTTCAAAGATGATCAGACAATATGCAAACTAGTGTTGGTTTCTAGAGACGCAAACGTATTACACAAAAACATGGAAGTAGGCGCACAAGAATAAAGCCAAATTCAACATTTACAAGGAGAAGAAGTTTCGCGTTTTACCAAAAGGTAGCAGCGATTCGCGGAGGGGACCAATCGAGACCCATAGCGATGAAGGTACTTGATAAATGGGGCCCACCCATCGCACTGTAACGATTGCAAAGGCATCAAAGATGAAACCGTTGTCAGACGCTAAGAATGCCGTAGGATCTTAACCGAGGAGCGTATTATGCACCAATCAATATCGAAGGAATGGATGAAAATGTATACTCATGTCTGAAGTGGAGCTACAATCATTTGAAAAGCGATGAAGTCAAATCCTTGTTCTTACTTTGTGGTTGCATGAGCTATTATGGTGATATTTCAATGGATCAAATGTTAAGGTATGCTATTGGTTTGGATTTCTTTGATGACATCAATTCATTGGAGAGAGCAATAAATAAACTAGTTGCATTGGTGAAAACCCTCAAAGCCTCAAGCTTGTTACTTGACAGTACTGAAGATGATGGAGACGGTTCTGGAGTAGGAGCCTCAAGGTTGCTTTTCATGGATGGTGACTGGCGCAGTGTCGATGCATGATCTTTGTTCGTGATGTTGCTAGAATTATCGTGATCCAAGGATCCTCATCGATTTAAGGTCAGGTGAAGACGCTCGATCCGATCAAGATCGACAGCACGAAGATGAATCCAAATTCATCTCTTTATATTGCAAAGTCGCGCCGAGCTTCCTCCCCAAGCTTCGGTATGTCCGAACTTCACTTTATATTGCGAGCGATAGTGGTGCTTCCTGAATACTATCCCCAAACAAGGTCTGGGCATGAACCAACTCAAAGTTTTAGCCTTGCTCTAATGCATTTCCCAACACTAGCCTTCAACGCTCATCCTCTCAAACTTTCGAACATTATGTCTAGATAGGTGCAAGTTGGGAGATATGGCTATAATTGGAGAGCTAAAGAAACTACAAGTTCTTAGCATGGTGGGTTCCGACATCCAACAACTGCCTAGAGAAATGATGCAATTGACCAATCTAAGGTTGCTGAATTTGAACTACTGCAAGGAACTTAAAGTAATTCCGCGGGATATCTTATCAAGTATGTCTCGATTAGAATGTTTGTTCATGAAATCTAGTTTTTCTGAATGGGCAGCCAAAGAAGTTTGTGATGGAGAAAGCAATGCTTGTTTATCGGAATTGAATAATATGCATCGTTTGAGGACGATCGAGGTAAAAATACCAAACGCCGAGTTGGTACCAAAAGCAGATACGTTTGATCACAACTTAACAAGTTATGCAATATTTATAGGTAGTTTCGATGAATTGCCAGAAACATATGAAAAATCAAAAACATTATATCTCAAAGGTGGTATTATTTAAGTTCTTTACTTAGTATTAACAAGAAATTGTTGAGGACAACCGAAGAATTGCGCTATGGGGATTGGCGCGCGTGGCCCAATTCCGCAAGGTCTTTTTTGATAACCTAAAAAACATTGGTCAGGAGGAAATGTCATGGATTGAAAATTCTCTTACTTTCCACGGGTAGAGACCTTCCCCCAACTTGAAAATGACACTTAAAATCATGGAGATGCAACAAATAATGGAAGATGGCCATGTTGGGATCAACCCAGGCCCTATTCCCTAAATTAAGATCCCGAACTTCTGCTCTACCTCAAAGCTAGTGAACTTCTCGCTACTTCCCGGGCCTCCGGAGCTGGAAACAACATCCGGCTAAATGTGTTCGAAGGCAATCCTCGATATCAATATGCCATTTTTCAACTACCAGGTATGTTCAAGCTTAATTAATAGCTAATTTCCATAGATTTTTACTTTTTTACATCATTTTTTTTAATAAATAAATCAATGCAAAAACAAGATTAAACTAGCCCATATATATGCTTATCCAGAATTCCAACTTGTGTGTTAAGAAGAGAGTACGAAGATAGCAAGAGATTTTAAGATATCATTTTACTGAAGGTACACTAATATTAAGAAAAAGTCGCCCATTTGAATTTTAAAATCTTAAGATAATAATAATGTTTTATGAGAAAAAGATAGTAAAAGAAAACTTGATTAAGATTTAGATGGAAAATGATGGCGAAATGAATATCTATTTTGTTCATTTACTTGTTTTGTTTTATAAATATAAAAAGTTTTTGTAATTCTCTTTTATTAAAATATTAAAGAAATTATTGATGAAAATAAAAGGGAATATTAAAATATTGAGTAGTTTTTTTTGAAAAGACTATTGAGTAAATATTATGACACTTTATTAATATGGTTTGTCAATAATGTAGGTAGGCATGTACCGTTTGCAAATGATATAGTATAAGTTATAATAAGCATAATTTTCAATGAGAAAATTCTTAAAAAAGAAAATAGTGTATTAATATAAAACCTTGACCTGAAACAAAAAGTATAACATTTATTTTAATAGCATTTTTAGCCTTGAATATCTTTAACCACGATACGCATTCTGGAATTAAATAAATCAGACATGAATAATAAATAAATTTGAATAAATAAATTTTAATTATAAACTTAAAATAATACCAAGTTTTTTTAAATTTAAATTAAATTTTTATAAAATCGAATTTACATTCTCAAATTTACAAATTAATTATTACTTAAATTTAAAAGTAAAATTTCTAAGTTTGATGAATTCTGTATCTAATTATTAGCTTTTGAAAGCCAAATCCTGATTTTATGAATCAAAAGATAAAATCTTAGTTAAAAAAATAAATAATATTTTTCTTGAAAAGGGAAAACAATAATCTTTGCACTGCACTAAACATTTTTCTAAAATTTTTATTGACAAAACTAAAGACTCATTTCTTTAATACAAAATTGAAAGTCTCTGTAAAATTCTTATTCAAAATTAAATGCTTTTAAAAGTTAATAACTTAAAATTTTAAAAACTAGTTTTAATTTTTAAATCTTAATTAAAAATTCTTAATTTTTAATTAAATAATTAATTTTATTTTTTGAATTTTAATTATGATTTAAAAGAATTGAATTTGGATTTTTTAGAAATTTTGAGTTATTAACTTTAATACGATAAAGCTTGAACCAAGAATTTAGTAAAAGAATTTTAATTTTGAATATTTAAAAACATGATTCTTTAGTTTTCTATCACAAATTTTAGAAATTTGTTTAAATTATGAATTTTTAGATTATTGATTTTTTAATTATTTATTTTTAATTCATAAAATCAAATTTGCATTTGAAAAACTAATAATTCTATGTAATTTTCTAAACTTAAAATTGAATTTTTTATTAAATTAAATAATAAAATTTTAATTCAAAAATTTTATAAGCTTGACAATTATTATTTTTAGTTTTAAAATTAAAATTTTCTAAAACCTAAATATTCAAATTTATTTATTTTATTCATAATACGAATTTATTTTCTTAATTCTCAAGGTTAGTGTTGTGGTTAGAGATATCCAAGGCCAGAAGTGTTATTAAAATGAAAGTACATATATTTAAAAAAAAACTTTTCTATTTTAGGATATAAATGGAAATGTGGTGAAAATTCAGGATTTAAATTGTTATTTTCCTATATTTTTTAAAAATAAAACTTTATTATTAAATTGATTGTGGTTAATAAATTTTGTACAACAATAATAATAATACTTATTTTTTTGTAATTTCAGATCTTCACATGATTTTTATGGCATAAGTGAAAAGAGGTGCATACGCTTAAAAATAATAACTGATTGATAGGAGCTAAAATAACTTATGCCAGTAGAATCCATATAATCCATGGTTATTAGAAATAGTACATTTTGTTCAAGAAGTAGTCTATAAATTTTCTATTTGCAACTTAATTGCTAATTCATTCAAGGAATTTTCTATGATTTTTACATGATTTTTAAAACATAAATAAAGTAAAGGATGACAACCTCTTGGAATTGATAAATTGCATTTCACCAAATGAAATATTATGCTTACATTTTTGCTAACTTTTCAATTGATGATATGATGTACTATTTTATAGGTATTATTCTCCAATTCTGGGAGATATTGCAATTCTCGTCTTTCCTAAAATCAAGGAGACATGGCACCATCAACTTCCACTTCTGATTCTTCTCCAATTCTATTTAATCCTAAGGTGCACAAATGAACATCTACTCAAGCTATCCCACCACACTTCTTGATCCAAAGCTTCAAGAATTTGAAAGAGATACATGTGATCATGTCGACCCAGACATGTATTTCGATGTTCAAGGATATGAGATGCAGATCATGTTCAAGATGGAGCGCACTGGGGGGGAGGCTGTTTTCTCCAATATTCTTTTTAGTTTCTCCTTATATTACTTTTATGAAATATTATGAAAAATATTCCATGGAAAATTTAAAATATTATTTTAAATATTATACTCATGAATAATAATAAATAAATATAATAAAGTAATTTAAAATTTAATTTTACATAATAAAAATGGTTAATAATACTTTCTTTTAAAAGAAAATGGTTAATAATACTTAAATAATAAAGGAATTGGAAAAAGAATGAATCTAAATCAAAATTTTAATCTTTAAAAAAATAAGCACTAATCAATACATCAAGTCTAAGTGGCTCAGGCTCGATTCAAGCTAAAGATATGGATAGGATTAAGGGGTTCGAGTCTCGATGGGAACAAATTTATGAAAGAACAAAATACTATAATCTAATGCAAAGTGAATATATGTTTATTAATTCCATGATTCCTGAGTATGTTTAATTCAATATTTTTATGTAAATTTTTTGTATAAATTATTTACAAATAATATATTTAGGTTAATTAGTTATTGTTAAATTGTTTATTTATATTTATTTTGATTTTATAAAATATTTTGGTATTAGGTGTCGTTTTTACTTTCCACAAAATAAAAAAATATGAAGTGAAAGATGATAAATATATGTTTGAATGATAAGTCCTTTTACGGTTTACCTTTTATATTTTACATTGAATAAAATAAATTTTAATTTTTATAGTTATCAAATAAAAAATTAATCACATTTTTTCAAATATTTAAATATTGATTTTTTAAAAACTTTTGTCAATAATTTTCTTATATCTTTCTTTTTTTTTTCTAAAAAAGAATATGCTTTTTTTTTTTTTTTTTTTTTTTAAATGTCAATATGTGGAAGACCAAAGCAAAATTGAATATCACCACTTTCTTATCAAGGACCTTCTTTCTTTTCGGTTTTAATTGGAAAACTAGATTATGTCCACATTCAATTTTAAATTCCATATATATATGTTGAATAAAAGTATAGGTTGAATAAAAAACCTTAAAATATTAATAATATTTTATACGTTTTATAAAAAATACAAAAGATAAAAAGAATTAACAAGAAAAAAATTAATCAAATGAAATTGGATTTAGTAATTTTTAAATGTAAAATGAAGATAAAAAGGAAAATAGAAATAAAAATTTTGTAAATTAAATAGCTCATTTTATTTTAGAGAAGTGAATAAATTCTCTATTAATAACTTATTAGTTTTTTGGATAATTTTCTAAGACTTTTACATGATTCTTTTTAGTTAAGTTAGCATTTTTAAAAATATAAATAATGCTAATAGTTTGGAAATCTCTGATGAATTACATTCCAAGAAATGAATATGTTTATATTTATTACAACTTTTCAATTGATGATGTCGTAATGTGTGGCTATTACATAAAAGTTTATTCTCTAATTTGGAGAAGTTGGAACTCTTTAACCTTCAAGAATTGAAGGAGATATGGCATCACCGACTTCCACACGATTCATTCTCCAATTTACGAATCCTAACAGTGTATGATTGTGACAACCTACTCAATATCATCCCATGTCATTTGATCCAAAGCTTCAAGAATTTGAAAGAGATAAATGTGAGCTATTGTGGGAATCTAAAACATGTATTTGATCTTCAAGGATGTGATACATATGGTGAGATCCTCCCAAAGTTAGAAATCTTGAAGTTAATACGCCTAAAGAAGCTGAAGGGTATTATTATATGCAACAATGAGGAGAATGACGACGCAAGAGGCCTTTTCTCTCCTTCCATGCTTATGACTTTTCAGAACCTCAAATGTTTATCTATCTACGACAAGTGGGGATAAGCTTAAGATTATAAAATGTTAATATTCCTATCGGTTAATACTTTAAGTTGTTTCCTTTGGTGAAAAGGTTGTTAGTTTTCTTCAATTTTTCTTTAATTTTTTGCATACTATTTTTGAAAAATACTAACAAAAACATTCCATAAAAATTTGAAATATTATTTAAATGTTATATTTGTAAATAAAAATAAAAATACTAAATTAATTTTAATTTTACATGATACAATGGATAATAAATGAATTTAAAAAATAAATAAATCTAATTAAATGCAATTTTAAATTTAAACAATAAGTAATAATAAAAATATCACAATCAGCATTTTCTACATTGCCAGATAGTAAGAATAGCTTAAAATAAAATGATTTAAATTTTTATATATATTTTAATTAAATTGCATCATCCCTTAGCATGTTTACTCTAGTATTTTTATAAATTTGTTATATATAAGATTTACGAATAATATCTTTAGGTAATTAATTACTGATAAATTATTTATTTATATTTATTTATATTTTATAAAGTATTTCTTTATTGGGAGGATATTTTGCCTACCAAAAAAAAAAAAAAATTGAAGTAGAAGATTTTAAATAGAAGTTTGCATGATACTGACACATTAGGTTGCTCCAACATTCAATTCTGTACTCCATTTTATACATGGGTTTTAAAAGGAGATGATAAATAGATAGAAGATGATTTACTATATTATTTTATTTGTGGATATTTAATGCTTTAGGTTGAATAAACAACATTAAAATATTAATTTTATGTTCTATCAAAAATAAAAATAATCAAATGAAATTGGATCGCATAATTTTTTTTATGTAAAATTGAAGATAAACCACGGTCATTTTATTTATTTATATGTTTTTGTTTTTTCTATTATTTTATTATAGGTTGTAGCGTAATAAGAAATGCATTATCTTTTTAACATTAATAAATACATTATCTTTTTTAAAACAAGAAATACACTATCTGGCTCCTTAATAATTAACTTATTTATTTATTTATCTAATTAAATTAAATAGTATACCTTGGTTATAAAAGAAATTTTTTTGATGATTCTATTTTTATTAAAATATTGATGAAAATATCCATATTTATGAAACTATTAATAAAACTAAATAAAAATATGCAAATTTGAGATAAACTTTAAAAATATTAACATAATAAGCAATGTATAAATATATGAATGATTGAATTAATAGAAAATATAAGCAAAAGGTATAAAAATAAATAAAAATAATTTTTTTTGAAAGGTAATCACTTTTGAATATTGCAACGTAAAGAACCGTCACTATTTGAATTTGAACCCCTCCTCTCGACATGTTTGCCCTTAAACATCTTTAACCAATTGAGTTAGACATGGGACACCATATAAAACTATTTAATGATTGGTAACATGGTAAATAATATATTATATACAAATATGGATTCAACTTATAATAAAATGAACAAGTATTAAAAAATGAACAAAAAAATGAAAATTTTATATAAAGGACAAAACATGAGAATAATAGCTAATATAAAGATGCCTTGAGGCTTTACTTAAATGGTAAGGGAGGGACATAGTACTACAACGAGCACGGCAAAAATAAATAGGTGTAAAAAACATATAAAAGATAAATATGATCAAAGAAATATTTTGATATAAATTAATATTATTTTAATTTAATAATGGAGGGAAAGGAGATATACTAACATTTTGATTAAAAAACCCAAGTTGAATAAGAGACTTTAAAAAGTTCTTATGTTTTCAAATCTTCCTAAAGAAATTGAAATAATATTTTGAAGGGAAAGTAATGAACTAAATTAAAAATCACTCCTAAAACTATTTTTTTAAAAATAAAAATAGATTTAAAAAATGAATTTGTTAAAGTATATTTATGATTTAATATGAAATAATAAATGGTTGTATATGAAAAATAGTTATGATATATGAAATAAATGAATGATTGTTTGTTTTTGCCAACTAAAGCTTTTGACCACCAACCAGAAAATTTGATTCCTTTTAATTTGATTTGTAGAAGTTTTTTATGACCTCATGTTCTCTGCCTATGACAAGAATGAAGATGTGAATATTCGAGAGTTAATGAATTATGTTTGAGAAATATTTTTATATTTATCATAAATTTATGACGAATGATGTTATGTATTATGATGTATCTCTATTGTAGGTTTCATTCCCGAACCTGGAGGAGTTAAAACTCAGTGGTCTTTCCATGTTGAAGAAGATATGGCATCCCCAACACAAATTCTTCGACAAATTACAAATATTAAGTGTAGGTGCTTGTCCACGGCTAGCCAATCTTATCCCATCTCATTTGATACACAGCTTCCAAAATTTGAAAGAGTTAGATGTGTATAATCAGGAAGTCCTAATATGTGTTTGATCATCAAGGACTTAATAGAGATGATGAAATCCTCCAAAATAGAAATTCTAAAAGTTATGAACTACCTAAATTGAGGCTTACCTTCACGAGACAAGAACGACAACATGTTTTGGAGCACATTAAAGAGCTACATGTCAAATGCGGGAAGATCTAGATGAGAAGGTTAGTTTTTCCCATATTTGTTTTTCTTATGCCACTTGAAATATTTAGAGACATTTACCATAAAAATAAAATATTTTTTAAAAAAGTATGAAACGAGGACATTAATCTTTAATAATAATTTGGTTAAATTAAATTTAAATAATAAACAATTATGAATAATACTTAAATTACAAATAAGTTGAAAAAATAAAATTTTAAAGTGAAAAATTAATTTTAAAAGGATAAATGTATTAATATAAATAATATCTTTAAAAAGGCAAAAAAAAAAAAAAAAGGTAGTTATTATTATAGTTTAGAAAGAAAAAATATTAGGTGCTAATTTAAATATTTGCAATGAATTGGAAAAGAGAATTAGTGAAAATTTAATTCAAATGATAATGTTATATTTATAATTAAATAACATTTGGGAAAATCGTGTTAAGATGTTATATGATTAATTTAACATTTTACTTTTTGAAAATATAAAAAGAGAAATATATTTTATTTCATAAGTAAGGAGACTAATTAATTTCACTCTTAAAAACAATCACCACGCTTAATAATTTTATAATTTAGTTTTTAAAAACACTGCGGGATCATAAATAAAATATAATGGTGTTGAAAAACAAGAATAAAGTTACAATTTTTAATTGTAAAATATTAACACTAATATTAAAAAGAAAAAGGGAAGCAATGTGTTTATTGGAATTTAAATAAAAAATTATAAATATAGCAATGAAAAACAAATTTAAAAGGGAAATTGTTATTTTTTTGTATTAGCAGCTCGAGTTATCGGAAGATAGACTTTGTATTTTAATGTTTATTTACGACTTTAATTTACAATTAGTTATTGTTTTTCGAATGTAGGTTTCATTCTCTCCTAATTTGGAGGTGCTGGTTTTAGAAAGATTTTCCAAGTTGAAGAAAATAGATTTTGGAACCGAGCCAAAATTAAGAAAACTAGTATTGAAGAAGTTACCTAAGTTAAGCAATATTATGAGCAATGGTGATGAGAATGCCGTTAGAAGTGTCTTTGTCCATTCCACGTTCAAGAATTTTCACAATCTCAAAATTTGGACATCAGTGATTGTGGGATGGAGGATAGGAGAAATGTTTATATTCACGCTAATGGTGTAGAGTGTCTACTAAAAAGTTAGTTTTTTTCTTTTTATTTTTTTAAAATTTTTCTCTATACTATTTTCTACGTTCTTTTAAAATAATGATTAAATTACATTTATTATCCTTATTTTAATATTTTAAAGCATTAAAATCCAAAAACTAGATATTTGGACATCATTTCTTTTTTTTATAATTATTTTCAAAAAATATATTATTTTTTTGTGAACATCAAAATAGACGAAATATTTTTTCAAAAAGAAATATATAAACTTTTTCTTTGTATCGATTATGTAGTTTTTTGTAATTTGCGTAGCCATATGCTTAGCTCGATTAGTAGAGCATTCAAAAAGTTTAAAAGGCAAGACATCTAGGAAGGGAGGGATCTCGGGTTGGTACCAATGGGGATAATTTCGCTACGTTGTAACAAATTGATTAATTGGCAAAAAAAATAATTAATTTTCAATTCTTCATACTTTTAATGTTTAAATTTAAATTATATTTATTGAAAGATATTAATTATATATAGTTGTTTGATTTTTGGGGAAATTGTTTAGAATGAAAATAACTTTTTATTCAATGAATGAAAAAACTAAAGAAATATACATATGTATTTTTTTGTGCTCCAAATTTTAATTTGTCTTATTTTAGGTACATCTCCAACCTTTTCATGATAGTAAGAAATTTTGGAAAAAAAAAATGACTTAATAATATTCTGGATTTAAAGTTATTACCCTCTAGCATGTTTAATTCAACCTTCTTATATGCAGTGCTATATAAAGTACTCCTTACAAATAATATCAATACATTAATTAATTATTGATAATTTATTTATTTTATATAGCATTTTAACTTTATAATATTTTTTTTCCTTAAATGGTATTTCAATTTTTACAAAATAAAAAAATTGTCATCAAATATGTTTATCCCAATCACAACTTTTCAACTAATGTTATTATAATTAATATTGTGTCTTTGCTACAGCTTTCATTCCTTGGTGGAGTATCTAATTATGAAGCTTTTGAATCGGGAGGAGGAGCTTCGAGTTTCAACAAAATTATGGATGCCTTGAGAGACGATAATGTCTACTCCATTGGAGTAGTGGGAATTGGGGGCATGGGCAAAACCACACTTGTGAAACAAGTTGCTCAACAAGCTATGCAACACCACTTGTTCACCATGCAAGTCTACTTTGATTTATCCTCTACTCGGCATTCGAGTATTCTTCAAGTACAAGATATTCAACGCCAAATTGCAGAAATGTTAGGCTGGGACTCTATGTGGTTGTACCAGTTTGAAATTGACAAAGCAGTTGAAATGAAGAAGAGACTAAAGAACGAGAAGATCCTTATAATCTTAGATGACATTTGGAGAGAGATTGATTTGGACCGAATTGGAATTCCTTGTAAAGATGATGATGTGAAAGAATGCAAAATAGTGTTCACTTGTAGAGATGAAGAGCTATTATACAAAGGCATGGGCGTACAAATATGTTTCTGATGGAACTCTACCACGAAGAAGCTTGGACTTTGTCCCTGAGACAATAGGTTTTGTGATTCCATGGAGAGAACCAGCGAGATCATCAACCACTCAAGTGGTTGAAAAATGCGAGGGTCTACCACTTGCGACTGTAACAATTGCCAAGACACTGAAAGATGAGACAATGGTTGTATGGGAGAATGCCTTGGAACATCTCAAGGATCGCGCAACAAGTAAGATGGTTAACTCATGTCTGGAGTGGTGTTATACCCATTTGAAGCAGGATGACCTTAAGTCGTTGTTATTACTTTGTGGTTCATTGAGCTATGATGGTGATATCTTAATGGATCACTTGCTACAATATGCTATGGGTCTAGATTTGTTTGATTGCATCAACTCCTTGGAGCAAGCGAGAAATAGATTGCTTGCATTGGTAAAATCACCTCAGAAGCCTCAAAAAAAAATTTGATTTACTTAGAGATCATCGTCTCAGATAAAAGCGATTTTAATGAACAAAGATATTTCAGGATTTGATCTTCACGGATCCTTATAACAAGTTTGTGAGGATGCATGATGTTGTTTATGATGTAGTAAAGAAATTGCATCCAAGGATCCTCATCCATTTTATAGTCGGACAAGTTGTTGGATTGGAAGAATGAGTCGAGGAGACCTTGAATCCGAAAATTGCACTTTCATCTCTTTACATTGCAAAGCGTGGATGAAGACGACTTCCTCAGCATTGGTATCAATAGAACTTCTGTTTTCTATTGCCAGAGACAAGCCCATTGCTTTGAATATACCGAACACATTTTCAGGGATGAAAAAACTCGAGTTTTAGATTTGCCCAGAATGGACTTTGAAGAACTACCTTACATCGCTCGATTCCACTTGCACCAATCTTCGGACATTGCGTCTAGATGGGTGCTACAAGTTGAAGGGCATTAGTGGAATTGGAAAGCTAACGAAACTACAAGTTCTTAGCAGATTAAGGAATCCAGGATTGCACGATGAAATGGTGCAATTGTCGATCTAAGTAGTGAATTTGAACGATTGCGAGAAGAACTAAAGTAATTACGAATTATTTTATCAAGTTTGTCTAGATTAGAATGTTTGGACATGACAGGTTGCTCTAACTCTCAATGGGCGACAGTTGAAGGTGATCATAGCAATGCTAATGCTTGTTTATCGATCTAAAATCATTTGTCTTCTTTGACAACTTTATCCATAACAATACCAAATGCCAAAGTTGCTACCAAAGGCATTTCTATTTGTGACTTGACTTAAGATATCTGATATATAGGTTGTTGTTGCATGGGATTTGAACCAACAAAGCATTGAAGCTTCACAAAGTTAATGAGAGGCTTAGATTTTGGAGATGGAATTATCAATTTCTTTGGAAGAAGTGAAGAACTAGTGTTCTCGAAATTAAGTGGTACTAAATTTCTTCTTAGCCCATCAAATAGGATGAGTTTTGCAGAACTGAAGCATCTTGATGTTTATGGGAGTTCCGATATTCAGTATATCATTGATTCAACGGATCAACAATTTATGGAACAAGGTGCTTTTCCTCTATTGGAGTCATTGTCCCTTTGGGATCTGAAGAACTTGGAAGAAGTATGGCATGGCCCAATTCCGATAGGGCCTTTTGGTAACATAAAAACTCTTAGAAGTGTTTTTATGTCCCAAGTGAATATCTCTTTTGGCTTTCCACGGCTAGAGGCCTTTCCCTACTTGAGAGTATGAAAATTGAGAATTGTAACGCCATGCAACAAGTAATCGCATATGGAAAGGAGTCAGAAGAAAAAGATGGTGGGACCAACTTGGAACTATTCCCAAACTTGCGAACCTTAGAACTCATAAATCTACCACAGCTCATCAGTTTCAGCTCTAAATCTACAAATGAAAGGCAGCCACAAGTTCGATTTTTCAATCATAAGGTACGTTGAAGCTTTTTACTCCCTCTCTCTCCTTTTATATATATATTTCTTGATTTTTTTAACATGCACATAGATTATTGATCATTAATAATACATTTCTTAAAGTATTTGAAACTTTAATCTTAAATGATGTGAAATAGTGAATAATAAATAAAATTCTTAGCTTTTTTTTAATCTAGTATTGGTTTTGAATAGCGTTTCTCAAAATAATTTGAAATGTTAATTTAATTAATATAAAAATATTGAATAATAAAGACAATTTAAAGAGATTGAAAAAGAATAAGGTTATAAAAATTAGTTTTAGAAGTATTAAATATTAATAGTAACGAGTATAAAAATAATGGAAAAAATTACAAGTGTTTTGGATATTAGGAATAAACATAAATAAATTCAAAGCGAAATTATTGAAATATTTTACAAGAAAAAGGAAACTAAAAAAAATGAAATTATAGAATTTAGTATTCACAGAAAATAAAAGTACAGGTGATTGAAAATAATTTATTATTATGAATAAAAATAATTTAGGGAATGAAAATCTCCCTAATTGCTTCATTTTTTTTAACTATAATTAAACTTGTGAATAATCCAAGTTGATGAATTATATTTAGGGAATATATTTTTATATTTATCATACATTCAAATTGATAATGTGATGTATTCATATTATAGGTTTCATTCTCTAAGTTAGAGAGATTGACACTTCGTGATCTAACAAAGTTGAAGCCCATAGAGCTTAAATTCAAGAATGGATTGAAGATAAGAATATAGCATGAAAAGGTTAGTCTTCTCCCATATTTTATTTTTGTTTTTTTCTCCCGTACTTTTTATTTCTCTTTATACTATTTTATAAATCATTGATAGAAATATTCTATTGAAAAAATTACGTAAAAAATGGTATAGATATAGTTTATTTAGAGATTAATTATCATTCTTTCAAGATATAGTCAAATCAACCTTATTTTTATTTTAAAAAAACATATTATTTATATTTAGTAGGTCAAAAAACAATTATGAATATTTTATCTATTTGCATCCATATATAACAATTAACTTCCTTTCTATTACCAAAATCTTTGGTGATTGAAGTGTAAAATCACATGATGAAGTTGTATATGTAATTTAGTATTATAAGTAGGACGAACTCGGAGTAAGGCCTAGGAGGCGGAAAGGCCCCCTCACTCAAAAAATTTTCTTTGTTTCTAAGGGAATCCAATCAAGTAGGAAAATATACCCCCAAAGCCATAATTGTATACCATTAAATTAAAATGCCCTTGACTCATTTTTTTAAATTTTTATTTTTATAACTATTCACTTGGAATTCTGATTGTAGTAATTTGCTCTCAAGTTTGAACCCCATTCCCTCCCATCCCTATATGCATAGCACTTATTATTTCTCATGCCCATTTCTAGTTCCTCTTTGTAAGCTTTAAAGTAATTTAATTTATATTTTATTTTCTTCATAGCTAAATTTTGTTGTTTCCCAAAATTTGAAGGAAAATCAAAGGAAAGAAAATATGAAAAGAAAAATAAAAAAGAAAAAAATAGAATTAAAATTTCCTATAAAATTTTTATTTGCTTCCTTAAATCAATTTTATTTATTTAAAACTCATCAATATAAGATTAAATAATTTTAAAATAATATTTAAATTTCTAAGAAATTTTATTTATATTGATTTTTTCTTTAAAGAATTATGAAAATTATTTTCCTTAGCCTTTTTCTTTTCTTAATATTTTTGAGGAAGCGAACACAACATTTTTATCGATTCACTTGGAATCAATGTTTTAAAAACCAAACCGATGGTCGAACCGAAAAAGTTACTCTTCACGATTTACTGGTTGGATCGATAATCGAACCACGATTGAACCGATGTTGTCATAAATATATAAATTATATTTAAAAAATCAAAAATACATAATCTATTACTTAGAATTGTAATTAAATTCTAGAGATTTTCTTTGCGAATTAAGCGAGTGGAGTTGAGCCTCTTTGCATCAAAGGAGTAGGGGAAAAAAAATGGAAGAGAATAAATTTTATAAATTTATTGGAGTGGAAAAGAATTTTGATGAAAAAGCTGGAAAATGGGGCGATCCTAGAGAAACCCATGAGAGGCTCTCAGTCTTCGGTTGCCACTTTACCTAAAAAACGAGTATATATATGGTCCTAGGGTGAAATGGGCTTGAAATTTGGTCAAAATATCAAATTTCAGTTTTTTTTTAAGGTTTCTGCAGCGTTTCTGGTCGCAACAAAGGTTTCTTGTCGCGACACTGGTCGCGACGTACTGCTTGTCCCGACATCGGTCGCGACATACTTTCCTTGTCGCGACATACTTTCCTGACAACAGCCTGTTTTTTTTTCTCCAACTTGTCGGGGCCATAACTTCTTCATTTTAACTCGGATTTGGGCGTGTGAGTACTCGTTGGAAAGATCTTTGAATGTAGAATCAGCCATGAAGGAATTAGAACCATTTGATGTTCGGATAGTGCAGAGAAAGGAATTAATCTTTCGATGCTTGTTGTGAGACTCTAGGTTGACTCCTCTTTTTGCCGGAAGCCTATATTTCCAGTTTACTATAAATGCAATTACGAGGTGTGTGAAATTATTTTCGATTATTGTGAAAAGTGTCTCGAGGCGTAATTACACCCTTTGAGATACGTCATTAATGTTCTATGTTTTTATTGCGTGATTTTGTGTTTAGTGCGTGAAGGCCAATGCTCTAGCATTATGATGTATATGGGAATTATGTTTGCACGGTTAGTGCACAAGAATATTATATGTATGGTTTAATGTGTATAGGAAAGAGGTGAATGCTAAGGTTAGGAACTATAACCTTAGGAATTTGGATAAGGAGATGAACATGAATGTTTTAAATTTAATTATGAGTGGTTGTAATTTAGCACCACTTGGAAATGAAGCAGGTCGTTAAGTAGTTTGTCGAATCTATTAGTAATTGGCATATGCATTGCTAATTTGACTGAAATGAAAATTTATTGAATCTCGTTGCCATTTGACATATGTAGATGGCTAGTCGAGGGAGAGATTTAACTCTTCTAAGAGATTAGAGTTGCGCAGCGGAAGCGTGGTGGACCTTAGGGTGGTACACGTATTGGTTGTTAATCTCATTCTTGACATGTGAGTTGTGACCATCGGGGTTATCGATGAAGTCCAGACCTTAAGCGGGGTTTCTCATGGCCAGACACGGTCGTGGAGTTAGGTAAGGTTACATATGCACATGATTGGATGTGTATGTGTGTGGAATTTCGGGACGAAATTTTTTTTAAGGAGGGGAGAATGTAAGACCCGAGAAAATTCCAATTTTCTCAAAAAGGGCACAATGGTAATTTAGAGTGGAAATCAGATTTTCAGAGTTAACAATCTCAGGATGGCGAAGCGGACGCTGCCGTTGAAATCGTCTTGCGGGATTGGCTCTACGTCGAATTTCGTTGGAATTCCGAGGTGGTCGGGATTTCACGTTTTTCGAGGCGTGGGGTGTCGGATGACACATGGCAGGAGGAGGAGATGCCACGGCAGCATATAGCAAAAAGTGACACTTGGCATTGAGAAAGAATGGCTCACATTGGAGTCACATGGAGGCATGGATTCCATGGCTCCGCGATTAGCCATGTGTGGGAATTGAATCATAAGCTCACATGAAAGTAAGTAATGGTGGATGATATCATTACAAAGTAGTTTAAGAAATAGAAAAAGAAAAATGGAAAAGTGTTGGCAGCGAATGGGTAGAGGAAAGGAGGAGGGAAATTCTTGTCCTTTTGGCCAGAATGAGTGCTTTCTCCAAAAAGCGAGAGAAAATGACAAAAAGGAGAAGAGAAAATGAGGAGAAATGAAAGGGAAATGAGATGAGAAAAGAGAAAAAGGAAAGAAAAGCAAAAAGGAAGGAAAAAGAAAGGAAAGGAAAGAAAAGAAAGAAACGGTTCTTAGAGAAAAAAGGGAGGAAAGGAGAAAGGAGGAAAGGGGAAAAAGAGGATTTCCGGGTTTAGGAAGTAGTGACGTTAAGGTCAGTACTAAAGTTGGTGCACGCGACGAGATCTACGTGTGGGCGCGAAAAGTTGGAGTTTTGACAAACTCAAGGTAGGATATTTCCTACTTGGCTTATTTTTTAGCCCTAAAAGGCTTTATAATGGTAGGGGTTCTTTGTGGGAGGCGGCTGAGAGGCCATGTAAATTAGTTGACTTTGGAATTAAAGTGTCAGATTTCATGACCCGGTTTATGATCGGCGACTTTGGGGAGTTAGGGTTTGGGTAGAAGCCCAGAAAGTTTCTAGGTGTGGTGGTTTGTTGTTGTGAAAATGATGCTTGGAACCGGATTGGTTCATGTTTGCGAAGGGGCCGTGAGGTACCCTGTTGAATGGTCCAAATTTTGAGACCTTGTTGTGTGTTATGGCTCGCTTGAATAACATCTTGGGTGTGGAAATGTGATGTTGATCATGCTTTTGATGTATTAATATGTTTTGCATGAGTAGATTATATGTATAAATTAAATTATCATGGTATATAAATGTTTCATGTAGTGCTCATTCATGCATGTAACATGAGAAAAATGCATTGGCATCCTGTGCATTTCATATACCACCCAGTCTCATATCAGCGTCCCGGTCGGGTGTGGGTGCGGGGGTGGGTTTGTCGCGAGTGTTGGTAGAGTGGGTCGTGTTTCGGGAAAAATGGGACAAAGTCGAGTTAGAATTATGAGTGTGTAAATAATCAAATGATAAATTACGTTTGGGCGGGCGAGTTGGGAGTAGATGGGGTGAAGTCACGAGGTTCACGAGTTAGACATGAATCCAGACGATGTAAGTTCGTGAAAATGTTAAAGAAAAGGCGTCTGGCGTCTATGGTATGGCCCGAGGAATCGTGACCCACGAATAAGAGAAAGGAATCAAAAATCGGAGTTTGATAAAATAAAATTGGAGGGTGTCGATGGTTTGATGCGTAGTGTATATGACGAGGTTTTAGTCACAGCTTGGCATTCCAGTGTGAGGGAGTCGAGTTGTACTCGAATTCGGGGCGTGAGGGTTGCATCACAAATGCGTGATTATAAACGCGTTTCATATAATAGTAAATAATTGTATGGAATGTGATTAATTGTTTATATATGCCAACGCATATGCATTTTAGGTGGGGAAGTAGCCCTTGTAGGAAAACTTTCTGCGAGGCTTTACTTTCATGTCATTGTCACCCCCTTTCGAGTGCAGGAGACTGTCGGGGGAGACGGTGCAGCGATTAGAGGTACCTTTTGAGAAGAAAGAAAGCAGCTATGTGGCTTTGGTAATGTCTGGTCTTATAAATATTTGTAAAGCAGACATGGAGACTATAATAAAATAGTTGATTATTTTGTTTTATGAGTATGGATGTATGGGCCCCATGTGGCTATTTTACTCATGTGTGTGTCTCGTAACACGAGACATATAGATTTTTCGCAGGTTGACGGGTAGTCAACGGACACCCCGGGTTTGGGGCGTCACATGCACTCAATAAACCATTCAATCTATCAAAAGATCATCTCAGACATTGAATTAGCCCCATAGATGTATGCTTATCAGAAAGCATACAAAACCATTAAGCATCTCTTCATAATCTGATACCCATTATCATGATTTATAGTGTCGGTCATTTTAATACATTTAATTCTTTGCTTAAAGAACAGAAGCTACACTCATTTATTAGCATGACCTTTCGATTAAAAAAACATAAGCTATTCTATTAAAAATAGAGGGAAAAAAAGGATTTGGCATTAAATCCTATTAGAATATCCAAATGCCCTTATTGACATCTCTCTGTTTGAATCTAATGGAATAAGCAAATGCCATCAAGGATACTCCACAAGGTACACAATTAAAGTTTTCAATAAATCAAAATTCTCACAAAAAAATGCCGAGTTTATGGTAGTAGAATATGAGAAATATAGTGAAAAGAGCAGTGAACCCCAAGTTTAGGAACCATTAAGATCTTAAAATAATAAGTGGAAAAAGAATATACATATGTAAAAGCCCTTCATCTAAAGCATCTTTCACTCGCTATAGAAGATCAAAGAGAGCAAGGACTGAATTTAACAAGCGGAAAATGCCAAGTCAGCGAATTAACATTTATTCGACATGGGAGTAGGGTTGGAAATCGAAAATACAAAACACTCGGTAAACTCACCCAATTTAGAGCCCAGTCCATAGCGATAATGATAACAAAATCCCACAGGAAATGGGCCGGCCGTGTTGCCCAACGTTGCCCCAGCTCTTTGCAAGTACAGCAGCGAGAGGAAGTTAGGGTAATGTCGAGTGAAGGCGGCTTTATAGTCGTTTTGATGCCAAAAACATCAAAACAACGTCACTTTGAATTTAAATTTTTTAAAAAACTATATATATATTGAGCAATTCGATTACGTAGTAAATCGATCGGTTTAGCCAGGTTGCCTTGATTGATCAGCCCCGGTTCAACCAGTTCAATGTCGAGGTTCAATCGCATTCGGTTTAATCATTGAACAAGCAGAAGCGATGGCCCAGAGTTAGCAGTCGAGCCGGCCAGGTCGGTCGATTTTGAAAACATTGGGTGAAAGGTTTGAAAATAGATAGATAAAATATGAAGCGATAAGTTGGTGGGAAATAGGCGAAAGCAAGTCATTTGAGGCCGCGAGAGGAAATCAAGGCAAGCTATATATATATATATATATATATCTCATATACTCTACCATATATATATATATATATATATATATATATATATATATATATACCTCTTCTATATATCTTTATATATATATATATATATATATATATATAGCTGTAATGTAATGTCCAATGTGTGTGTGTGTGTGTGTGTGTGTGTGTGTGTGGGAATATCTATCTAAAATAGAATATAAATAAAGGGAAATAAAGATTCATCAAAGAATAAATATATTATATAAAATTGAAATGAATTAGGATTCTGAAGGAGTAGGAAATACAACACCCAAATATCAAATAGGAAAGAAAATCAATTAATTACCATACAAATTGAGAGAGAAAAAAGAAATGATTAAAATTAGGAAAGAGATTTTAATACCCAAGATGAAGATTAGGAAGAAGAAAATTAATTACCAAAAAAATAGGAAATGTAAAGACATTAACTGAACAATGTATATCACTAGGAAAAAGGTCATTAATATAATAGGTTAATCATGAAAAAGGAGTGAGAAAATGGCCTGAAAAAGAATCAATACGCTCACTTACTGGGCGCCTTAGTGAATCCCTTTTTGCTAAAGTCGAAAGTCAGGCTTAGAAAGTCAATACCCACATCAAGAAGATGTCTCTTTACATCATACTTTTAGTAAATAATTTCCACCACACCCATAAATATGACACCTAGACGTTAATAAATCTACCTATATTGAAGCAAACGAGGGCTGTGAAATGGACTCAACATTGGAACAGCCATAGAAATTACTCTTTTAGGTAATATAGAAAGGCTTTTAGAATCCAACAAAGAAGAAAGATTTTCCCAATCTCTTAAGTTTTCTTCTTTATTTTCACTACCATTTCATTTAGTTCACCTCCCATTGATAAGAACCCTAAAAAATGACTTTACATCCATCACCATTTCCCCACATATACCACTAATCCCCTAGTCCTCTTTTAGAAAACATCAGTAGCATGGGCATCCATGAACACGATTCCATACGATAGAAAAGCCTTAAATTACATCGCACAAGCATAACTAGAATTGAGACACATACGTATCAAAAAAAAAAACTAAATTGAAAACATACTACGATTGCATCACCTGCAACTGCGACAAACCGAGTGGCACTTGACTACTAGTCTAGTGAAAACAAAGGGGAAGAGGTGAAATCAATTTGACATGACAAATATCAAGGAAGTCTAATTCAAGTTTTTAAAAAATCATCATCCTCCAAAGCAGGTTATAACTCACTAATTTCCTTTTACTTATTGACTTGCACCAAAGAAAATAATTATAAATTGCACTCTGTTTTTTTTATTTCAAAGAATATGGAAATGTCTAAGTCTTTCGGTTGAAAAGAAAGTGATAACACAACCAACAAAGCCATAACCAAAATATTTCATTATGAAGTTATCAAAGATTCCAAATAAGAATTCAGAAAATCAAAAAATTTTAGTGGTAATAGAAATTTGAGCACATTGAGATATTATGATAATGAGAAATAACAATACCTAATTGCATAGAAAATAACTCTTCGTGGTTAAAAAAAAAAAACCTTTCCCTTTCATAAGTTGTGACAACCACCCATAGCATTTGTTTCAACAAACTATTTTGTTGAAAATACCTATATAAAACATTAAATATCATATTTCATTACCCACGATGACAACTACCGGGTACATCAAATCTCAAGGGAGGCAGGCGTGGTGGATCATATGGGCTACTTTCTTGGTTTAGTTGCTAAGCAAACTAATGCAAATAAATGAACTTTGGAATCCCATATTTTAAGTCTGCATTAGTTTTAAATTAGTGAAGGAGAAAGAAAGAAAGAAAAAGAAGGTAATCCCTAATTATTGGTCTCAGCAAAGAAGAAATCGGCTTTTCTCCTTTTTTTTTAGTTCCTTATTTTCACCATATAGTCTATTATACAAATGGGTGATTTTGATTTGGAAAGTATGTGCAGGTGGAGATTCTCAGAAGGAAAATGGAGGGATTGTCAAGGGGGGTCTTGTTAGAGAGAATGAAGAGGAGTATGGGTCAATGCTCTCTGAAAATAGTTACATTGCCGGTTAAGCTACCCATCTAGACGAATCGAGACACACGGATCTTCTTGTTCCCTTATTACCAAAGCGCATCGGAATTAGAGAACTTATTCCTAATTTGTTTGTTGCTTACACTTTATTATGCTCCTTTTATTGATGCATTAGGAGAGCTAGAGAACAATTTATGCATAGGATTGAAAGAATTCCATATGCAGGAGGCAGTGTCTCATGAAGAGCACGGTTGCTCAGGGCGTTGCAAGGTTATAGTTCGGAGGATTATGGAGCAAGTTAGGACAGAGACCGAGCAGTGGTCTCAAATGCGAAATCTTGGAGGCGGGTGAGGAGATGGAAAGAGCGAGACTCTTCTTAGGACTTTTGGGAAGATCGAGCTCTTGATTCGGAATATCTAATCAATACCTGCGTCCGTATGAAACTCTAAAAAACACATTACACCTAATTGTTGTTCTATGTTGTCTTCCTGCGAATCACGGATATTGAATTTAGCTTATTGAAAGCTAGCTATCTTTAGTTAACCATCGGGGCGCCTTGCTTGCTTGCTTGATTCTTTTGTCATAATGTTCATATTGGACCATAACACACCTAAACTCCTAAGGAAACAAACATTTACTTGTGCCACCATTTGGTAAGATTTTCCTTAATTTCACCAGGTCACAGTATTAAAGGCTTGTATGTATAAAGGTCTGAGGGGAGATTAGAGTTTCCAACTTCATAAAACATACCTCAGAAACTTTTGTATCTTATTTTAATGGTCAAACATTTTTCTTTGTACTCATTGTTGGGCCTTTTCTACCGTTGGGTTAAATTTGCTTAGACCATACCTCCTTACAAGCTCTATTTCATTCACTAGGTGGAAGAATAGAGCTGACGGTCTCTTCTGGCCAATGAGAGCAAATGAGCTAAAAGCACAACGAAATGCTATTCATGCTAAAGGAGGAGATCCACAGCTTAAGGAAGGAGCCAAATTTAGAAGCAGCACGGGCTGCCACCGCACAAAATAAGTCGGAGGTATTTGGTTTTAGTATGTCATATGAAGGAGAAAATCAGCCGACGAGGCTGGCTATACACACGGTTACGCTCTTCTCCCACCAAGGCCAGTCCTGTAGGAAGTAAACAATTTGGCTCTTATGCTAAAGGCGAAACCGGTAAAGCTATTTTCCCCTTGCATTGCTTTTTGACCCACGACCCCTTTGCCTTCCCAGATTAAGTAAACCTTACGGGAATAGGCGAGTGGGATTCTCATGACGAATTCAATGAGTAACAAATGTAGTGTATATTCTTTCTTTTCAATTTGTATGGCCCCATGTGTGTGAGCTAGACTTCTTGAAGGGAGTCGGTCAACTTTCCTTTGAACTAATTTCTAAGCTTGCCTTCATAACAGGCAAGCAAGCTGACTAAATCAAAACTATTCTAACTCTAAGAGAAATTTTGAAATATTGATTATTATGATTGTTTATGACTTCATAAAGTTACGTGCTAAAGTTGAATATGAATTTTTGGTGTATTAGTTTTTGTTGTGTTACTATTTTTTGGACACTTGTGTTTCAGCCCTTAAATGGCTTGATTTGATTAAGGAATAATTATAAAGAAGACATGAAAAATGTAAAAATACTTAGTATCATAGTATCTAAGTATTATTATTTTTAATAAATCATAAATATTACTTTTAGACAATTTAAAAATGTTTATAGTGCACGTTTATCAGAAAAGAGATAAGAAAATCAAGATTATAGCAATGAATTAAAGATTTATAATTTTTAAAATTATTTGATCTTTTTCAATCAAAAAAAAATTGTTTATTCTTTTAAGAGTTGAGGGAGACTTGGACCATTATGTTTTTCATCTCGGAAAGCAAGCTTCCACGTTGTCATGGTGCATTAAAGTGAAAGTTACTATTTTCGAGCATTAATTTGAAGTAATTTTTTCCCACTCTTTTTTATTCCTTTCAATACCTACCCTCTTCTCATTCTATCCATTATCCTTGCCTACACAACATTGCGTATTAACATGATTTTAAAGCCAATGGTTGATTTACACAAAATTAGAGACCATAAAATTTCATGGTAATTACTTAGGAAAGTTAAAGAATAATTAATAGGCGAACAAATTGTTGTGGCCGTAATTTGTTTAAGCACATTCTGCTTCCAATTTTTCTTTTGTGACTCTGGCTAGTGTCATATGCAAATGGATGCACTTAATGATTAACTGTCAAAATGGATACAAGCATTATATCAAACAACAAACCATCTAAATTATTTCAGATGTGTAATCCAATGCCAACATTAACTCAAATAAAAATCGGCACACATAGTAAGCACATGTTACTTGTTATCTTCTTTCAAATGCGATGCACCTGGCATTGAGCAGGAAAACATTACGACATACATTCATGCTCATGGAACAATTTTGTTATCTTGAATTGAGAAACAATAGCCAAATAAAGTAGTAACAAAATTTTGAATGGAAAAAATGTAATAGCATATTATATTTGTTTTGTTCAAGGAACATATATGGCAATCTGACTAGTTTTGCATGGTGTCTAAATCTATTGACAATGTCTAAGGCATGAAAATTCTTTCATACCAAATGTTTCGATTTAATAAGGGTAATTTCAGAGAAGGAAGACAATGTAATGTAGTCAAAGATCCCTAACTAGTTGTTTCTTCATAATGTGAAATGAGAATTTTAAGGTTGTTACAATGGTACATCATTTCTTTAACAAAAGTAAGCATAGCGAGAAAGTTTTGTGTCTCCTATTTATACAATCGATGATCAATGAAAAGCCATTGCACAGGCTCTTAGAATTAGTACCAATCAAGATTTGTCAAATTCAACCTCTCAAAGTACTCCTTTGTCGAGGAAATTTGAAATAAGTCGCTATATAGTTGTTTGTACTTTTTCCCTCCTCCGTCTCTTCTTTGTAATGACAAAGCCAAAGGGTGTTGTTACCCTTTGGAACAAAAGGTCGAAATTAAATTTGAATTTGACCAAATTTCAGTATAAGAGTCGATAAAATCTTGAGATCAAACGGTTAAATTTTCAGTAAGAACACCATTTGGGACGAGGCCCATTAAGCCACTTTATCCTTTGAACACACATATATCATTTATTGTTCCGGTTGGTTCAATCTTTGGTCATGCAATCCCACGAGAACAACCAAAATGTCAATGAAAGATCAAAACATATGTAAACTATAGGAAAGAAAATATAAATATATAACACATTTTAAACACATTAAAATTATTAGTCATGAATAAAATAAATTAGAATTAGTAAATGGCTATAAGCAAATCAATGAAAGATCAATAAACTATAAGGAAGAAAGATACAAAATATATAACATATTTAATTTGACATATTCAATTGTAGTCATGAATGAAAGAAATTAAAGCAGAGATAAAGCAATCTAGAGTAAAATCAAAGATCTAGTTGTTGAATGTTCGTATGATTCTTTTAATTCCTTGATCCATGAAAGGCACATTCTAATCGTTTTGGCGATTTTTTTCTCACATAAAATCATTAGATAGGTGGATTTAGGCTAAAATAGAGTTTGAGGGTTGGCGAAGGCATTTACACTTGATATTATCGATTGCAAATCAAACAAGTTGAAGTCAGGTTGTAAATGCCCATCAAACATGCTTATAAGAGCAGAAGTAAGAAAAATAAGTCACATTATGCACTTAAAACTTCAGGCGAATCTATGATCATCATAAATTGTTGATGTCAATTGTAGTTTACACGGGTTCTTGATAAAAAAATTCACGGTTACACAAGTTGTCCTTGTGTCAGAAACATATATGGGCCAGCTCCACATTTTTCATATCGGATTTAAAAACTATTCACCTAGCGATAAATAGTTCGGAGAAAGTATGATTAATATTTGGTATTTTATCCATTTCCTAAATGATACATGTATAATAAATAAATGACACATCCTTGCAATTCTTCGAGTAATTGCCAGCGACAAAGTCTAAAAGTAATCTAAATTTCTAAATTGCTTTCCGGATGCGCCGTTTTCTAGAACTCTTGGAACACCTTTTAGAACATGGAAGAAACAACTGAATACTGTTGTCTTAGTCCACAAAAACCATGGGGGAGTGTGGAAGAAGCGCCATTTTCTACCAAAAGTGCATTTAAACATGTCTAATCAAATATTAACATATTAGTCTAAGCAATACTACGATTCTATGAACATAGCACATAAAATGAAGTAGATATCAGGCACAATGTGAAGTTTTCCCAGTATTGAACTACTTAGAAATCATTTAAATCTGACAAGTGGAAAAATAATACCTTTATGGAGAACAGAGACAAGTGTATGAATAAATTGGAGAGTTTTAACAGTCGCGAGTCACACTTGAAGAACACAGTGGATTCTAAAAGATGGCATTATTTGCATATGAGAATTGCTCACCGTCTCAGGATCTCATATTCTAACAATATGATTATCAGTAGTAATCAACTTTGGTTGTTCGGAATTAAGAGTTTGATGCCACTTGATGTCCAATATTGGACTGCCATACCAATAAAGCAAAGAAAGTTTAAGAAAAGAAAGTTTGACCCAGTTTTTTATCAGGAATATCTAGGTGTATGCACCATCTGGTAAAGGTACACTTACATGTGATCCTTAATTCGAATAGGATATGAAGCATAAATCATATGCTCAGGAACACATATTTCAATAGCAAGAATGAGTCGTAAAGCTGCAGTTCCAAAATGGAAATATGTAAAAAGGTTGTAATTTAAAAATCGAATATCTTATCATAAGGTTAAAAATCACATTAACAATTAAATTACAAGGTCACAAATGAATTTTTTTTTTTTTGATAAATATCACAAATGAATAATTCATATGAGGTTCCACAAGAAGAAATGCTTTATGATCAGAAGATTGTGCATAAATCTGAAATTATTCTTCCAAGTTAAGAGAAGAAAAATATTGTCGCTGATTCTTGATTGTTGTTGTTGCCTTTTCTTACTTGTTTTTTTTATCAGAGTTGCCTCGTCTTACATGTTGATATAATAACTAGATCCTTTTCTTCATACTATTAATGATATCCTCTAAATTTCAATCATTCTTTATCAAATGTTAGCCAAATTCAACAGAACCGCCTAGAACACCCTTTAGTCAAATAGTCCCCAAATCAACCTCTGCATAGAATTCATTATTCATTCTGAGACTTCAATCCTTTTCAAGATTGGTAGGAGGACTTGCGGCCTTTCCTTTAAATGTTGTTTCTTATTTGTGTAAAAACTCCTGGTGTGCAAATAATCTCCCTTGAGAATTCCAGCATTAAGCAGGTTCTCTATTCCCTTACCCTAATTCTTCACTCTTATTAAAAAAACATCCATTTCATCCACAAGCAATATGAAAAAGCCGCAAAGAGGAAAGCTATTATTCAACTAAAACGAGAAAGGAATCACAGCGGACCGACACACCGCCAACATATGTCTGAGAGTGAACACCTAAATAATAACCATGCAACAAAGGACCTAACTAAACTAAAGGGTAATAAATTCACGACCAAACATCTCCACCATGGGAACTCCTCTCTTAGTAACAGGTTGCCTAAAGAATTAACAATCATATCCTTGAGGAAGATCTTAGAACTCCAGTATCCACTTATTCCATCTATACCACCCATGAGAAGCTCATGAAAAAATAACAACGAATATGCTTCAACTTGGAATCTATATATACACATTCTTAATGTTTAAAGAATGAAAAGGGCTTTAAAGGCCTCTCAAAAGCATATTAACTTTCTAATTGAAAACAAGCCCTGAGGCATCATCTTTAGAAGGGGGTTAATTTGAAAGGGTCGAGAATAAAAGATATCAAAATTAAAGAATCGAGGAGAAAGCTCTAAGAAAGGAGGCAAAGAAAGCCGGAGATTGCAAACTCCTGCATCTAAAATAATAGGCTAAAACACAAATAAAATTAAGGACAGGACAATGTCCCTTCTAGAACCACAATTCTCTTGCATTCACATTTGCCTTTTGAACATATCTGGTAAAGTTTGCTACACATAAAATGTTCGAGATGTTAAATAATATGATCAAAAATCGAAAGGTTTGTGAGCTTAATACACATGGAGACACACAATTCAAATTTTTTTAAATTAAGATCACAATGCACTTTTACATTTCCAACATGATCTTATATTATGAAATGAGATATTTTTATATTTTTTTACTTGGCCACAGAATGGTAAATTAACAACAATAACGGACTTTTTTATACGAATGCAATTTTTTATAAGTTGAGATAGATGATATCTTACCTTTCTGACTACTTCCACTTGACCATGAGAAGCCCCATCTCCCATCAAACTCCAATGCGAGTCACCTCCTAGAAATTTAAGCATACAATAAGGAAATCATTAGGAAAAGAAATAATAATGATAATTATGGCGAAGATGATGCTTAGGAAAACAATGATGTGTCATCATCATCACCATCCATATAAAAACTCTAATGTTGTTCCAGAAACTTCGAGGTGTGTAAAGAATATTCAAGATGAGGATATAATGATCATGATAATGCTTAAGAAAGGAAAGAAATCATTAGGAAACTCCCAATGCTTTTACCTCCTAAAAATTGATTGCTTATAGTAAGAAATTATTGGGAAAAGGAAATAATAATAGTGATTATCATACTCAGGAGAAGGACACAAATTGTTAAGGAATAGGAAATATGTTGCTGATGATTTTTTTTTTTTTTAATTTCTTTTAATAAGTGGAAATATGCTGATGATGATAAGCATCATCACGGACCAACTTTTTCACTGTTCCCACTTTTTCATCATTTGAAGAAGCTTTTCTGTCAAGGACAATCAAATCTAAGGACAGTCATAAGATGGTTAAAATAATGAAAAAAAACCCATAGCAGACCATATTAGGTCTCCTCATGCGTAACAAGTTCAGGATACAACAAACAATATAATTTCATATTTATTGAAAAATCTTCAGCTGCAAGGACCGGCTAGTCAATACAAGGAAATGGGCCATTGTTCATGCAAAAAAAAAAAAAAAAAATGAATCCCTATTTACTAGCTTTTCAAAAATGAGTCAATGTCAAGTCTATGTGAACACCTTTCCCTTCCCCATTGTTGAGGATGCAATTCACACAGACAACCACAGATTTGGAAGTAGAATAGCTACCTGATAAATATCCCTTGTAGGTGCAACAACATCTCTCCCACCAACTGACGATCTCGTTCTCATATCAAAGCATTCAATATATGGCACCATCCTTGCCACCACAAGCAACCAACCTATGAAGATTACTGGGTTGAATAACAAGATTCTTCAGTCTCTTGAACAGGCAGATGTCAATATTTTAATCATTGAACTTTCGATTGCTTCACAAGAATCTAATGGACACTATAATTTATTTGAATTTGAGTGCTAAGAGAGGAGGAAACGTCCACGAACAAATAAGTCAAACGACATCAGACAAAACCCGAACATAAAGCGAGTTCAATAAAGATTATATGAAGACATAACATAATGATAAAAAACTGTTCTAAATTAATTCGGTATAGATCTAGTGAAGAGGCAGCACAAAGCAAGTCACAAGACCAGTGATCATATGCAATATCTCTTCCCATCTGTCAAACACGAAACAATAAGCATAATATAATTTGCTCACATCACACCTCTCTGGTTACATGTTTGCAAGTAACAACACTTCTCTGCTACTCTTGTTATCCTTAGAACAAGCCATGTTAATGAAATTAAGCCATGTTATAAATTAACATGTTCACACCTGAGCAATTAATGAAAGAGCTAAAAAATTAAGCGATAAATTTCACAGATTCCAACTCCTAGTTTTATTTTTATTTTTGATAGGTGGAATCAACTCTCTTAGTTTTAAAAGGCACAAAAGGTGCACCTAGGCAACAAGGCATAACACAATGCACCCACAAGTGAAATGAAATGTGACATTGGATGCATATCCAAATGTGCCATAAAGTATAATTCAAAATCTAATTGAATGAATACAAATTTAAAATTCCTAACCTTTAAAAAAAAAAACATGCAACAAAAAAAATGTAACAAAATTACATACATTTTAATAAATAATTAACAATATCAATAATAGAAGTGTTTAAAGAGGAAAATAAAGTCTACAAGGCATGCCTCTTCAATAGTGAGTGGTTTCCTTAAGCATAGGTGCACCTTTTAGAACTATGATTTAACCATCTATCATTAAATCTTAAGGATGCACAAATAATTTTCATACAGGACTACAACTTTAAATAAAGTTAAAAAAGTAAACCTTGGAATTCGCAAGCTGTAATGACTTCCATATTTTGCATGTAGACAAACGGAATGATCAATACATAGGAATGCAAGCTTTGAATAGTCATCGGCGATTATCTATTAGAGGCGAGTAAAATGTGTGATTCAAATTTTAAAATCATGAAAAAAGATTATGAAAGGAAATTGGCTAATAATATTTTCCAACAATTCATAATCCAAATTAAAAATTTACTTAGTTAGAATAAGCAAAGAACTTTGAAAAATGAATATGAATAATCTTATATTGACGAAAGCAGAAAGAATTGAGATTAAGTCAACCACAAACACTCTAGTGTGCATGAAGATGTTGAAGCATACAATGAGATGATGGAGTAATTCCCAGCTAGAAACAAAATATTAAAGTCGGCTCAGGAATTAAAATAAGAAAATACCACAAAATATGCCTACCACATTGTAAACCATACTGTCAAATTGTCTCCAAATGATATCCAGGTTTTGTATAATTGACATCCACACAATACTAGCTACGAGAATATATGAGTTCAGACATGCGAGCTTATTTTCTAATGCAACTTTAACTGTGGTTTGCATGTGTAAGTCAACATGCATTATAGGCGTGAGCACGGGCAGCTTAGGAATTTTAGGAAAGTTGGCAACTTAGCTGTATTAAAACTTGATGTCTCAGAGTTTGTCTTCTCTATACTACTATCCCTCCCAAAGGTAACATGTAAGGCCTCCTATACAGTATGGACACGAATTCTAACCATTAAGACTTTTAAAATCTAACTTAACACACAAAATACTTTATCAAAAAAAAAAAAAAACACAAATAAACAAAAGTTAGGTGGCGAGAACATGAGAAGCAATGAGGACCCGATATTTCTAAATTTTAGGTTCCTTTATCATCGTATCAATGTGGTAAGCATGATGAACAAAAACAACAAATGATTCACATTTTCTAACATCGAACATACAAAGAACCATCTTCTTCCAAGAAGATGGTTATATAATATATATGCATCTAATATATGTTCCTTACTTTTGAAACAAAGTTATTTTGGCGAAGTAGAACCAGCTAATATGTTAATAATGTAAAGTTCCTTTCAATTAATCATAATTTTTTTTCTACCTCTTACATAAAGGAGCCCGCAAGTGATTTTTTTTTTTTTTTCTAAAGATTTGGTGGATTACCAAAAGTCCATATGTTACCACCAATGATAGTACTTTCTAACCATTTAGTTTACATTGTTAAAGGATTATCATCCTTCTTGTATTTATCTTTAAAATGATTAAAAGTGCTTTATTTACATTTCAAAAAATAAAAACGAGAAAAGGACTAAAATCTTATCTTATGACTATATGGATGTTTGTCATCAAAGGGAGTTCTTGAGGTGTCTTCTTTCCTCTTAGTGAAATGTAAGATTAAGATTAGAGTACCTATATCCTTGGCTTCACAGGGAGCTGTTGATAGAAAATGAAGTCACGTTAACAAAGAGCTCCTTGGATAAACCCCTAGGTCAAATGGGCATCGGAGTTCATTGGTGCGTCTCCTTTTCTCCTAATCATGGAGATTAAAATTGGGCTTGCCTATTAGAGCTTATGGGGCCTTACTTGATCGAAGCATGGAAGTCATCATTGATGAGGCTGCGTAAAACAAAGTCTGAATGGGTATTGGTGGCATTTTCAAGAACCATGAGTACTTGTAACAAGGGCCATGAAGATAAAACATCATTGGGTGCAACTCCAAGTCTTCTTAAAGCCAATGGCGTTAGTAGGAAGAGGTGTTCTACCTTTCAATGCAGAAACCACGAAAGGAGGCAATATCATTGGGTGTTTCTAACACGAATGGAGAGAGATGAACTATCATTCTAGGCGGGTTCCTTGGGGTGAGAAAGGACCATGAAGATATGACCGAAGCACCAGATTATGGGACTTTCTAGATATTTGAGCCATTAAGTCTATATCTGCAAATCTGGAAGCTAATCTACTTGCCCCAAGAAAAGCCACCCTTTGTGGGCATTGTTGGAGCTTTCCATTCGGGTTTGTTTTGTTTTCTTTTTCTCTGTTTTAGAGTGAGTAAAAATTAAATAATGAGATAAAATGTCAAGATCTTTGAAGAAATGAATTTCCATAATTCAATCAACAACAATGAGTATGTTAATGAAGATGGTTTAGAATTTTCTATTTTGAATTGAGAACAACAAACATGTTCATATGAGGGTTTTATAATTATTAACTCGTGTAGGTTTTGAAAGCAGGGTTACGAAACATGTTTATATATTGCTTTTCATTTTTATTCAATCTGACCAAAACAATTGTATTTTATGCAACCAACCAAACTCGATAAATGTTGTATATAGAAGCTAGAACAAGCTATAAAGCAATAAGTTCCTTGTTCCTAATGGATGCTAGAACACTCTATAAACCTCTGTGCAACCATCATTAGCACTTGTACATTACAAGAGAACAAATCATAACTTGATACTTTTAACAATGGCAGTTATTGAAAAAATGTCATAGAAGTCTCCATTCCCACACAATGTTGATTATGAATAAAAATACATTTATGAGTTAAGGAGAAAATATTATATAAATTATAATCACATAGACAAATGAAAAACTAGGGAAGTAAGGGCGGGGTTGTCAATGTGACCGAGTAGTTTTCAAAGACAATGAGAGATGGTGACCATTAGGAATTGATAGGGAGTGGAAAGTGAGATAGTGCGGCTATCGGCCTTAGGCTTGATCACGGTAGGAATGCACGAGAATCAATTATCTACGGTTAAATGCCTTTCAAACTTCAAGACGGTTCACTTAAGCTCATACACCTTGATTTGTGGAGGGTAAATACTGAATTTCAAAGAGATAGATACCATGATCAGATGATTTTGTGCAGATTGAGCCATCATGTTTTGTTTTAACACAACAATAACGAGTATATAAGGACTAAATCGAACTCCCAAACACCTGATGCAATAGAAACTCTCCGTGGGGGTAGCCTTGAATTTTTGGTTATTTACGGTTTCAAACTGAATCACGGATTAAGTCCACCCTTTGCAGATAGTCTAACAATGGATAGAGCAAAAACAAAAACATAAGCAGAATAAATAATAAGAATGAATTCTAAATCAATTTAGGAAGTCCTCGGCTCCCCAGAAAGGTATTAAGTAATATCAAACACAAGTTTCCTGCCATTTGCCACTAAGATTAAAAATTACCAGAAATAGCAAGGCAAAATAAATTATGTCTCTCTGCCATTCATATCTTAGAATGGACAACCTAATTACCACCATCAACTTGGGTTAAGTGATACACGGAATTATTTCCATCGATTGTAAAGTACCTGATGCTCAATCTCGTCTCTTCGAATGGTCTAGTGTCTAAGATGGGTGCTTAAATGCACTCATAACCATTCTTGAATCATATAACAAGAATTGGCTACATAGCACAAGTGAAATTACTTCTCGTTTATTAGATCACCAAAAATATTCTCGAGAAGTTTGAGTCACGATGTAATCTATGAAACAAATTGCACGTGTGGGTGAAACTGATTCCACTTGAGAGTTTAGAGATAATTACGAATCATTTTTTTTCTTTTGAAGTAGAAAAACTAGATATACATAATAAAAATCCTAAGAAATAAAAAAGAAATTACACTACAGATTTTGTTAAGTGACATTTTAGAGTTTTTACGATAATAAAAATAGATTTACGTGCAGTACTAAGTAAACCAGCCACATGCAATCTAAGTGCCCCCAGGCACCAACGGACAAACAAAAGAAGAGAGGAAAAAAATACAAACACGCGAGACAAGTTCTAACAGACTAAAGCAGCCTGACTTCCTCTAAATCGTTCTAAAAATTACTCATAAAAGAAAACACATTAGAATTGAACTCAAGGTTTGATGTTTTTTTTTTCAAAAAAAATATATATATAGCAAACACCTCATTATATAACACACCAAACTCCCAAATAAACTCTATTTATGAAGAATACACATTATGATGGTTTTGTTTGCAGATTCGATGCAAAAAAAAAAAAACAAAAAATACCTCTGTTTTTACGAAGAGCCCTCAATTTCTTAGGGGGAAGCCCTCAAAAAATACCTAGTAAGCCATCGTTCTCCAACTCTCTTTCCTAAATCCGACAACTTGGAATCGAATACACACAAATTGGAAGAAAGAAGTATAAAGAGAGAGGGAGGCTCGATTTCAACGGGCGGCTTTGATGATGATGGCGGTAACTGCGTATTTAGAACATTTGATTCAGGCCGCCGCCCCTCTCCCGGAACTCAGCTACAGCGATCAATGGAAGTCGAAATCGAAAAAATATTTATTATTCATCAAATATGAAAAAGCTGAAACCTAATTTAAAATTTGAGGATAAGGTTTTAGTTTTAGAGATCAAGATAAATCCCAATAGTCCCTCTTCTCTCCACTCTCTTTCTCCTCCCTTTTCACTTCCTTCCCTCACCCCTCTCTCTCTCTCTCTCTCCTTTCTCTGACTCATCCCCGGTTTTGCTTTTTAAAAAAAATTGATCTCCTATTTAATATTTTAACCCTTTTTAAATCTATCAAATTTAATCTCATACTTAAACAAGAGAGCAAGAAGTAAGAGAGGAGATGGAGGAAGAGAGAGGACAGGTGAGGTGAGAGGAGAGAGGCAATGGGACCCACTGCCAGTGGGCACATGTAAAAAGTAAAAACCCAGATGCAATGCTTGCATCATTTAGGAATTTTTTGCTTCTCATCTTATTTTATTCAAGAAATGTATGAATGCTATCACGATTTTAAAAGGGAAAAAAGAAAGTGAATTCTTATTCCTCTGTTTATAGATAGACTATGGCCATGTTTGGTACGCAGGATTAAGTAGGATTAATTTTGTACTCGGATTGGGACTAATCTGGTCGGACTAAGACTGGAACAAATTTAATACTGTCCTATGTTTGGTACAGTCTAGACAAAATTATGGACTTTTTATCCTATGTTTGGTACATACCGGACTAATGTGATGTTTGTTTGTTTTTACTTAATCTTTGAATAACTTTTTTGAGCTTAATGCGGAATAGTATATGTATTAAGTATTAAGTTGTTTATTTTAACATTAAGTAATGAGTAGGGATGGCAGGACCAGTTATTTTGGGTTCGAATCCGGCCTCATTCTTAATGGCACGAGTTTAATTTAATTTTAATCGGGTTTTTAATAGGTTTGAGTTTATTTTCTCAAATCCGATACGGGTTCAGATATTGTTACTTTCTGTAAAACCCGAGAAAATTAGAAGTTTTCAAAATTGGCAAAATGTTAATAAAAATAATAAATTGTCATAAGAGTTCAGAAAAGCCTAAAAAATTCTCTAGATCTCGGATGTGAAAGCAGGCTATGTTTGTCGCGATGACACAGGGGCGTGGTAGGCACTAGGAATGGGAAGGCATAAAAGCCACCCGAGGCAGAGTAGTAAGCCCTAATTGAATACTCATACCCTTATCTTGCAAATGCGACATAAATATCATCACATAATCCTGCACATATGTATCTGCTCGACTTAAATATCAAAGAGAGAGATGAAATCTGATCCCACATACTCAGACGGTATACACAATTAATAGAATACAGTGATTACAAAACATATTAATATCCAAATCTTTAGCGGTGACACCTAGATGAAATATCACGAAGTCTGATAATAATAATACATGTATCATTGAAGAAATGAAATCTGTGGCGATCAAAGATACGACGAGGGAAATTTCTTGGTACTGAAAAATAAATTGAAATTTGTCGGTCTCGAGTGAAGTTAACATCATATAATCTATACATCTACAACCAATAGGATACGCATACATATGGGAGTACGGTATAATAATACACTCACATAAGTATGCATGCACACATTAAGTTTCATATCATCACATAGTCATCACAAAAATCGAGAACTCTAGCAGGACCCTATACTCCAATACTATAAGCCATACGGCTCTCTCAAATCCAATGTGACTGGCGCCCCGAGAGAAATGCTCGACCAGGGTCCTTAACTCCAGTTGACACTTAAACCAACAAACTATAGCTGGCGCCCCGAGAGAGAAATCTTTCGGCCAGGGTCAGCCTAGCTCAAACAACTATCCTACCACCAATCCATAGCGGGCGCCAGGAAATGCCTTCGACCCGGGGACCTTACCTCGGCATCCCAGGAAAGCAGCTCAACCGGGAACTCATATACAAACATAAATGCATGTCGCATGGTACGATTATTCTTAGGTCTTACGCGGTCTGATGTAACACTAGGTGGTATGTCTGCTATAGTTCCCATTACAAACATTTCACATCTGATACTGCGACAATATCGCACTTGACAATACACTCACATCCATCATCTTACTTGATCTCATGCGGGATATGTTTCATGCAGACTAAATGAATTTAGTTACCATAGTAAATACAATTCCAATGATAATAATCATGTCGTGATGATGGGTGTAGCCTAATGTCATAAATGCTATGCCATGCATGCAGATGATGTGTCGTAAATTATATGATATCAACTCACAGAGTATGTCGGATCTCAGAATCATCTGCGCCTCGAGTACATCTGGCCGAGGCTATCCGGACAATCTAAAATGGAAAGAGCGTTATTGATAAATAGATTAAGATTTAAATATACTCTAGACTTCGACTAGAAAAACTGAACTAAACCGACACTTAGAAGCGTACTTATGTTCTCTGAAAATTAGGCGAACCTCTGCTTGGACTTAACTCCACGTAAAAATGGGTCAGAACACGATAAAAATACACTTCTAATATCCACAATTTGCCAATGCTAGAGCGGGCCGCAACTTCTGAATGAATCCGGCTCGGCCTTGATCAACACAAGAGTCACAATTCGCGATAAATACAGGTGATACAATTTATAGCGGGGATAATTCATTATATTTATGGATAACTCCGGATATAATTAAAATACGGTTAATCAAAAATCAACGCGGTTCTAATTATATAGGATAAGATTAAACACAACATCGTACCGGCGTATATATTTTAAGTTACATCTTTTCAAAACACAACATGAGCAATTAAACGATAAATAAGGCATTTTCAATATTAAAATAGCAACTACGAACAATTAAAATACGAATATCGAACACAATTATCTGATTAGGGCTCGCACGCGTTTAGGGTATAGATTCTTTGCCGAAGCTCGAATCACGGCCGATTGCCGCGTAGGAATCGCGGACGGAGGCGGTGTTACATCCCCGGCACGTTTCGAGGTCGCGCCCGGCCGGCGGTGGCGGAAAATTCAACTTAAGTCGGAAATTCGTCAAGGGTACCTAAAAGTAGATCGGGATTAGGGAGTCGAAACAATTTTCATAAATTTTTTTAGGCGCTTAAAAGAAACAACTCAGCACTTTCCAAAAGCGAATTTTTCTTCTTAGTTTATCTCTCACAAAAATCACTACGATTAAAGCTTGAAATGGCGAATCCTTACCTCCCCTAAGGTTTTGGGGTCACTGAGCTCGAAAATGGCCTTTGTTTGGCGAAAACACGTGAGCTGTTCTAGAGCGGGGCAACCTGGGCGCGGTGACGCCACAGCGTGAGGAGGAGCAATGGCTGCGTGAGCTTGCCGGCGTCGAGAAGGGGTGGTGGTGGCGGCGCGACGGTGGCTCAGGGTGATCGGACGGAGGGCAGCAGCGCCGGAGAAGAAGAGGAAGAGGGCGGCGTGATTCCGGCGAGAACGGCAGCTTCAGGCGAGATCCGAGCAAGGCAAGGGTGGCCGGTGATGGGAGCTGCCCTTTCCCGGCGTCGGATGGCCGGATCGGTGGCCGGAGACGGCCGATCGGCGCTGGCAGGGACGGCGCGCCGTGAGGTGTCGGGGAGAGAGAGAAGGGTCCTCCTTTTTCTTTTGGTAATTTTTGCCCCTTTTCCTTTTTAACCCTCAGTCAACTTTTAATTAATATTTTAACAATTCCAAATAAATATTAAACAATTATGGAAATAGTTTGAATGGCCAAATTTACGGGTATTACATTCTCTCCCCCTTAAGAAAATTCGTCCTCGAATTTAAAAATAAGAAACATACCTCATTACTGGAACAAGTATGGGTATGAACGTCGCATCTCCTGCTCGGATTCCCAAGTGCACTCTTCATTCGAATGATTCTGCCGTAGGACTTTGACCATTGGGATGACTTTGATCGGAGTTGGCCAGACACGGTATCCACGATAGCGCTGCAGGGTCGCTCCTCATACGATAAATCCTCAGCGATCTACGCTTCTTGGGCACGTAGCACATGTGAAGGATACAGCGCATTGCCCTTGACATAGATATATGAGGAGCCGGATGAATATTGGCGAGATTAGGTGGCAGCTCCGGTTGGTAGGCACATCGACTCTATCCACAATCTCGAATGGTCCCCGCGTAGCGAGGTGCTTGACTTCCCTTTTACCAAATCTCATCACGCCTCGCATCGGAAACAGCCAGAATACATGCTCACCTACACCCAGGCTCCACGTGTTTCCTCTGAGGTGCGCACTTAGCTCTTACGTGCTTGGCGGTCCTCAGCCAGATCTCGAATGATGGGAATCTTTTCGGAAGTGATTTGGACCAATTCGGGACACCCTTTAACTCACTGCCAACTTCTTCCTGACAAGCGGCGATCTACACTTCTGCCATCTGATGCCTCGTGAAGCCCATCACAGATACTAGCATGATGGCTGTTGTTATGCGAACTCCATAAGGCCAAATGCCCGATCCCATTGGCCTCAAAATCCATCACACACATCCTCGGCATGTCCTCCAGTAATACGAATAGTCCTCTCGGAATTTGTCATCCGTCACGAGGTGAAAAAAACTGTCTTTAGGGTGTCAGTACCAAGGCTCTTCATGAAGTTTCCATGAAAACCACAAAGTGAACTAGGGCCCTAAATCGGACCTGATCAGGCGGGACCCGTGAAGGCTAAGCAACCCTCGATATATACCCTAGCATACAGCTACGAAAAGTTGTCTTCACGGGTGAAAGTGTGCGACTTAGTCATTCGATCGACCTATCACCCAAATGGAGATCATACCTACTTAGAAGTTCGAGGTAACCCCGATCCTAAAAATCCGTAGTAATAATCTCCATTCCACTGCGGAATGGGGAGTAAGGCTCTGACAGACCCGGTTTAGATGTTCAAGTTTGACACCTTGGCAAAGTCAAACATTTGGGCTCTAAACTCTCGCTACATCCTTCTTCATACTAGCTCGCTTTGATAGTTGTAAGATCATAGTCGTCTTAGTGGAGCAAGGGATGAATGCATGTGACATGATGAGCCTCTTCCATAATCTCTTTTCTAAGTCTCCATCCCAACATCGGGGGCCTTCAACCTAGTACCCAATCTCCATGCTATCATCCCCAAATCACAATCCATCTACGACCTGACCTCATCCATAATCTTCATCAAGCGTAGGTCTTTGCAGCGGCTGTGCAATTACGTCCGCCAGGCGATTTGACTACGAAATGTGTAAAGCGCTCCAGACTCCAACGCCTCTAGTTGTAAACCATGATCACACAATTCATATAACTCCTTAGTTAATTGTCGCTTCTCTGCACTAATGTGGGCGAGACTGCCTGATGATTTCCTACTCAAAGCATCTGCCACCACATTAGCCTTGCCTGGATGATATTGAATTGTACAATCCCATAGTCCTTAAGCAAACTCGACCATCTCCTGCAGTACCAAATTGGCTCCCTCTGTTGAAATATATATTTTAAACTCTTATGATCCGTAAAGATCTCACACGTCTCACCATATAGGTAATGCCTCCAGATCTTCAATGCAAAGATCAGAGCCGCCATCTCCAAGTCATGAGTGGGAGTAGTGCACTTTCGTGCTTCTTGGTTGTCTAGAAGCATAAGCAATCATCTTTCCGTGCGCATCAATACACGCAATCAGACTGCAGGCGTCACAATACCTTTGTATAACCTCTTGTACGGAAGGTAATGCCAGCAGAGCGGAGGTCAAACAATCGCCCGACTACGAGGCTTCGCCTCCTGAAGCCTCTGTCCCTTTGAAACTTCACATTCTTCTGGGTTAACCGTGTCAAGGGTGCAGCGATCCTAGAAAAATCCTGCACAAAACGGCGATAATAATCGGCTAAACCCAGGAAACTTCGAACCTCAGTCACCGTGGTTGGTCTCTGCCAATCCATCACTGCTTCTATCTTTTTGGGATCCACTTGAATACCTTCCCTTGATACCACATGTCCCAAGAAGGCTATACTTTCCAGCCAAAATTCACACTTGGAGAATTTGGCATATAATTGCTGCTCCCTCAAGGTCTGCAATACTATCCTTAAATGCTCTACATGTTCCTCCTCACTCCGAGAATATACTAAGATATCATCAATGAACACAATTACAAGCGATCGAAGGGTTTGAACCTTTCTGTTCATCAAATCCATAAAGTGTCGGCGCATTAGTGAGTCAGGCATCGCAAAGATTTCATAATGGCCGTACCTCGTCACGAATCTTTGTCTTGAACATCCTCATGTCTTATTCTCGGTGATGATATCACGACGTAGATCAATCTTAGAAAAACATGATGCACCACAGTGATCAAACAAGTCATCTATTCGGGAGCGGATATTTGTGAATGGTCACCTTGACCGGTGTGCGTAATCTATACATAGCCGTAGGAACCATCTTTCTTCTTCTAAAATGCACGAGGGCACCCGGGGGAGAAGTACTAGGCCTGACGAAACCTTTGTCTAACAAATCTTGTAACTGCTCCTTCAACTCTGCAGGTGCCATCACAGCCAAGTGGCAAGGAGATAGAAGGCATGCGATGCAACATGTCACAAATTCTATCTCCTGTCGTTAAGCTGACCAGCTGACTCCTGCAGGAAAACATCGGGAAATTCCTGGCCGATAGGGACATCATCAACTTTGCCTCTATCTCTGCTTAGTGTCCCTTACAAGAGCAGGATAACCACTGGTGTTGCAATTAGCATGTGCTCTTTGGGTCCTTAAGTATTCTCAAATATATGTATAAATTATAAATTTATAATAAATATAATTTATTATATGAGCGGTTTTTATAATAAATATAATTTATTATATGAGCGTTATTTATAATAAATATAATTTATTATATGAGCCGATTATTCCTTGATGTAATGGGTTTTTAAGGTTTTCTCTTTGAGTTTTTTTTTCATACATTTTTGAGAATACGAGCAAGAAAGAAGGAATTTTCTATTCTTTGGTTTTTTTTTCTCCTAAGTGTTCTAAGATTCGAGTTCTACGTCGATTCATGTGCCCACACACATCCATCTACTACTGAGGATAGATCGGAAAGATCGGACGGTCTGGTGCGTGCGTAGATTGGACCCGGTGTAGATCGTTGGTTTAACGTCTTTATTCTTGTAGATCGCGGTGTAGATTCTTTGGTTGGTGGGCGATCCTAGAAGTCTAGTTGGCGGATCTGCCAAATCTACGCCGTAATTTTATTTAATATTGAATTTTAGATACGAGTTGCATGTTTAATCCATATTGCTAGATCCGTAAGCTTCCATTGTTTTCGCTGATTGGTATCGAGCATGCTATGATTAGATATGTCTGGTATTGATAATGCATGTGATTTGATGTTGATTTAGTATATGGCACCTAGGTTCTATTTGTTGTTAGATCGCGTTAGATGCATTAGTGCGTTTTTGTTCATGAATGGATGTATTATTTTAATGGTTTTGCCTAGATCCATGGTAGATTTTTGATTGTATTAATTTTGGGTTTGTATGGGAGGCTGGTCATAAGATCGGGTTCCTTCACAGTTTATTTATTATTTACATTTTTTTAAATTAAAAATAGTTGTAATTTTAAATTTCAAATCCTGTAAATGCAGCCTTTTTTTTTTCACTTCATTATTTGGAAAATGGGAGAAGATCTGGACACCATCTCGGATGTTGACCACCGTGAAACGTTAAGAGGAGGAGGAGACGCGTCGGACGGGATCGGCGGTGCTGAAAGCGTCGTCCCAGCGCACGGCCGCGGTGGGAAGTTCTGCGGCGTGGTTTTCAGTATTTGATGGTCTTTGGGCGCGTAGGGCGCGTGCGGGTCGTTTTGCGCTGCCCGTGGTGGCTCGTCGTGCGGTGGTGGTTCTTCCCTAGGCCGGTTTTCCCAGGTTGGTGGACGGCGGGACCTACTAAATTCGAACGTGTTGTTAGGGTTTTTTAGGGTTTTAATTTATTTTAGTTTTGGGCCTTTATGCCTTTGTAAAGCTAAAATAATTGGGCCAGAACCTTAGGATAACTATATCTCATTTAATTTTAATTTTTAGGAAAACCATGGATTAGGGTTATTTAATTAATGCTTTTGTGAATGGTTTAAATTATATGCTTATAACATGTTTATGTGATAACATGCCATATAGAATAGGTGGTGCCATATAAATTTGCATCAATGAGTAATTACATGTACATAATAATTATTATGATTCTATTATCTAGTTTAATAGTATTATGGAAAAAATTATTTTATTTTTTTTTTTTGAAATAATTTTAGAAAATCCTATTATTTAAAATATTGAATGGTGAAGGTTTAATTAATTTAATTAATTTTTAAACCCTAAGGAGCTCCATTGTAGATACAATAATGAAATGATCATGTGATGCCCCGACGGATAAACATGGTTGGTTTTGTGGATTAGACCTCAATTAAGTTTCAAGTACAATAAGATTGATCATTTAACGTGATGACAATCTTGGATATTAAAGATAATTTTGAAATTAAAACAATGGTTAAAAAAACATTCAAACTTAATTTAATTTATTACCACTCTGACGAGGCTATGATATTTTTATTAAGTGCCCAAAGTTTTAGAGGCGTTAGAGTGAAATGATTATGTATTATCTAGGAAAGTTACGTCACAAGAAGGTGGGATTTAAGTAGTCGCTTGTGACTCCCATCTTTCACAGGAACCAACTTAGTAGGATACTAATCATTTCATGATCAAGAACTGATTTGTTATAAATATCTTGCCCTGACGTAAGTGTTTATAATGGAAATCGAATAATTGTTTACAATAAAGCAGAGAAAATAGTTTTGGGATTAACTAAATTTTAAGATTATGTTTATTGTAAGATATTACGTTTTAATACTAGTGTGTATTTTGAGAAAAATGGCATCATTTAACCACTTGCAATGATTTGAGTCAAAGCATGGATGGAAATAATTATAGTGAATGGAAAACCGACACATTACATTGTTCTGGATTTTGAAGAAATGAAGAAGTTTGTCCTAACCACACCAAAGCCCAATGAGCCGACAAATGCATGCGACCAAGAGTCGGAAAGACTATGAAGCTGGGACAAGGCAAATATATGAGTTCGTGCTATATTCTTGCCCGGTGTTGCTAGTCATTTGAAGAATGAGATATCTCGTCTCGAGAGTGGAGGCGAGAAATGATCGGACTCTCGATAAGATGTTGCACAATCAACAAGTTCTTTAAAATGGCTGCGGTTAGGGCTATAATGAACACTAGAATGATGGGGAAGTGTGAGGGATCATTGTAATGCAGAAAATGATGTCACATCTCAATCAAAGGCTGAAGTGTTGAGGGATGAAGATGGAGCAAAGGTCCCGAATTGATTTCATATTTGAATCCCTACGATCGTTTTACTGGAGTTTAAAGTTAATTATAATATGAACAAGATGGATCTAACTCTACGAGTTGATGCATGAACGAAGTGCAGAGGGCTTTCGGAAGAGTCGGCCGGTGTTCATATGGTAGGGTTCTACTTTGAGCCCAAGGGAAACCCTAAGGGTGGGAAAAAGAATAAGAAACAATGGAAGGGTCGAGTACCGAGTTACCAAAACCACCGCTATGGAAAAGCCGAAGGCAAGTGCTTAGTGAGACCAGAAGAGTCAGCAGACGAATTGCCCTCAGTTGCCAAAAGCAAGGTATGGAGTAATTTAAATGTAGTTACGAAGCTTGTTTAGTGGAGAATTATAATGATAAATGGATCAAACGATTGAGACCACTAACCATATCTGGTTACTCTTCCGTTCAGATTTGGACCAAGCTAGCTTGGTTGGACGAACGAGAGGTTTTTGAGGCTTAGAATGGAGAACATGTCTCAGATTAAAAGCATTAGGACAAGTAGAATTATTTTTCAATAATGATAGGACTTTATGTTTAGTAATTTGTTTATATGTCTTAGGATTTTTAAAAGGAATTTAATTTATATTGGTTGTTTTATTTGAACAAAGTTTAACAGTGGAATTTAATTCCTTTATTACAATAAGTTCAACTTCGGTTATTTGTCTTAGGTGATTTGATAGATGGTCTTTATTTAAGTCCTATGTCCTGATGTTTTAATTACTGAAATTGTTGATAAGCATGATCACCTAGCCAAGAAAGGAAAGTTAAATGAAGCATTACCTTTGGCATTCTTGGTCGTCATATTAATCTAATAGGATTCATGGTTTGGTAAAGTGGGATCTTAACTTCTAGACTTTGAACCTATACCGATTATGTGAATCTTGTTTGGAAGGTAAAGGCCCAGCCAAAAGGCCCTTCAGCCCGCGATGTCAGCCTTATTAAGCCGTGGAATTAGTGCATGCGCGTGTGTGCGGATGATAAATGTCCCGAGCCGGAGGAGGTATGAGTATTTTGTCACCTTCTGAGATGACTACTCAAGATATGGATATATTTACCTAATGCGCCAAAGTACGAAACTTTCACTAAATTTCGAGTATAAAATTTGAGACGAAAAGCTATTAGGACTCCATATCAAAGAGCTTACCGGTCAGCCCAGGAGTGGTGAATACCTATCTGGAGAGTTTAAGTCTTACTTGACTCGAGAGGGGATAGTTTCACAGCTTCTCGGCACAGAACACCCGACCAAATGGGTTGCGAAAGAGAAATAGAACTCTTCGAGGATATGGGTGAGGTCGATGCTTGGTTATTCATCTCTACCTATATCGTTTTGGGGATATGCCATAGAAGCTGCAATGTATATTGAGATTTGGTTCCTTAAAGCCCCGGTTCTAAGACACCCACGGGGTGTGGAAAGAGTATGGCTTTAGTTTAAGCCATATCAGATATGGGGTGCTCCTGCACATGTCTTAAGAAGGATCAAATAAGTTGGAATCGCGTGCGAGAGTTTGCATGTTGTTGGCTACCCTAAAGAGCGAGAGGTGGACTATTTTATAGTCGCCGGGATAAAAGGTTATTGTAGTACTCCATGACTTTTGGAAAAGTATATGAACTACCAAACCAAAGAGTAAAATAATTCTTGAGGGAGCTTGACTCGGCTCAAGAACAAACTAGACCGCTTGATGTCTTGGCCTCTAATACCAACGATTCCTATGCATGTTCAAAGGGGAAAATGTGCCCGAAGGTGAGCAACGCAGTGGAACCCCGGTGGAGCAGATCCAATACATGTGGAACCCGAGAACCGAAGAGCGATCTGAGGGAACTAGTACCTTTACAGGCTCAGAACAATGAACCACAACCAGTGGAGCTTCGTCGTAGTGATAGAGTAAGGCGGAAGCACACGGATATGTCTTGCTAGATGAGTCTTGCAAGTTATTGCTATTGACGGTGAAGATGATCCCACATAAATTACAAAGAAACCTTTAGGAAGATGTGGATGTCTGGGAGTGACGAAAAGCCATGGACCGTGAAATGGAATCTATGTATTCCAATTCGATCCTGATACTCTTGTAGAGGCACCAAAGGGGGGTAAAACCAATAGGGTGTAAGTGGTTACAAAGGGGAAAAGAGGATCGGATGGGAAGGTGACCTTAGCTAGATTGGTGTGAAGCTATACCCCAAAGGGGATAGATTATGAAGAAACCTTTCGCCCATTAGCCATGCTTAAATCTATCAGGATTCTTTTAAATTTGTGGCACTAGTCTCGGTGAGATTTGGCGGATGGATGTCAAAACGACCTTTTTAAATGGCAATTTAAATGAGGACATCTACATCGACAACTTGGAAGGGTTCAAGCTAAGCCCGAAAGAACACATGGTATGCGAGTTCACGAAAGGTCAGTTTATGGACTTAAGCGAAACATCCAGGATCATGGAACATCAGGTTTGATCAGGCCATTACTTCTTTTGGTTTGAGAAAAGCCCTGATGAACCTTGTGTTTACAAAAGAATCCAAACACGAGAGTAGTTTTCTAGTCGCTACATTAGATGACATATTGTGTCAGGCTTGTGAGCAAGTGTTGTCAGGTGTAAAAGATTGGTTGCATAAACAGTTTGATATGAAAGACTTGGGAGAAGCCAACTATATTCTTGGAATCAAACTTATACGAGACCGGAAGAATAAGTTGTTGGCACTATCTCAAGCCTCTTATATTGATAAAATTCTTGTCAGGTTTAACATGGAAAATTCCAAAAGGGGATCCTTACCCTTTAGACATGGAATTCATCTTTCTAAGGAGCAATCACCAAAAACTCCTGAGCAGAAAGAACGTATGAGTAGGATACCTTATGCCTCGGTATGGAGTAGTCTCATGTATGCCATGTTATGTACCAGGCCAGATATCGTGCGATGGGAGTTATGGCCGGTATCAATCGATCCGGTGAAGGGCTCTTGGATTGCGATAAAGCATATACTTAAGTATCAGGAGAGCGAGAGATTATATGCTAGTATATTCGGTGGGAGTTTAGAAACCATTGGTTTCCGCGGACTCAGACTTCAAGGGGATATTGACTCAAGGAAATCTACCTCACGGTTATGTGTTTATATGGTGGAGGTAAATACGTTGGAGGGTATTAAGCCAGGGCGTGTGTGGCGAATTCCACCACGAGAAAATTTGAATATGTTCTTTGCATACGGGCGGCTAAGGAAGGCGTGTGGTGAAGAAGTTCATTATGGATCTTCAGGTGATACCGAGTGCAGATCGGCCCATTACCCTTCACGGCGACAACGGTGGGACCGTAACACAGTCGAGACAGTATCTGAAACAAAAACACATTGAGGAAGTACCAACGTCCAGAGACATCATTGAGCGAGGAAACCAACGGTGGATTCTCAAGAAATAAGCGTCGAGAGGAAAACTGCGGACCCATTCACAAGGCTCTACTGTTCAAGTTTTGAAAGACATGTAGATTCTATGGGTGTTAGGAGATTACCGGACTTATTTTAGGGCCCAGTAGAGTTTTTTTATTTGAGCTTTTGTAGCAAGACAAAATAAAATTATTGTATTTTCTATGTTAATAAAATTTCCAATGAGGTATTAATTTCACCTTGTGCACACTAGTATTTTTCGTATTAAGGTCAGTTAATTATCGATTATATGGTCATATGGATACGTCCATGGAAGACATGATCATAAGTTCTCATAATTAATGAATAAGATCCACTGAGTTATTGAATAAAGTTGGACGCTTTATTTAGGCGCAATATTTTTATGAAATAATGTCTTGGTTATTATAAAATATTGAGTGCAGTTATATTTGCATTGATAGGATCGAAAGAAAGATTTAATTAAAGTTAAATTTACGCTGAAAGATTAAATCTCAAGTGATATTTGATTATTATTTTTCTCTCGATCAGTTTATTTTTAATAGGTAATTGAATAATTATCGGTCTTTGAATTGTCAATATGTGAGGCCTATTTTGGCCAATACCTAGATGATTTGGGAGCGTGATTGTTTAATTACGATTATTTATGAAATAAACAAAAATGAAGTGTATGAAATATCCTCTTGATATGTTTCGGTACTTGGATGTAATGAAGTCAGGCCGAGTGCATTTGATCCATTAAGCTGGCCAAATCAAGAGATTAAAATAATTAATTGATGAATGAGAAAATATAATCAATTAATTATCGATATTTTACAATGGAAATTAATATATATATCAATATTATTAATTTGGAGTTCAGCTTCCCAACGGGCCTTTAGTGGGTAGCCTTGGATTAGATAATTGCTTTTCAATTATAAGGAGCCTTAATTAATAATAGCCGTTGGATCCCGAGGCTGGCTCGGGGAGAAAGTGGCGGAGCTCATATCGATGTGGAGCTATAGAGCAACGAAAGTTGAGTTACATGGTTTTTGGGCTTATGCTCAAGTTTGTACTTTCGAGCAAGTGGGAGATTATTGCAATTATGTGCTCTTAAGGTCCCATAGTATTCTCAAATATATGTATAAAATTATAAATTTATAATAAATATAATTTATTATATGACGGTTTATAATAAATATAATTTATTATATGAGCAGTTATTTATAATAAATATAATTTATTATGACGATTGACTATGATGTAATGGGTTTTAAGGTTTTCTCTTTGAGTTTTTTTCATACATTTTTGAGAATGCGAGTGAGAGAAAGAAGAATTTTTCTATTCTTTGGTTTTTTCTCTAAGTGTTCTAAGATTCGGAGTTCTCGTCACGATTCATTGTGCCCACACACATCCATACCACCCACGAGGATAGATCTGGAAGATCGGACGGTCTGGTGCGATACACACAGATTGGACGGTGTAGATGCGTTGGTTCAGCGTCTTTATTCTTTGTAGATCTGGCCCGGTGTAGATTCTTTGGTTGGTGGCTGATCTAGAAGTCACAGTTGGATCTGCAAATCTACATAGGTAATTTATTTAATATTGAATTTTAGATACGGTTGCATGTTTAATCATATTCTTCAGATCCATGCCATTTGTGTGTTTTCCTTCTGGCACCCCGTGTAACATCCGCCTAGGCGTAATGGCTGAAATTAAATTAGAAGTGGTATGCTCACCACAGAGCCAATTCACGAATCCTGGAATCGGAAAATCACTTGTTTCTCTCGTGATCCGGGGCGTAGTGCTGGCCAACCAATCCATACCGAGAATAACCTCGAAATCCATCATCCAACAAAATAAGATTACGCGAAGGTCTGCACTTTACTCTGAATCGGACACGATGGAAAGTAATATGCGCCTCCTGGGCATCATTCGGAAGGTAGTGGCGATAACGGAGTCTACCAATCTGTTTGAATTTGAACCACGAAACCTAATTCTGAAAACTAGGAACCGAAAGGAGTGTGTGGCACCGGGTCTAATAACACCTAGCCTTAGTATAACAGGACCCAGATAGTACGTCTAAGCGGCATTTAGCCCTAAGCGTCTGAGAGTGAGTGTAAAAACTCTGGCTTGACCACGACCCGGGGCTGGTAGGGCTCGAAGCGACCTGGCCCCCACCGCCGTCACTATCACAGACTCTGCCTCCATATCCACGGCCTGGCGTCACTATCTTCTTTTGCTGAGAAGAACTAGGCGCTGTCCAATGGCGGGCGGGCAACACTGGCCGCGAGAACCACGAGGAAAGAGGCTCTTGGTGGGAAATCCTAGGACATGGTTGGCGTATGGCTGACTCTCCACACTAAAAACGATCTCCACTAGCCACCATACAAGGGCCACTGATGCATCGCCCGCGTGCGGGCACATCTTGTTGCGAGCTAGTATTTCTTGTACCAGGGCTGAACTCTTGTCCTTGAACTATAGCCCCCACGGGCCCCAAACCCTTGTCGATCAGGCCTCGCAACCCTTACGGTTGCGTCTGCCCTTCTTGTGACCTTAGTGCAAGCTGCTCTGTCTCTTGACTGTGCCACGAGTACCTGTGCCACTATAATCTTGTCTTTGCGGGCGGTGTACTAGTTTGCTCCTGCGTGCGGTCTTCTTCTTTAACACCATCCACTAAGATACCATGAAAGTAGATCGTCTCCATCTGTCTCTCCTTCATCCAAGTGACCTCGAAGCTACATTTCCTCGTATACCAAGGATGAATGTGGTCGAGCTGATAATGTACTTACTGCGTCTTCGCGACCTCAGCTATGACTAACTCAGACGGTACTAAGATACATGAACCTGCGGGTGTACTCCCTCTGAACATATCATCTCTCTTCAAGCTGCTGGCTTGTCTCCGTACTCTTGCATGGCCAGAAAGAAATATAGTTATCTTCAAATCTTGCCCTGAACTGAGCCCATGTCATACCCTCGAGAGGCGGCTTGATGTAATCCTTGTACGCTGCGATGCCTGGCCCGCCCAAGGAGAGCACGCCATCTCAATCTCGTCCGTCCCCATAGGATGCTCCCGGATCGAATGCTCTTCTCCGCCGTCCGGAAAATCCATTGGGTCACGGATACTCCATCAAATCTGACCTCATTAAACTGGGTGTCTTGGAACGAGGAATGTGATCTGGGTCGAATCCTGAATCCCCGGTTGAGAGCTGATAGCGGCCCTGCTTTGCCCGTGATGCTCCATAAGTTCTTGGAGGCATGCGCACCCGGTCGTTCACAACAAAAATGCCTCCATAGTGGGTACAGCGACCACGAGCATCTGTGCTGAGCGTGCTGGGGCATGTTAACTGTGGCTCCTCGGCTGTGGCTCATCGGCCGGTACACCGTCCTAGGCTGGCGCACGGGGCCTACCGGGTCTCCTTCGCCCTCTCAGGAGAGCCCGGGTGGATCGAATTTGAGAAGAGATACCTCATCTTGGGCCTCCTGGGCCTCATCCGCCCATTTATCTTTGCCTGTTATTCTTTCTTGCATTGCATTCACCCTCGATCTCCGTCTCATACTGAAGAGTAAACACAAGACTATCAGATTACAACAGACGCCCTAACGGACGAAGCAGAAACTAAATGCAATGGTGACAGTCAAAGACGAACTCGGTCCTAACTCCATGATCTCTTTGGAAACTTAGACTCTAGGCATAGAAATGAACTTTATCGCTACGATACCAACTTTGTCCACGACCCGACACAGGCGTGGCCAGAACTAGGGAATGGGAAGGCATAAAGCCGCAGTAAGCCCTGGTGAAATACTCATACCACTTATCATCTGAATACGACATAAATGTCGTCACATAATCCACATATATATATGTATCTTGCTCAGCTTAAATATCAAAGAGAGATGAAATCTCGATCCACATACTCAGACGGTATACACAAGTAATAGAATACGGGCGATTCCTGAAACATATTAATATCGAATCTTTGGTGACCTTACAGATGGAAATATCACGGTCGATAATAATAATACATGTATCCGGCTTTGTGAAGAAATGAAGTACGGCGGTCGAATCTCGGCGGGAGGGCTAACGATTACACGAAAAATAAATTGACGTCAGGTCTCGAGAGTGAAGTTAACATCATATAATCTGCACCACATCTACAACCAATAGGATACGCATACATATAGAGTACAGTATAATAATACACTCACATAGTATGCATGCACACACATTAAGTTTCATATCATCATAGTCATCACAAAATCGAGAACTCTAGGGACCACATGCTCAATCTTATAAGCCATACGGTTCTCTCAAATCCAATGTGGCGCCACAGGAAGAAATGCTCGAGCCGGGGTCCTTAACTCCGAGTTGACATAACTTGACAAACTATAGTAGGCGCCACAGGAAATGCTCGACTGGTCATAACTCAGCAACTATCCTACCGTAATCCATGGCCGGCGCCCGAGAATGCGTCAAACGGGGACCTTACCTCAGGCATCCAGAGAAAGCGCTCAACCGGGAACTCATATACATAAACATAAATGCGTATCATAGTCGATTGTGCAGGTCGCGGTCGATGTAACCCACTAGATTGGTATGTCTGCTATAGTTCCCATTCTGAGCATTTCACATCTGATACCGCGACAATATCGCTTGACAATACACCTCCCACATCCATCATCATACTTAGTCTCATATGCGGATATATTTCATAACGAACTAAATAATTTAGTTACCATAGTAATCTGATTCAGTATTAATAATCATGTCGTGATGATGGGTGTAGCCTAATGTCTAAATCTTTACGCCATGCATGCGAATGTTTGTAATAAGTAAATTATATGATATCAACTCGCAGTATGTCGGATCTGGGGGAATCGCTCACTGCGCTCGGTACGTCACAGCGGAGGCTGACCGGACAATCTAAAATGGAAAAGGCGTTATTGATAAATAAGATTAAGATTTAAATATACTCTAGACTCGACTAGAAAACTCCTGGACTAAGCCCAGGCCTTAGAAGCTGTACTTATGTTCTCTGAAAATTAGTGAACCTCCTAAAAATTGGACTTAACTCCACGTAAAATGGGTCGAACTTTGATAAAATACACTTCTAATATCCATGATTTATCGATGTAGAAATGAGACACAGCTTCTGAGATAAATCCACGGCTCGACGCAATCCAACACAAAGGTCACAATTCGCGATAAATACAATTGATACAATTTATAGCTTCGGATAATTCATTATATTTATACATGGATAACTCTGGATATAATTAAAATACGGTTAATCAAAATCCGCATGATTTCTAATTATATAGGATAAGATTAAACACAACATCGTACCGCATTATATATTTTAAGTTACATCTTTTCAAAACCTGACATAGGCAATTAAGCGATAAATAAGGCATTTTCAATATTAAAATAACCTTTACGAACAATTAAAATACGAATATCGAACAATTATGCAATTAGAGCTCGCACGCGTTTTAGGGTATAGATTCTTTACCGAAGCTCGAATGCGGAAACCGATTGCACCGTCGGAATCCGCGGAGCAGGCGGGCGTTCTGTCCAAACACGTTCCGAGTCCGCGCCCGCCTTGTAGAAGCGGTGGCGGAAAAATTCAACCGTCGGAAATTAAATCGAGGTACCTAAGCGTAGATCGGGATTAGGGAGTCAACAATTTTTCATAATTTTTAGACGCTTAAAAACAACTCAAAGCATATGTGAAATTTTCTTCTTGAGTTTATCTCTCTAAAAATCACTACGATTAAAGCGAAATGTGAATCATACCTCCCCTGGGTTTTGGGGTCTGAGCCTCGAAATGGCCTTTGTTTGGCCGAAGAAAACAGCCAAAGAAGTGCATTCGTGACGACCACCTAAGGCGCCCAGTGGCGCCGCGTGAGAGGAAGGCGGTACGCGGCGTGGTGGCTGCCGGTCGCCGAGGAAGGGGTGGTGGTGGTGGGCGCGGCGGTGGCTCGAGGTGGCCGGACGGAGGCGGCGGCGCGGAGAAGAAGAGGAGGCGGCGTGATTCGTGAGAGCGGCGGCCGGGCGAGATCAGAGCAAGGCAAGGGTGGCGGTGATCGGATTTTGCCGCCGCTCCGTCGGATGGCGGATCGGTGGCGGAGGCGGCCGATCAGAAGGGACGAGCCGTGAGGTGTCGGGGAGAGAGAGAAGGGTCCTCCTTTTTCTTTTGGTAATTTTTGCCCCCTTTTCCTTTTTAACCCTCAGTCAACTTTTAATTAATATTTTAACAATTCCAAATAAATATTAAACAATTATGGAAATAGTTTGAATGGCCAAATTTACGGGTATTACATGCGCCATTAAATTCGTCTCGCGAGGAAATCTGATGACGTAAAAGTTTCGTCGAATTATAGAGACAATGGAAATTTTTCGATTACGGGTGATAAAGTTGTCAGACTCAGGGGCGAGATTTTACGAAAATCTTGAAAGTTAGGAAATTGTTTAGGCTAAGTGATGGGGCATGGAGTAGGCCCATATCTGGGCCTAAACGAGATAGGAAGCCCAAATCCAATGAAGACTTTTATTATTATTAATTATTTATTTAATTTTATTTTTAGATTTATCCGATAGTATTTTTGGATTTATCTATTAGTATTTTTTGGATTTATACATTAGGATTTTGGTTATGATTATGATTTTGGATTATCCATTCAGGATTTTGTTTGTGCTTATAAATAGCGCGCTTATGTTGTGTTTTGGTAGACTTGATTAATATTGAAAAATTGAAATTTCGTTTCCGTTTCTTTTATTACATTTCTTTTTAATTTTATTATTCTTCGTAGCGAACTACATCGATTTGAGTATCGAGCATAACCGATCCGGTCGAGTTATTTCTATTTGTTTCAAGTTCTTGATCCGAGATCAGAGCTTCTTATTTGTTCGATTTGAGTTCTTGATCCGCTTTCTTAAGCTTTTTTTTTTCTAGTATTTTCGAGTGCACATTTTACAGGATTCAATTTGGCACAACATCTTCCTGAATTCAATTTCATCCTTCTCACACGAATTCGCTAACAAGCCAAACACCCCACCGCTTCAGTTTTCACGGGATCCAAGCAAGACTTGCTGCGTGGGTAAGATATGCACGTTGTGCATGTGTCTGATTCTAGTGCACTTTGATAATAAAAAAAAAAGAAAAACCACAAACGGCCTGTTCTTGAACTCAAATAAAGGACAACTTTATCCACGGTGCGAACTTCGCCACGGTAGCCGCCACCGCTACGCTGCTCGGTTTCATCAACCCTAGAGGCGAGTTCAGCCCTTTTTACCTCAGCATCCAATTGGATCAGTTTTCCTAATTCAAAAAATCGATCCCAAATCGCCAGGGGACGAGGCAGTGTATACGAAGAGTTGATGCCCGAGGAGGACTATTTTGAGGATGGCTTATACACTATAAACATCGGCCACATGATTTGGCGGAAGACAGATTTATTTTCTCTTCTTTAAAATTCATCCTTTCGTGCTCTTTTTTTCACGGATCGTTTTTCAAGCTTAGCGTTTCCGGCATTCTGGTCGTTCCTTTGTTTCAGTTGCTGTTCTCCACTGCAGGTTGCCCTCATCAGCATCCGTGATTTCCTTGCAACCACACTAAGGAATTGTAGGCGTCCTAAAGGTTCTTCAACGGAGGACTTGCTACCTTACCGAGGCACTTTTGAGCCTTCTACTTTGCCCTCTAGTGTGTCTGCAGGTGAAGCTAGCAACGGTGCACCCACTATGCCTTCGTTACCGTTTTCTAAGGAGACGGTGAATCTTATCGCTTGATGATGAGTTCGTGAGTTAGAGATGGTGGTTTTCGTCGTTTTCTTGTCAAATGGCATGGTAGTCGATTCGATCTTCTTTGGATACGAGGAGGATGATCTTCGATCATTGGATTCTTCGTGTTGGATTCTTCACCTTTATTTTTCGGCTCTTGGTCGAGTTCTTCGACCGGAGAGAATGATGGGGCATGGAGTAGGCGTATCTGAGTCTAGCGAGATAGGAAGCCCCGAATCGATGAGGCTTTTATTATTATTAATTATTTATTTAATTTTATTTTGATTTATCCAGATGGTATTTTGGATTTATCTAATGGTATTTTTGGATTTATCTATTAGTTTTTGGATTTATCATTATGATTTTAGGATTATCCATTAGGATTTTTGTTTGTGCTTTATAAATAGCACCTTATGTTATTGTTTTTGGTAGACTTGATTAATATTGAAAAATTGAGAATTTCGTTCCGTTTCTTTTATTCGCTTTCTTTTTTTAATTTTATTATTCTTCGTAGCCGAGCTACATCACTAAGTTCATTTAAAATAAAATGAACTGAAAAGAAATAAATTGTTTCGAAAGGTGCAGCAATAGAATGACGATATGAATCATGTATCCAAAATAATAATAATAAGCCCCTTCGATTATATTTTAAAAATATTTTTGTATTTTATTTTATACTTTTAATATAAATAATTATTATTATAATAATGTTTTTTAATAAATAATTTATAAAAATTCATAATATTTTTATTTGTATGAAAAATATTTATATATTGTTAAATTTATATTTTATAATATATTATATCATATATAATATATTAAGCTATTTTTATTTCATGTATTTAATATTAGTTGTTGATAATATATTAGTTAATAAATTTTTTTGTTTAAATTTTTTGGTTACATTAATTATTTTTATAAAAAAATATAAAATATTTTGTCCCGAGTTTAGATACAAGCGAGACCCGATTTGGGGGTTAAAAGCAAGAAACAGCAACTTCATCTTCACTAATTTTGTCCCAGTTTAGTCGATCCCCAACATCTAAAGCTTATTTGAAACGCTAATTTGTCCAAAATTAGTCTAATCCCCCCTCGATCTGGATTTATAAAACACGACTTTATATGTATGACATGAATACTTTTCTTCATAAAAGCTAAATTAAGTTCATGATGATAAATAACTTTTAAACACAATAAATTTTTAAATTTGAAAATATAAATAGTTTTTTAAACATCTATTATTCACTTTGTATATTATATTATAGCTCGTGTTCTTACAAGGATTCAAGCATGGATCCTCCTTTTATATATTATATTATAATAGTATATATTTTGTTCTTACTTATTTGTATATTATGATGATTCAAACCTAGATTCTCACAAATTTATTTTACAAATTTATTATAATTCAAATATAAATAAATAATATAAAAATGTATAATAATAATTAATATATAAAATAATTGATTATAAACAATATAATAATATTAAACAAACTTAAATAAAAAAATAATGATAGATTAGTGTTATATCCAAAGTACTAAACCGATTAACTAAATAATATCAAATAAATAAAGTAACAACTTAATAAAAAAAAAACTTCAAATAAAATTTCCTATTTATTTTGAAAATTATCTTCCTTTAAGATATAATATAATAAATAAATAAGCGGTATAATTTTTGTTAATTATTTTTAAAATAATAATATTTTGCTATTAACACTAATTTAATTAATAAAATTATTTAGACTATATTGATAATTTAGTTATAAAATTTAATTTAATTTATAAGCTACTACAACTTCGTTTTAATAAAAAAATGATTTAATAAAATTTAAGAGATGAATATAGAAAATAAAATTATAAATATTAAATGAACAATAGAATCAAATATAACTAAATGTAGAACTATTATTTAAATTCAAATGGAGTATATAATTACCCTTACAATAACACTAAATGTTAATATATCATATAAATCATATTAAAGTTACATTTAAAATGTGAAAATAAAATAGTTAAAAAAATATAATTTAATATATTAATCATGTATTATAATAATAATTATTAATATTTTTAAAACAACCCCTATGCTACAAAAACAGAGATTTGACTCCATGTTAAAAACGTAAAATATCGAATATTATAGATGAATTATTAAAAATCTTAATTACTAAGCTAATTATTTGAAAAACATTGACTAAGGATGTCGGATCAATCGGTTTAATTGGGTCAACTCGAATAAAACCAACATGGGCTATGGCCAAAACGAGTATAAGCCAATTTGACCTGGTTTTATTCGAGCTTTATATTTTATAGCCTAATCTTCAAAAAAAATCTTATTAAAATAGGTCAACCCATCAAACTCAATCCATATTATGGGCTCTAATTTAAATATTACATATTTGTTCCTCATTTTGATATTATGACCTACACTTGTTTTGTACGGTTTCAAATTATTTTGAATTTTGGATAAAAATAAATTATTTTATTTAAAAAAATTATAAATAGAAGTTAAAAATCAAAACAATGTCCAAAGTCCGGGTCATATCGGCATACTCAGTCACTGGCACTATTTTATGCAGTAGTTTGTTTTTCAAATTATATTAGTAATTTTTTTTCTCTCTCTTTCTATTTTTCTACGTGCCAGTTTCGTTGATCTTCTCCGATACCCTAAGAAAGCCCTAACCTGAAAACCCTTGAGATTTGGCCATCTGATCTTCTCCGATGCCCTAAGAAAGCCCTAACCTGAAAACCCTTGACTCACTCAGTCCGATTTTTTATTGTTTTTTCCTTTTTGTGTTTGTCTCTGGAGGAGGTTCACCTGATTTCTGGTCGACACAGATTTTGCCTGGTAAGTATCATTTATTGTTTGGTCTTCTTGTTTTAGGGTTTAATTTCGTTGGTTGTTAAATGGCCCATTTTGTGTTTGGTTGATGAGAAAGAAGACGCAGGAAGGGGTAGAGGAAGATGCTGGATGCACCTTTACTTATCAAAAGAAAAAAAAAGAAAAAAGAAAGAAGGGAAATCAACCTGTACATGAAAATTTCTAATTATTCCTTCTTCAGAAGGTTGCGTCTCTGTTGATTCGGGGTTGGAGGTACCGTTCCAGTGCCTAGTCCCAGGATCAGACAGTGATTTCTAAGTTTGATACAAGTTGAAATATTAGAGAAAATTATGAAATTTTCTATAGAAAAACTTTCTCATCTTGCGGTTCGTAAATACAAATAATTGCACTTTAGTTGATCGGAGTCATTAATTATTATTTGCTTGTTTTGGATCTTTGGGAGCAAAGAAAGTGGAAGAGGTAATTTAGTAATCAAAATGTGGTTTTCTTCTATTTTCATTCATGTTATTGGAAGGAGATAGAGGTTAGACATATAAAATGATACAGAGTCAAAATTTCATCCCTGATTGCTATTACAGGGTTTTCTCTTTGAGCAACCTTGAACTATTGCTAGTTCAGTTAAATTAACAGTCTCAGGAATATTTTCTTGTATAAAATAGATTTACTCTAGAATAGAAAACATTAAAATATTAATTAGAATTTTGAGTGTGAATTTTTGACAATAATGATTTGAGTTATAAAATTTTCAGACAAATAGAGGGCCTAGATATTTTAGCCAAAACCTCGGGAGTGAATGAAACTAACTCTAAAATTCATAATCGGGTAAATTATAAAATTGCATAACACATTAGCTTTCTAAATAGATTTTTTCCTTTACTTGGCACAAGTTTCTGTGAGATCCACTAATGCTGAAGTTGCAACATTTACTAGGAGGTTCAACATTTATTCTTGGACCTGCAAACATAGCATAGAAGTTATATGTTCTTATATAAGGAGATTGGGGCAGTTGGGAAACTTTGATCTTACCTATTTCTCACTTATATAATTTACTTTCGTAAAATATTCTAGATTTAAGTAAATTTATTTTGCTGAGCTGGAACTCAGCTCTTTCTTTCTATATGTTTTTCCTTGCAGTCTACTCTTTTTACTTAAGGGATCCATGTGTGCTTTCATTTGAAGTTCCTTACATCTTTTGGAGTATGGAGCATGAATTTGAAGTACACTTCCTTACAGCGAGATTGCATTACATGATTTCTTGAAATCAGTGAAGCTTTCTAGTTTTATTCTCATAGAATCGTGTTTCTCTTTACTTTGGAAGAATTAGACTTGTAGCTGTTGTTGTTACAGAGATTGCAGGTTATATGTTTTAGTATGTCTCAGTTTGTCTAGTTATGTCTCTTTAATGGCACAAAACTCAAGGATTTTATGTGTTTGAAGTCTATGTTTGGCTGCAAGCCAGTGTCAATATCTTTCTGAATCAGACTTGCATTTTGTGTAGGGGATTAGTGATGGTTGTTAAGTTATATAAGTCAATCCTACGAAGCATCTTGAAACAGATTTCTAGGTCTCAATAATAGCATATATGTGGTATATGTTGACCCCTAAAGTGGGAAAGAAAAACATCCTGAAACTGAAACCTTGCCAATTTCAGAATCCACCCACCCTGGAAATCTAGTGAAACTAGAAATCAACCACCTTACCATCCGTTTATTCGCGACATCTGCAGAAGATTGCAAGTCCATTGGGTGAGTTTCTGCCCATACCATACATAATGCTGAAAATAATTTATTTTGCAAGATGGGTGAATTCATAATATCCATTTGAATTACAACTTATTGTGTATTATTAAGTCTTTGGATTTATGTTGGCGAGCCATATGATAAATTGTATGTGCAAAATTGTTTCTTAAGTAAGTGTTTGGTAGAATATTTCACAATGTGCGAGAGGCATTCAGGAATTTGAACACTTGATTTGTTCATTTGCTTGGAACATCTGGTTTAGTAGGCGGAATCCCTTTGAGCAGATGGACCCAAAATACACATAAAAATATTGGTGGCTTCGTCATTTTATTTTGTTCTTATTTCGATTATTATTATTATTATAATTATCATTAGTAGTATTAGATGTTAATATAGTTAATTTCCCTTTTCTTTTTCTTTGTGTAGACATTTGGAGAAGCAAAAGCGACCTTCTTATGGATGCTTATAGATCAATGTCACATGAATTATAAACCGGGTAGTTCAAGTTTAATTATTTTGTCTTTCTAAAAAATGCCTCATTGATAAGTATACGTTGAATAGCTGAAGAAACATTGATCAAGATAAACAAAACCTCAAATAAATTTCTTCGACATGGATTCTAACCATAGTTTTAAAAGGCGCTCTTAAGAGGTGTTGAGGTTCAAGTCACAATCACTCTGGATTATAGCGCACCCTCCTTCCAAGACACGTGCCTTATTGGAGAATGCGTATAGATATAATTTCATTTTTCACGAACACTTTTATTCTTGAAGTTTCTATTGAAATTTATGAATTTTATTACTTTATTGAATTTTATTTTAAATATTTGAATCTTAAACTTTTATTAATACATTGAATCATATTTGTAACATTGATTTTAATTCTCTAGTTCGATCTAATTAATTTGGTTTTTGTTTTTGTTTCAAGCCCTTTTTTGCATAGGCTTTTGGCCCCCCTCTTTATACGTTTTGTATACTTTCTGTAGGGGTGTCTCCGTAGCTTCTTTTTGACGAATATATATGCTCTGTTTATCCATAAAAAAATATTTGTAACATTGATGTGCATCCAAAGTCACACTTCACCTTCACTTAGGCACGTCCCTTATGGTGTGCCTTGCACTTAAGCTAAGATAGTAAAGTTTTGAGAAGTCTATGGTAGTGTTTGTTTTTTACTTAATCTTTGAATAGAACTTTTTTGAGTTTAATGCTGAATAGTACTTAATAGCATTAAGTATTAAGTTGTTTGTTTTTAGCATTGGATCGCAGTAGGGATGTGACGGGACGGATTATTTCGGGTTCTCGCTCCGCCTCGCTCTTAATGAGACAAGTTTAGTTTTTAATTATGTCGGGTTTTTAGTCGGTTTGAGTTTATTCTCAAGTGCAGAGACAGGTTTGGGGCCGAGGTTCATGTATTGTTACTCGCCGCCCCAATTATTTAAAAAATAAATTTTATTATTTTATTTTATACTTTAATATAAATAATAATAATAATTAGATGTTTTTAATAAATAAACTATAAAAATTCATAATATTTTGGATTTTTATGGAAATATATTAATTTTAATATAATAAAAATAAAAATAAAAAACAAAATCAAATGTAAGCGGGACGAGTTTGAAATTTTCTCATCCAGCCACTGCTTTGTTTTAATTTTTAAATGGGAGCAAAGTTTGGGAGTTGAAAAAATAAGCAATGGGTAGGGATAAAGCTATGCTGTCTAAACGCTCCCGTTATCATCCCTAGTAGCATGTATTGCTAACCCTTCTCCTTGTTGGGCAACGATGGAGTTTTTCTTGTTTTAGTGAAAAATGACTTTTTCTAAATAGAAAAAGTCAAATATTTTCACTTTTTCTATTCATAACTTTTTTTTAAATATTTCAGCACTAAATTGTGAATTAAGTCAAAAAACAAACAACCCCTAAGTGTAAATTGCTTGGGGTTTGCTTACTATACTAAAAAGATGATTACACCAGTTAATACTAATTTATTTAGCAACAATAATGTTAGCCATTTCTATACTTGGCATGCTATTTGTGTTTTATGATAGTAGCGTCAGTGAGGTCCATTATTGGGTCTCCTCCTCGATAATCATTTGAAATCAAAAAGGAAGGAAAGTGTGAACAAATATGCAAACCATATTGGCCAGTTTGAAAATATAATTTATCATAAATAAAAATATAACGATGATATATTTGTCATTTCTTGTTTAGCTCACAGTAATTTGAGTAGCTCTTTATGAAATTTCATGTGTTATGATATGTAGGTAGAGAAGAAATGCTCATGCACAAGTTCTATGAATTTACAAAACAAGAAGTGAGCATCAGAAATATAAGTATTTTCTTCTCCTAGTTTTATTTCAATGGAGGACTTGCCACAATATTAAATCTGTATGCATTGATCATAGTATTTTTGGGTGTTCAAAGAACTTTAATTTATATCTCAACAAAATAAACTATATTTGATATCAGACTTATGATATCAGAAAAATACATACATCCAATCCTTTTCTCATCTCTACTTTTCAATCTTTTGGCCTTTAGATTTGTTAATACACCAATATCGTATAACCTTCCAATCTTTCTAGTAGCTAACTTGGTTTGTGGGGCGGTTTTTGGCTAAATCCTCTTCTTTTTTTGTATAGGCCTACGGCCTTCCCTTGTTACTCACATGAACTTCGGGTTTGCCTTTAGTTTTTAAATGAAGCTTGCTTTTGCTAAGTAAAAAAGTGAACTTCAATTTATGTGAAAAAACCTATGAACTTATTATTACAGGAATTTATGAATGAAGTGATGTTTGGCATTACCTGTTGCTATTAGTATGATATACACTCAACGAGCAACCAAAGAGGGAGCACGGTGGGAATGGGGGGACGATAATGCTAGTTAGTTGTAGGTTAATTCATTGCAATCTTGGTGGTAGAAGTTTGACAAAGTAAGAGAAATTGGTTTTGGCAAAGAAGCGAGGTCGTTTATTATTGGGTAGAAGTCTTAGGTGATTTGCTTTAGGCGTGGAGTGTTGAACCAGTAAAGGTGTTTAAAAGTTGGGAGGAGGAAGGAAAATATCGGTTTGAAAAGACACATCTTATGTTATATGGTGGAATTGAAGCTAAATCCTGAAAGGGAGTGAAGGATTCAAAAATTTTAGATGGAAGTAAGCTTGGTGGGAGGGGTTGTACAAATGAACGCTAATATGGACTTTAAAGAGTGTTGGCTATCCACGGTCCCCAAGAGTTTAATTAAGTTATTGATTAGATATTGAGAAACAACAGAGAACAATTCTGCAAGTTTGACATCAAGGTCTATGATCATGTGGGTGGTCCTTTACAAATATGGGCTTTGGGGAAAAGTGGGTAGGGTGGAAAAAGTGGTGCATTTCCACTGTGAGTTGTTGTTGTTGTTTTTTGTTTTTATTGATTAATGGAATCCTTATTGGTTTCTTTAGGAGCTCTTGGGGGGCTAAGTCAAGGTGGCCTTCTATCACCTTATATATTTGTGATTGTAATGGAAGGTTTCAATGAACTGATTGAGAGGGTAGTTGTGGGAGGTTAAGGGTGGGAGAATCACGTTAATCGGAAGCATGTTGTCTAGTTTGCCTCTTTATTTTATGTTTGCTCTTTACATGCCAAGGAAGGTCAGGTTAGGCTCGTCGAAGAGATATCCTTTAGGAGGTGGTTCACATAGATTGTAAGCAGTATGATTGATGGACATATCTTTTTTGGATATGGAATGGGGGTTAGGTGTGAAGAATCTTTGGGCATTTTTTCAAACTTGTATTAGATTGGTAATTTTTCTATTTATTTAAAGTACTATTTTAGGACCACAAAACTCATTTTATTAACATAGCGATCATTGTGAAATTTAAAACTTTTCTGAGGTGTTAATTGCTTATAGCTATGTTTTAATAGATGTCTTTCTCTATTTCTAAAATAAAAATAAAAGAGAGGTGATGTTTATAAGTAGCTACACCCTTTTCACATCTAGAGCTTGCACATTCACAAAGCTAAGTTGTTAAGTTAATCCTTAGTGTTTGTACACAGTTGTTTTTATTTTGAGTAAGTGTCGTTTAGACTTTGTTGGAACCCGAAAGTACTAAAGAAAGAAAAGCGAGAGAGAGGAAAATAAAGAGAAAATTAGGAAGGAATGAGAATTTGGAGGAAAATATAAAATAGGTTTACTTAATAGAGTAGTTCTATATGTTTATATACTTATTTGATTTGTTTATCTCTATTTATATAAGGACTAAGAGAAATTTAAAAAATGTAAAATTTTGAGATATTTGATTATATTTGATTTTTTCTTTATATTTTCCACAGTGAGATCAAAACATGAAAAATAATTTTCCTTAACATTTTTTTTTTTCCTTTCCCTACCGTATTTTTGGGTTCTAAACAAAGCCTGCGTACTTTCAGTTTTGAATCTGGAAAGTACTAAGAAAAGAAAATATAGAGGAAAAGTGGAAGGAAAATAAAAAATAGATTTAAACTTAATCAATTAATTTTATTATATTTTCAAAACATATTTATTAAGGCGACAAAACATTAAGCAATTCAAATTTTAAAATCATGAAAAGATTATGAATGGAAGTGTGTGGTAATTTATTTTCAGCAATTCATAATCAATTAATCATTTGCAATTAGAATAAGCAAAGAACTTTGAAAAATTGAATATGAATAAATCTTATATATTGACAGAGCAGAAGATTGGTGATCTAGGCTTACTCTAGTGTGCATGAAGATGTTGAAGCATACAATGAGATGATCAATAATTCTAATAGAAGTAAATGTTAAAGTCGGCTCGTGAAATTAAAATAAGAAAAGTAACCTGCAAATATATGCCTACCACATTGCCCAGCCATATTGTCAAATTGTCTTGTGGATGATCTCCAAGTTTTGTATAATTGACACCCCACACAATACTAATACAAGAACTCATATGATTCGAGACTGCCTAGCTTATTTTCTAATGGCAACCTATTTGTTGGTTTCCATGTGTAAAGATCATGCATTATGGGCTTCCAAACTCAAGCAGATTTAGGCTTTTAGTAAAGTTAACAACTTGACGTTGTATTAAAACTTGATATACCGATTTGCATGTCTTCCTCTATACTACCTATCATCCCAAAGGTAACATGTAAGGCCTCCTATACATTATAGACACAATTCTAATAACCATCAAGGCTTTAAAAATCTAATAACCTTACCTAAAATAAATGAAGTTGATGTGAACATGAGAAGCTTGACAAGGACGATATTTCTAATTTAGAGTTCCTTTATCCTTCACAATATCAATGTGACCTAGCATGATGAACAAAAAAAACAAATATAACACATTTTCTATCCGAACATACAAAAAGAACAATCTTCTTCCAAGAAAGATGAGGTTATGTAATATATATGCATCTAATATATGTTCACATACTTTTAGTAAAGTTATTTTGGTAGGTGAACTAGCTAATATGTTAATAATGTAAAAGTTCCTTTCAATTAATCATAATTTTTTTTTCTACCTTTTACATAAGGGAGCCACAAAGTGATTTTTTTTTTTCTAAAAAAAAATTTGGTGGATTACCAAAGAGGTCCATATGACACCACCAACAAGCGTAGCACTAACCATTTGTTTACATTGTTAAGGATTGTCATCTTCTTGTATTTATCTTTAAAAATCATGAAGATGGCATTTACATTTTCAAAAAAATAAAAAACGAGAAGGAAAATAAGAATACTATCTTACAACTATATGGATGTTTGTCATCAAAGAGGAGTTCTTGGTGTCTTCTTTCTCTTAATGATATAGGTGGAATTGAGATTGCCTATCATGGCTGGGAGCCTACTTGATGAAAATGAAGTACATTAACAAGGCTCCTTGGATAGCCGGGTCAAATGGGCATTGGAATTCATTGGTGCATCTCCTTTTCTCCTAGTGATGGAATTAAAGTGGGCTTGCACATTGAGCTTATAAGGCCTTACTTGAGTGAAGCCTTGAAATTAGAGACGTGATGAGGCTGCTGTGGAAAGCAAGAACAAATGGTGTGGTGGCATTTTCAGAACCATGGGGTGGCGCTAACAGAAACTTCCCAAAAAGCCAACGATTAAGTAGGAAGCTGAGGTACAACTCCGTCTACCTTTCGTGGAAACCATGAAGAATGATATCATTTGGGTGTTTCGACTACAATTGGAAGATAAGAACATCATTCCGGGACCGCAGGGTGAGAAAGGGCATGAATATGACTAAGACTGATTATGGAACTTTCTAGAAATCTGAGTCATTAAGTCTATATACACCAAATGCGGAAGCTAATCTACTTGCCCCAAGCAAGCCACCCTTTGTAGGCATTGTTGGGAACTTTCGATCGAGGTTGTTTTTATTTCTTTTTCTATTTTTTTTTTTTTTTGGCAAGAGTGGGTAAAATTAAATAATGAGATAAAATGTCAAGATGCTCAAGAAATGAAATTTATACATTCAATCAATAACAATGAGTATGTTAATGAAGATGGTTTAGAATTTCTCTATTTTAAAATGAGAACAACAAACATGTTCATATGAGGTTTTTTTTTCAATTATTAACTCGTATGGGTTCTAAAAACATGTTTTATAGATTGCTTTCATTTTTATTCAATACAACATAACAATTATTGTTTATGCGATATGAACTCAATAATTGCGCGATTATATGGAAGCTAGAACAAGCTATAAACCCAATAAGTTCCTTGTTCCCTAATGGAAGCTAGAACACTCCTATCAAACCTCATGCAACCCATCAATAGCACTTGGATATTACAAAGAAGTAAAAAACAAAAGTGATGGCATGAAGTAATCAAAATGTGGTTCTATTTTATTTTTGCTCCATACTGTAATGACAGCCGAGCGGTTGGATTGCTGTGTGTGCTTTCAGTTTTAAGAATTCTCTTGCGAAAACCTATGGAGATATTGGCATTTTATTCAAAAAAAATTTGTGGTTTTGTTATTTTTCTCCATTCTTCTTCTGGTAATAAAAGCGACAATGCAATTAGAATGCTTTTGGAGTTTTCAATTCTAGAGTTTCTCTTTGAACATGTGTTGGAACTATTGTAATCTTCACTGAATTTTTTGTTAGATTGAAAGTCTTGCTGTTTGAGAATAATTTCATGTATCAAAAGCTCAGACTAGAGGCTTCTCTTCTGAAATCCCTGCCATGGAACTATAGCAAGTATGGAATTTGGATTGCAGCTTGAAACTTTGTTCGGTGATGGTTAGATGCTCTATATAAATTATCAATGTTTTGATGAGTGGTTGCACCAAATCATTGATATTTCTTCATAGTTATGATTTATCAATATATATATATATATATATATGATGTTCCTTCTCTATAGTAGTATAGTAGATGCAGTAGTAAAAGTGGAGCAAGACCCTTGTAGGAGATATACTTCATGAATTGCAGTAGTTAGATAGAGCAATGTATGTAAGAACCGAGAAAGGTGTGGTTTTTGAAGTTAAGCGCTACATGTTCTCATTCCAAGGACATATAAGCTGTTCTCAGGAATCATGTGTAAGTTTTACACATTCCCATCCAAATCCTTTTATTATTTTCTTGTATGGTGTGAAAAAATATGCTTTTATTTGCAGTTTAGTTGGACTTTTCTTTGCTGTTATTGTTCAATTACTCCTTCATGGTAAGTGCAGTGCAGCTGCTACAGAAAATTTGTGCAGCTTTTTCCTTGTTCATCCTCGTCCTTGTTTTACATTTTCAAATAATGGATGTAAAATAAGACATGATGAAGGACATTGAAACATGATGATGATTGATGATTATGATGATTTTCTCTCCAATATTTTTGCAGTTTCGATGATGGTGTACTTCTTTCATCTGTGGGGCCTTGATGGAGAAGTGGAATATATTTTAGGCCCCATATTTTTGCTCTCTTTAGCCAAGCTGAGATCAGAATTCTCTATATATATTTTGACGTCATTTTGTTTTATTTAGGGAATGTATGAATGCTATCACGATTTAAAGGAAAAAGAAAGAGTAAATTCAAATTCCTCTGTTTATTATTATAAAGTAAATTATAGTTCATAGAGGACAATAAAGCTTTTCAGAAACATAATAAATTTTTAAATTTGAAAATATAAATTCTTTAAAATAAAAAAAACGATATATTTAATATTTGTAGTCGTATTCTTTACAAGCATTAAAACCTGGATCCTTTCTTTGTATACTGTGTAGTAGTATCTGTTTTGTTCTTACGAGGATTCGAACCTGAATCTTCTGTAGTCCTTTTTCATCCTTTTATCACTTGAGCCGTGTCTCAATGGCTCTATATAAATAGCTTTTAAATTCTGTTTTTTAAATTTGTATAATTATAAACCATGTTTGCTATTTCTGATTTTCGTTCCTATTGTAAACACAATAAAAGCATTATACGTTAGAAATGTGTATACTGTCACTTCTAACCTTGTTTGAAAATTTTTGAAGTAATTGTTATAAACTTAAATCTTCAACTTACAGTTTAATTTAAACAATAAAAGAAGGTAAGCAACTAGACTTGTTGGATATTAAAATATCTGGACAAAAGATACCATTCAGCCATTTGTCATTTTTTGGAAATTTCCCGATATTTTGCCAAAAATGTCGGCATGTTTGGCAAATCTGGAAAATTTTGTTAATTGTGACTGATGGGTGATCTTTGTATGGAATAAAAGACATTGGTAATTATACCAGTTTACAGATTTCTCCTTTTATTATTAATATAGTTACCAAATCTTAAACAAATATTTGTAATATAATCATAGAAAGTGTGGGGATCTATGGATCGCGTCAGATAACGATCAATTACCCTTCTTTTCAAAGGGTTAAAAAAAATACTATGATGAATTTGAATAATTTAATTTTATTATCTAATCATGAAAATATTTATAATAAATAATTTCTTTTTTAAATATATAAATATAAATATATTTTAAACAAATTTTCAAACTAATAATATAATTTATTATTGCTATAAAATTGTTTTCTATATGTATATTCTTATTTCAATATTTCTTTAAAAAAAATTTATTAATTAAATTTTGAATAATTTTTGTTACTAATAATTATATAAAAATATCCTTAATATCTCTAAAATCATTTAGTTATCTTAAAAATCTAAATGTAAATATATAAATTCAAATCGATATTTTTGTCTTGGTTTAAACAGTCGTTCCTACTATTCAACTAATTTTAGGCCTAACAGTCATTGGCGTACCCAATAACCAGACAGTGGATCTTGGATTCTGAAAAACCAGGAAAGCCAGCATGGGAAACCACCTTAAAAAAAAAAAAAAGAATCATAATTTAGATTGTTTTTTTCCTTATTATTAAGCTCATAATCAAACACATTTGAATTTTAAAATGAAATTCATATAAAAAAATTATGACAGAAGTGAAAATGTTAAAGTGATAAAATTTTTTTATCACATTAGGTCAATCCAACACTGGCTTGGTGCCAAAAGAAGAAGTAACCACGTTGTAATCTTCATTTATTATTAGTTTAATAAAAATTCAATTTATTATAACTTGATTAAAATTCCAACTTTTTCTTAAAATGACCCGATACATATACAACCCTCTTATTTCCCCAACATCAGGCACTCACATGTAATGCGGGGAAAATATGTAAATGTGATATTATTAACTGAAAACTACAATGAGCCAAAATAAATATGAAAAATTTGAAAAGTTACTTAAATGTCACAGACGTAAATTCTATTTTTCTTTGTAAGTTATTTATTTTACACATAGTTTGAAGTGGATAAATCCTAAATCATTTTTTAATTTATTATTTTCAACTTTATATATTTTTCTTCAAATAGTTTACGTATTTTCCTCTGTTTATAAAAATTAAATAATACATATATATATATATATATATATATATATCTATATATTAACATTAAATGTATATTATATATATATCTATATTCTATCATTTAATAGTAACAAAAACATAAAAAAACCATTTTTATTTTTTATTTTTATTTTATTTTACATTTTCTTACCATTCTTTAACATTTTAGTCATAAAATAATTAAAATGAAAAACCAAAGGAAAATATGCATTTAACCGTATATTGTATAAAACTAAACTCAGAAAATGTAAAAAATATTCATTCAAGGTACTAAAGATTCTATATTTTCTGGCAAAAATCCACGGTTTAAAGCTTTCATGAAAAAACCGTCATGACCAAGATGATCCAGTTGACAAAAATTTTAATAAAATATGTTTAATCGGAATATTAAATTCTTAGAATCTAGACTATTATCTTTTCTCGGTTTGATGAGATAACGGCCATAAGCCATCCATCATTGGTTGGCTCCAAACTCCATGGTCTTTTCTTTAATCAGGAAAAAAAAGCTAATGGATAATAAAACGTGGAGATAGAGGAATAAAACCCCATCAAGTTGTTTTTAAAGTAAGAATATAGTTCAGTAAGATTTATAATACATTTGTTATTTATGCATCTTTGAACTTTGAGCTTCAAAATCAGCCAGTCTTATGAATAATTGGACTAGAATAAAAATGAGTTGTGACATGGCATCAATGTTCTATAAATAAGGGCTTTACATTGAGTACTTTCATTTTCAATTTATTTTCAATAATAGATAACCTTGTAGGGACGTCAAACATACAGCACATCAGCAGGTTTTTCATCTGCAAAGAAATGCAGTAGCACAGTGGCACCCTCCATTTGTTTCAGCATTTCTAAATCTGTCATTTATTAATTTACTTAAGTTGACCATCTGAATATGCATGCTAACCATTTCTTGATATTTTGGTGGAAGGAACTCAATAATGGTTTGTGAGAGATCATTAGTGCAAACCAGTCATTGTGTGACAAGAGGAGAGAGGTTTTCCATGAAATCTTGGCTCTAATAATCTAATTGGAGGGGTTTTGTAATGGAGAAAGCACATGTACAGAAAATTAAATGTAGTACAACAATTCTTATATTTGCCTTTTGTCAATTATTACAGTGACTGAAAAAAAAATTCAGCATATAACAGGAAGAAATTGCCAACAGTATATACTGTATATAGATTATAAAATATAGTGCACAGAATGAAGACAGAAAATCAAAGAGATGAAGTATAGGAGTCATATGATGGCAAACCAAAGTCTCCTGACCCCCGACCAACTTCAACTTTAACTGCTAATCCACTTTGTTCTTACCACACCAGTTAATATAGTTCTCATTTTACTTACAGTCAGAATTCACCAATTAGCTCATCAATCTCACCTAGTAAGCTTTCTTTGCCATCATTTGCCCTCTTGCTAAATCTCCCAGCAATAAGTCCTTTGAACCTTTTATTCCCTTGAAAAACCGTTGTCCTACTGCAGGGTTTAACATCATCCTTGGAAATTCTTTGATCTTTTTGTATAAGCAAGTTTCTTTTTTTTATCTTATCCCTAGGTATTTCTGCAATGAACTATTTAATTATCTTCGAAACTGATCCAATAAGAAATAGCGAAATATTCAAGACCCAATATGTTATAAACCTCAGAACCAACCTACAAATAATAGATGAAAACCACATTCAGAACAAAATCAAAACTCTTTTACAATACATTACTCTTACTTATCAAAGAATATTATTAATGATCAAAACTCCATTAAGAGAACACAAAATAAACGCATTTCCATACAAAACAATCCTGTTTGGTTCAGAACTCAGGAAGAAAATGATTAAATTACAAATCATTCTCAATTCAGCAAGAAAACAAAAAAAAAAAGCTCAACCAATTTCCTTACAATGTAAATGCACCCATATTGTGAAGGTTTTACTATGAAATAAAAAACATCATGATAAAATTTTCGTTTCTGTCCAAAACCTCCATTTTTAACGACCAAGCAGAGGATAATGGGGCAATACTAACTATAAATAATAGTAAAGAAAACCACAAAATGGAAATGGTAAGAATACATTCCTTTAGAAAGTATTTGATTCTCACTTAAGTCTTTACTTCTCAATTTGCAGCTGTGTCATCCTTACTTCTCCTACTTACACAAAGCAGCTGCTCGAGACTCAGAATGCAGACATAGGCCATAACCAAAATGGGCCTGACTTTATTGGAAGTGGGCCCCTTACTGTGCCTGAAATAGAACATCTCAGTTGCGAAGCGCATTAGTAGTCAGAGTACGATTAAATTCGGGTTGAGACATTATTATTTATTGATGCCGAAAAACCAGATAATTGAAACATTAGCCAAGTCAAAGTTAATTAATTATTACTCTTTGATAAAAACTGGCTACTTTGTACAAGACCAATATGTGCAGGGTATCAAACTAATAAATGATGCATGAAAAATCATTTAATTTTGAGCTTCCAAATAAAATTTTATTTATAAAATTCATTTACATTGATTTTGGAAATAACTAAGCGTTAACAGTCTAAGTTCATTTTTAAAGTGATAAAGACATGTTTATAGGTTACAGTTGAGAGCTTTTTTTTTTTTTAATAAAAATAATTTTATTATATTTCAAATAAAACATAATATCATTAGTAAATCCTTATAGATGACGTCATTCAGTTAATAACATAAATTATTGGCACAAAACCTTCAATGTTGTATGTCTTTTATATTTAACTAATCTTATAACTCAGGATTTATAACATATAATAACAACTGTGAGTTGTTTATATCCTTTTGTCTCATTAATTTGGTATGCAAGATAAATGCATGTAAATAAACATCGTAACAACATGATGTAAAACAAAACGTCACAAGATGAAAGTCTTTTAAACAGTCATAAGATAAAGTTCCTAATGTAATTATGTGAAAAACTAACTCCATAAAGTTGAAAATATAAATAAACCTAAAATTTGAGATTTCAATAAGAAAAACATTGAAATGGGGAAACCATTAGGAAAATCAAATCTCCGAATCTTCAACTAGTTTTAGAGAAATAAAATGAGTTTCAATAAGTGGATTCTAAATAATTTTAAAGTGAAATCCTCACGCCAGACAGTAGAAATTCAAAATAAGTAAATCACGCATCGTTCTTGAGATATATAAAATATATAATGATAAATCACCTTCTGGGAGAGTTGTAGTCAGAATACTAAATGCTACCGTTTGATGGCGTTATTGAAAGTAGTGTGCTCCATCATAGGAAGTCATGGAATAAACATGAATGTTTGTTAAAATATTGCGTAGTTTTCAAATCTTTATCCATAAGGCTAGATGTGTGAAATTAATAAGCATATATCGAAAGAAGAAATTAAAACACTAAAATGAATAATAACAATTATTTGATGGGTGTTGACTTCTCCCGTCAACTGCGGAATACAAGTGGATGTGGTTTGCAGCGCCACTTTAGAAATCGACCGAAGTCTCACTCGTGCAGGGAGCTCTGCCAAATAAAACACTATGTTCATTCTGGCGGTCAATATAATCACGTGATAGGCCATGGATGGCGACCTCTTGGAACATACTCGATATCCTTAAAAACATGCCAATAAGATCACTATGTCAATAGTTCTAAGAGTTCAAATATTTGCTCTTCATACATTGTACATTAAGCTTCATAGTTCTAATACATGTATACATCAAGCCACAACAGGCTTTCTTCACAATCCTCGGTCTCTGGGACGAGCCGTCCCACTTGCACGGCTCCTTGTGCTGTAAAATGTTATCCTCTCAGACGGAACAGAATAATTAACCAGTGGTATGGAGATCTTACCTAAGATTCAGCTCTCTACCACAGTGCGAGTGATGTTGAAGATAATGTAAGTTGATGATGGCGTTATATGTGAGATGTCTGCGTGACAGGCTAGGTCGAGTCTGCGAGCTCTCTCTCACACTAAACTAAGCCTGCATTATGAGGTGTTGTTTTGTTAGTTTGTGGACCCAAACCACTCAGATGAATCTAGTATCAGAACAACAGGCATCAGTGGGACAATTATGTTCTTTGTTTAATGAATTACCTCTGAGTGAATATCAATTGGAAAAAACAAGGCGTTGATCTTTTCATTGAGATACCCTCAGTCAATTATGTTTTGGGGCTATTAGACATTTTCTCTGACTGTCTCATGCACTAACCACCCAGTTCTCAGGTGTTTCAGTTATATGAAATGCATGTGTGGGTTCAAATCTGATTGTCAGCATGCAAATATGTAAACAATACATATCCACATAATATTAAATTACACAATCATATCATGTAATAAATCAGTTCTTGTCGAAATTAGCTCCCTTGAGCTAATGATCATACCACAAACAATTCGCGAATCCTTTCGACCAAACACATATTCACACAAAAATATGTTTTGGTATTACTGTTCACCAGACGTTTAAAAACCCTAGGTTTCTGGTTCAAACACTATCCATTAATGATTCACTTTTGCGAACCACATTTCATGACTATTTTCATTATATTCCGATCATTCACTGATTATCAAAGTACCAACGTTCAATATCAATCCGCTACTTGTGGTCACGTTTTCATTTTGGATTCAAAATTAGTATCGTTGAGTCGAGGATTTGGATTTGTTCATTTCAACAGTTAGGCCATGAGTCAGCAGCTTGTTTTGGTGTAACGAAGAAAGGTAAGGCGGTAAGGAAGAGCCTATCTCAGGTTTGAGAAACTCTAAATCAGTTTGAAACCTGCGTGGCAGTTTCGTAACGTAAGGCGCGTGGTTGGATCCGCATATATTCTCAGAAAAGTATAGCGTTTCTCTATGCAAAACTCAAGGTATAGATCACATTGATTCTCCTTACGGTTTCCCACGTTTTTACTCTTTAGTTTTGAAGTGGAGAAAATAAATTCATGTACACTATTTTATCTTAGTATTAGCTTTCCAGTAGTATGTAATCCTTGTTTAAATTTTGGTATTGACTCATCCACAGCCGTCCACTTTGTTATTTCTCTATATATTCCTTGGCATGTGCGATGTTATATCATGAGCTTAGTGTAAGAAAGTAATTTTCTGACTTTTAGAGACTAATTGCCCTTAGAAAAATGTTATAAAGTCCGACTATCTGAGAGTTATACATTAAATTATATTTAGATTCTGAGTGAACAGATTGATCATTTCGTTATCAAGATCTGAAGAGAATGGAAATTCAGATTTTTTTAGCAGGAAGTCTGATTTTGTAACAAATTAGGTTGTGTTTTTTGGAAAGTTGAATTCTGAGTCTTACATTCTCCTGCCAAAAGTTTGATCCAGGGATTCTGAATAATCAAATCACTCACGGCATAATACAGCGTGCACTCTATCATGCATGTAAGCGATCATTAAGACACGCGACTAAGCCCGGCGCGCTAATCTAAGCAGAGATAGGTGGCCGTAGTAGTCTATGCCAAACCCCACGTGGGCTCTCATACATTGTGCATCTGATTGCCTCGCTGCATGGTGCGTGTAGCTGCGATCTTGAAGTGTCAAACGATACCGTAACGATTGCTCTGAAGTTCCATCATTGTCCGGCCTCAATGCATCCCCGATCCACCACATGAGGCGTTCACGGAGTATGTTCAAGGCATGAGCGCAAACACCTCGTTGGACACGACATCTTTGAGCGTACTGTGTCGATATGCAACGGTGCCTGCCTCTGGAGTATCTCAGAGTCTAATGAACCTGGTGCTTCAACTTCTTACGAGACGACCACTCTTATATTGTGCCCGAGGGCGCGGTCCTGACCTCGAACTTTAAGGGTGTTATTTTGTCGCCAGCTGCCGCGGCTCAAGGCCGGCGAGAGAAGGCGCTTCATCAACTCACCTTCTCGGAGGTGCTTCTTTGTGGAATGGAGACAGTGGTGAACTCTACTCTTCCGCCTCAGTTGACACTCAGTGTGACACATGGCCTCTATTAGTGCCTCATATGGTGCCATCTGTATAATGTGCTTTCAGTGCTTTGTTGTTGGCAGGCGAGTTCTAAAAGTGTTATCATCTATTTTGTATGTGATCAGGAGCATCTTTGTGCATGTCTTCTAATACTGTGTGATCTCGGGCCCGACCATGCACGTCGGGTGGAGCATTATTACTCATAGTCGGTAGTGTGTAATGGCGCTTTTGGAAACTGCCAAAAGTCGCGTGCTCAGTTCCTATCTAGACACTATGGATATGGTGCTCCATGTGGGACTATCTCTCGAATGTATAGCCGTGAGAATCTCTCGGCGGAGGTCATCCGCCATTGAAATGTGCCAACCAGTGGCGAGTCGCTATCTTATACAGCGTGTTGCCTGCTGTGTGAAGTGGGGTGCAGTCAAGTCGTGACGTGCTCCCACTTACACTTTCGACCCTCGATGGTGATAGCACAAAGCTACGGTGCTTAGCCATAACGCGTGACCCGTGGGGGTTGTAGTGGGCAGTCCCCTACCATCCATCCCACTACAATAGTCTTTGGCGGTGAAGTCCCTGGTACATCTTCGTGCCCTGGTGCGCTGGCAATGAGAAGCGGTGAAACTCCACGAGAATCTCTCTCGAATCGGTCGGCGGGAACCCTTGCGAGATCCCCAACCGAAGACTACCATCTCGTGGGCGATCCGACCCTCGTCGTGCACGACGTCTTTCGGTCGATGGTTTTTGTCTACAGTCACATACTTTGGGATTTCAATCATACTCCATGAAGCGGTGTAGCTAATTTAGTACCACGATGCCTTTCATTTGTCTTTATGCGAAGTGTCCACGGAGTCTCGACATCCGCCACTCCGAAAGCTATACTAATAGCGCTCCTCGTGACCAGGCGGGAGTCTGCATGACCACCACATTTGCTTGCGGGATGGTAATGCAGTGATCCTGTCCTCTAGGAACTCCATCAATCTGCGTTACCTCATGTGAGGTCATTTGCGTGAATATATGGACTTTTATAGTGCAGTACACGAACTCCTCGCCGTATAAGTAGTAGGCGCCAAATCTTCAGCGAGACTCGACCGCTAATTCCATGTCGTGTGGAGTAGTGCACTTTCGTGATTCTTGTTTGAAGCAGGAACCATAAGCTACTACCCTCAGTTGTGGCTTTATTTCGGCATAGGGTTGTCAGTGGTCATTTCCTTGTATAACTTTAGGATAGTTCATTCGCATAATGTTAAACAATTAACTTGTATTATACATGCGTGGATTCTAAAATATGCAAATACATATCATAATGTTCAACATATCTGATATTTACATTGTTTACAAATTCCATATACAAAATAGACCTAAAGGTCTTCTAGTGGACACCTATTGATGCGTGGCCTTTTATTCTTGATAATGGATTGTCAGGTCCTCACGGTTTCGCCTTACATCTCACGGATTGAGCAGTGCTAAGCTTCTGCTTAGTGGGAATTAATACACATGGATGACTCTGTTAAGGGTCACCCTGATTCTATACAAATGCTTATAACACATATAACATTATGATTCATATCATTTCTCATATATATAACAAGTTTCATTTTCTATCATCTTCCATATACTTTTTCATCATCTTATACTTTGCTTCTTGTTCTTGTATTTGCATCGCATCATCGCATAGCGGTGCGTGCTTCATATCATATCATATCATATATTCTACGCATTCATTTGCATATACATCCAATTTCTTTTTTGTGTTTCATGCATAAACCTTGCAGAGTGATCTGAGGAAACTATAAGGGCGAAGGCGCGTACTCCTTCCTTTGTATGAAGCATTAATTATATGGGGCAGAAGAACCTTTGTTATCATTATGCAGGCAATGACCATCTATAAGGGCGAAGGCCCATTTGTGGTGACCCTTTGGGGCCACCATTGATCAAACGGGATCACATCTCAAATCGGCTGGCAGGCCCGATATCAAAACTTGTATCTTTGCGGAGACTTGGTCTTCCCTAATGAGGCATGCCCGTCTATCCCTCTGCAGGTTAGCGGGGCAATCAATGTGTATTTTATGTTGAGTATATATCTCATATTCTAGAATAACTATTGTCATTCGGTATTCATATAGGATATATATATATATATATATATATATATATATATATATATATATATATATACAATCATTTATTCATATCTTTGCATTCTTCATATCTCATTATATGCATAAATAACTATGCTTACCATGTATGCTTATGAGTTATTTATGAATTCATAATAGGCATTCATAATATGAATAACTATGGTTACCTGTACTACCTACTGTTTTTCTTGTTTTCTGAAACTAATATGAGTTCCAATCTTATCAAGATATCTATTGATGAATTCTTGACTCAATGGGCTTTCCATAGAGTCCAAGAACACCCGAATCGGAGTTCGGACGAAGGAGTTATGACCTTCCGAAGTTGGAGGTCATGCGTGGTCAGCCCACGGGCGAAATTGACAGGCGGCAGGCTGAACTAGTGACGAGCTCAGTCTAACACCTTGGTCTGACACCTTCTATCTTCCTCAGGCATATCAATGGATTCTTGACTCAATGGGCTTTCCATAGAGTCCAAGAACACCCGAATCGGAGTTCGGACGAAGGAGTTATGACCTTCCGAAGTTAGAGGTCATGCTTAGTCAACCCAGACGAGCTGCTTTGAACTAACAGGTCCAGCCTCCTATACTGGCAAGTTAGACTCTATATGACAGAGTTAGACTCACCCGGGACAGGCTGAGCTCTTCGGGACCCGAGGCTGGGCTCTTGGGGGGCGAGGTGCGCGGCCTGCACGGGACCGGCGGGCTCTTCGGGGTGGCCCCAGGCTCACGGGGATGAGGCCCAGGCTCTGCGGGCTGGTAGGCTCTACGGGACGGCGGGCTCTTCGAGACCAATTTGAGCTCTTCGGGGATGGTTGGGCTCTACGGAGGACGAGGCTCTCTGGGACAGCTGAGCTCTGAGGGCTGAGCTGAGCTCTACGAGGACCCATTTGAGCTCTTCGAGGACGGTGAGCTGCCGGGATGAGGGCCGAGCTCTGGGAGGAATGAGGCTCTGAGGACGAAATTGGGCTCTGAGACCGAGCTGAGCTCTGGGGGGCTGGTGAGCTCTTCGAGGACTAGGCTGAGCTCTTCAGGACGAGCTGAGCTCTTCAGGACGAGGTCTGCGACCTCTCTTGCATAGAGATCTGCGGAGGCCTGCAGGTGGAGCTGACTCTATGGGTGACCTCTCACCCATTTAATTTGTTCAAGTAAAAGACCATAACTTGGTCTACAGGAGTCCGAATTGAGAAATTCAAAAGCCTAACATCAAGTACATTGATGTGGATACAATTTACCATAAGGACTTACTGCCAAATTCCCTTTATTTCTTACTCAAAAACCCATTCTAAGGTCCGGCTAGTTGACCCGAATTGGTAGAACTGACCCGACCAGATTTAGCTGGGCTGACCTCATAAAAAGGACTATAACTTAGTCTACAGAGGTCCAAATAGAGAAATTCAAAAGCCTAACATCAATTTCATTGATGTGGCTACAATTTACTAGAAGGACTTACTGCCAAATTCCTTTTATTTATTACTCAAAAAGAAGTTCTAAGGTCAGGAATTGTCGTGGGATCAAAATTACGAAATATGCTGGTTAATTGCCTTAGGTACTCTCCCCAAAATACAGCTAGTAGGGGCCTTGGGACTTTCTCAGCAGCCCTGAGAAATGAGTTTAGGAGTTCCCAAACCCAAACCGTACACACACAAGATAGGGTTAAACCATGTGTCTAAGCATCTAAGAAACCAAAACTAAATTCTTGCTTCTCCCCTGGTTTCATACAAAACTAAGACACGTATCCATACTCAAATTTAGTATTTCCATACCTGTGATCTTTTCTTTTCTTTTCCTTCTTTCTTCTTTTCTTTTCTCTTCTTCTTCTTCTTCTTCTTCCTTTCTCTTCTCTTCTCTTCTCTCTCTCTCCAAGACCAAAATGAGATATTTATCTTGGTCTTACCCCTTTTTATTTCACTTTCTAATCAAAGGAGGAAACTTCCTCCCTCTTTCCTTTAAGCCACTTGTCTCTTCCACAATTTTCTATCTTTCTTTTATTACTCTTTGGTCCTCCAACTCTCTAATATTTGCAAATCAATTTATGATATTTTTACAATAGCCTTAAATCTTCTCTATTATTTGTAATTTAACTTATGCATATTCCTACTTTTGTTTTTATCTTTATTTTATTTTGGACAAATGTATTTTTACTTTTATTATACCCTAAACATGTTCGAAAACTGCTAGGGTATAATTTGGGGTGTTACAACTCTCCCTCCCTTAAAAAGAATTTCGTCCTCGAAATTCATACCTGATTTGAAGAGTTGCGGGTACTGTGCTCTCATAGTTGCTTATGGCTCCCAAGTAGCTTCTTCTCTACCGTGGTGTTGCCAAAGCACTTTCACTAACGGTACTTGTTTGTTCCACAACTGTTTCACCTCTCGAGCCAGAATGGTCTTTGGCTCCTCATCATCACTTAATAGTCAAGTCTTGTACTTGTATTTCCTTGCGGTAGTATGCGACTCATCGAGAGGCGGTATCTCGAAGCAGCCTGACACATGAAACACATCGTGTAATTTGGCCAACTGGGAGGAGTGCCAATCGATAAGCCACAGGGCCAATACGTTCCAAAATCTCATATGACCCTATGGACCTTGGACTGACTAGCACTCGACCAGTTCTTAGAATTTTCCTCCAGTGATACCTTTAAAAGACCACATCTCCAATTATATTCAATATCTCTCCTCTTTAGGTTGGCATACGACTTTTGTCGATCACTAGCCGCCTTTAACCTCTGCCTAATAACTTGTACTTTATCTTCTGTATCTTTTATTATGTCTGGACTTATCAGTTTATGCTCATTCAATTCTGTCCAACACATAGGAGTTTTAAATTTCCGGCCATACAAAGCTTCATATGGTGCCATACCAATGCTTGATTGGAAACTATTGTTATAGGCAAATTCCATCAATGAAATATACACATCGACTTCGAAAATTCCATGACCTGACCTGAAGCATATCTTGAGCACTTGAATCAGTCTCTCTGTTGTCCATACTTTGCGGATGGAATCTTGTACTAAACTTGACAGTGCTAAGTGAATTGTAATTCCTTCGAACCTTGATGTAAATCGCGGATCTCTATCCAGACACAATAGACAACGACACACCGTCTGATCGCACAATTTCATGCACATATAACTCAGCTAGTCGATCAGCAGAATAGTCAATCTGTAGTATAAAATGGACGACTTTGTGAATATCTATAATCACCAGACAGTCATGTTTTTTGTTGTGTGTGAGGAAAACCGACACAAAATCCATGAAGCCAAATGTTATCCCACTTCCATTGAGGAATTGGAAGGGAGTTTAACAATCAATAATGGGCACTTGGTGTTCAGTTTTGACTTCTTGACAAATCCAGCCTTAGACACATACTCAGTCACATCTCTTTCATTCCCTTTCCACTATAAAGCTGTTTTAAGTCCACGGTACATTTATTCCTCCGGGATGCATGATAAAATGCCGTATTATGAGCCTCGAATAGCAACTTTTTCTTTAGCTCTTTTATCATGGCACACATAATCTATTAAAATCTGAACTTCGACTTCTTTTTCTAGAAACTTGGTCTTGTCACCATTTCACAACCTACGTAACTTTTAATAACTCTTCATCATTTTTACCAGCATCACATTATCATTTGCCTTAACACGGGTTGCGCTTCTAGTTGAGCTAACATAACTCCATCATCTGCTAGTCTCCAATCACTGTTCTGTAGTGACATTGCTACCATTGTTTTTCGGCTTAAAACATCGGCTACTATATTAGCCTTCCCGAGGTGGTAATCTATGATGCAGTCATAATCCTTTAATAACTCTAACCACCTCCTCTGTCTCAAATTTAACTCTTTATAACGTTAACAAGTACTTGAGACTCTTATGATCGAATAATAAATTCTACACTTTTCCCAGTATAAGTAGTGATTAAAGCCATATTTTTAAACGAAAGCAGCTACCCTTGGTAACTTCTAGGTCATGAGTGGGATAATTTTGTTCATGTGGCTAGTATGCAGTTGCATAAGCCCTACTTTCCCAGCTCTTGCATTAACACGCATCCTAAACCAATGCGAAGCATCAACATACAAGGTATACTCTAATTCCGGGTAGGTTGTGTCAATCTTGGTCGTCATTGACATCCTTCAGCCCAATTCAAACTATTACGACATTTTGTCTACTCAAACTTTATTCCTTTCTGATAACTTGGTGAGCGGAGAAGCTATGGCTTAAGCCTCTCACAAATCTTCTATAATAACTGCTAGACCAGAAACTTCTCACCTCGGATACATTTTGAGGTGATTTCAGTCCACAGTGCTTGATCTTAGCGGGATCAACTCTTATACCTAAGCGAGACCTGATATGGCCTAGGAAAAGCTTTCTTTAGCCAAAAATCACATTCTTGAGCTTAGCATATAACTTCTTCTCTTAATGCTTCTACAGACTGATACCGGTGTTGTTCGTGGTCACGTGCATCCTTAGAATACACGAGGATGTCATCGATAAAAACCCTGACAAATTGAAGTCCACATAGGTAGGAAAACCACATTCATTAAATCCATGAATCTTTGCTGGGGTGCATTAATTCGGCCAAATGGCATGACCAAAAACTCATAATGGCCATGCTCCGGGTTCTAAATCGCGATCTTGACACATCTCCTTCCTTTACTCTCAGCGATAATACCACGATCGTAGGTCTATCTTCGAAGACACCCGCTCCCTTAGTGATCAAAAAGATCTTCAATTCGTGATAGGTACTTGTTTTCTTTGTCACCTTATTGATCTGTGATGTCGATGCGCATCCAAGTAAAGTGCCATCTTTATTTTCACAAATAAAGCAGGTGCACCCAAAGAGACTTCTTGGTCGGATAAATCCTTTATCAAAGTTCTTGCAATTAACTCTTTAACTCTTTCGACTACATTGGAGCCATCCATCTGATTGCCCTAGACATAGGGACATTAGAATTACAATTTCTATAGCTAAGTCCTGCTCTCTCAAGTGGAATGCACGGTAACTCTTAGGGAATACATGCGGAAATTCCCTTACTATTGGGATCTTTTCTACATCAGCTTGACCTCTCTTGGGTGAGTATCACTTAACGAAATGTCTCCAATCCTTTCCTCATAAATTCCTAGCAGCTTGCATAGTGGAATCACATTAGACATACCCTTGATCCAATGCCTTGTCTAATACCTGAGTTTGAACCAGGCATCTCAACACTCACTTTGTCTTTTGTCCACAATCAACGATGGCTCGGTGCTTAGACAACCAATCCATTCCTAGGAAAATCAGTCGAACTCTCGGAATGGTAAGGTTATCAAATCAGCGAGAAAACTCTTTTATTTATATAACAATGGGCGATTTCTATATGCTGTCACGGTAACATTGGCCTTTGACGGACTAGTTACATGTGTCGCCATACTAATTTCTCCATTGCTGGTACTTTGTGATACATGCTCCATGCACACATATGAATGAGTAGATCCGGGATCGATCGATGCATGCGTCTCTATATCATATAAGAAAATATACGGCTATAACCTCGGGAGCATTCTGATCCTCACGAGCCTTCATAGCATATGCTCGTGCTAGTCTTTAATAGGCATAGGACGATCACTTGTCTCGAAGAAACTAATGCAGCGTCCTCTATGTGAGATGGGCCCTCGACCCTACCACGATCGCGGAGTCGAAAGTGGTGCAGCAGATCTTCCTCTGCCACTTCATGTGGCTTCTTATCCTAACTCTCGGGGACCTTTGTCTTATCAAATCTTTCGAGGCTTCCACACGAAACACCTTCCTGTCACTATCCACGCAAACTCCTAAACCAGCTTCTATGGCAATGAGGGCATTCGGGAATTTCTCCTGTCTAAGCGAAGCACCTGCTGTCTTACGTGCTACATTGGACCTTTGCCTTCTACACTCTTGTAGCGGAACTATATTAAAGTTAATTTGGAGATTCTCTAGTTCTTTTCGAGGAGGAATAGAAACTCCTCTAGAAACTTCTTCTTTTGAAATCTCTTTGCTTCTCGTTTCTAGTCTCTACTGCTTTCATTGCGGCTTGGACAGTAGTAGAAATCCTTTGTTTGAGAGAAGTCATGGTGCCCAAATACCTCTTAATGGAATCATGGGTCAATCTCTGTTCTACACCGAAATGCCTCGGTGAGGACCAATTCTGGTGCATATTTACTAAGATGGCTAAATTCTTTTCATATTGACCCGGCGATAAGCTCCTTTGCTTAGGTGGGAGGCCCATTTTACTTGGAATCCACTATACATCTCTGTAGCGTACTTTGACCTGAACTCTTGGACAAAGAACTCCCCGAGTCATGGGATTTGGAATCCATGGACTTTTGAGCACTAGTTTCCTGATCATATGCCTGCTCTGTGGTGAAATTGCACATGATCTTCGATCGGAGGACATCTAACCTCTTCTAATACCCTTTCTCACAGCTTTTACAGCAGGTCGGATTTCTCGACTCTTCCATGCTTGACCATGGAGATTTCTCTTGCTCCATGTCTTCTTCTTGTCTATTTGAGCTTTAGAGGAAATTCGATCTATCAAAACCACGAGCCATGTCTTGCGATATTCTCCATGAGGAAGCCATTGGGCTCATTAGGTACATTACTTCAGAAGGTTTAGAAGTGATAACCCTTGTTCGGTGGATTAACACTCGGCTAGCTTCTTGGGACGATCCATCTATACAAAACACAGGACATCCCACGTCAGGCTGACATATTACTAAGCCCATGGGCTTTTCTATCATATATACTCTATTCGAGAACCGCCTAAGCCTGAGCTCACGATGCCACTAAAGCTGTGGCTGACTTGGCATAGGGTGTCGAGTGAGGGGGTCATTTTCCTTCCACGTATAACTGGTTAGTTCATTCATATAATGTTAAACAATTAGCATGTGTAATGCAGTAGCGGCGGATTACAAAATATATATACAAGCTCCGTATATGGAAATATTCCAAGTATCTGATATTTACATTGTTTACAAAATTTCATATACAAAATAGACCTAAAGGTCTTTCCGGTGGACACTATTGATGCGTGGCCTTTGGCCCAATACTAATGTGGATTGCCTAGGTCCTACGGTTTCCTCTTACATGCTACGGATTGAACACCCGTGCTAAGCTTTAAGCTTAGTGGGAATTAATACACATGGATGACCTCTATTAAGGGTCACCACAATTCTATACAAATGATTATAACACATATAACATTTACAGATTCATATCATTTCTCATATATATAACAAGTTTCATTTCTTATCATCTTCCATATACTTTTCATGTCATCTTATACTTTACTTCTTGTTCTTGTAACTGCATACTATCATCGCATAGCAGTGCGATGCTTCTCATATTATATCATATCATATATTATCTGCATTTCATTTGCATATACCTGTCAATTTCTTTTTTTTTTTTTTTTGTGTTTCGTGTACGTATCGCGCCCAAGTGGATGAGGCCCCATAAAGGGCCCGAGGCGCTGTACTCCTTGTGTAAACAGGTGGTGCATAAAAGGGCCGAAGGCGGCCCCATTGCTCGTTGTGCGAGACAATGACCATCTATAAGGGCACGAGAGGCGTGTGGTGACCCGCCGGGGCCAGTGATCCAAACGGGATCTATCTCATCGACCCAAACGGGGCCTCGATATCAGAACTTGTATGCTGCAGACTTGGTCTTCCCTAATAGGCATGCCCATCTATCCCTCTACCAGGTTCTAAGCAGACAATCAATGTGTATTTTATGTTCAGTATATATCTCATATTCCCGAATAACTATTGTCATTCGGTATTCATATGGGATATATATATATATATACAATCATTTATTCATATCTTTGCATTCTTCATATCTCATTATATGCATAAATAACTATGCTTACCATGAATGCTTATGAGTTATTTATGAATTCATAATAGGCATTCATAATATGAATAACTATGAATTTACTGTATTGCCCTCTTTGTTTTCGTGTTTTCTACAAAAACTAATATGTATTTCCAATCTTATCAAGCTATCTATTGATGAATTCTTGACTCAATGGGATTTCCATAGAGTCAAGAACACCAGATAGGAGTTCGAGGACCCGAAGGTTATGACCTTACGAGTTGGAGGTCATGCGTGGTCAACCAGGACAGAGCTAGCACGAGGCCCGACCAGAGCTGAGCTGAGTGAGGCTCAGGTCAACACCCCTGGTATGACACCTTCTATCTTCCTCAAGAATATCAATGGATTCTTGACTCAATGGGCTTTCCATAGAGTCCAAGAACACCCGAATCCGAGTTCGGACAAAGGAGTTATGACCTTCCGAAGTTGGAGGTCATGCGTAGTCAACAGACATTGACTGAGGCGGCGAAATTTGAATTGAAGTGACGAGCTCGGGTGCATGGTCTGATACCTTATATCTTCCTCAGGCATATCAATGGATTCTTGACTCAATGGGCTTATGGGGAGTGAGAACACCGAATCAGTTCGGACCCGAAGAAGTTATGACCTTAGAGTTGGAGGGTCATGCCTGAGTCAACCGGACAGGCTAACTGGCGACAGGTTAACCTCTATATGACAGAGTTGAACTCTTGGGGACAGTAAATTTGGATAGGCGTTGAGGCTCTTGGCGGGGACGAGGTCTGCGGCCTCCTACGGGGATGGCTGAGGCTGCGGGACCAGTTTGGCTCTACGGGATGGCGAGCTCTACAGGACCAATTTGAGCTACGGGGCTGACCAGAGACTCTGGAGACGGCCCAGGCTCTTCGGGGCGAGGTCTCTTGACCTCCTACGGGATGAGTCTTCGAGCCTCTGCTGCATAAGTCTGCTGACCTCTGCTATGGTCTGTGACCTGTGGACGGCTCTATGGGCCTACTTGTTTCAGTGTTCAAAGTAAAGACCATAACTTGGTCTGAGTCCAGAGTGAGAGATTCAAAAGCTAAAATCAATTAAATTGATGTGGCTACAATTTACCAGAAGGACTTCTTGCCAAATTCAGCTTTATTTCTTCTTCGAAGCCCATTCTGGAGGTTCAGTAAGTTGACCACGAATTAGCGAGAAGCCCGAGCCCGACCCAGTTTCATTTGGGCTGACCTCAGAAAAAGGACTATAACTTAGTTTACAAAGGTCCAAATCGAGAAATTCAAAATCCTAACATCAAGTTCATTGATGTGGGTACAATTTACTAGAAGGACTTACTGCCAAATTCCCTTTATTTCTTACTCAAAAAGAAGTTCTAAGGTCCAGCTAATACGTAGAATCAAAATTACGGAAATGTACTTGGTTCTAATTGCACCAACCCTCTCCCAATCTGACTATAGGAGCCAGCAGAACTTTTCTCGACTTAACCTGAAATGAGTTTGAGTTCCCAAGCCAAACATCTGTAAGATAGAGGTTACAGCGAAGTATGTCTAAGTAATCTAGACAGAAACTAGACTTCCATACTCCCATAGTTTCCATACAAAACTAAGACACGTATCCATACTCAAATTTAGTAATTCCATACCTGTGATCTTTTCTTTTCTTTTTCATACTTTCTTCTTTTCTTTTCTCTTCTTCATGCCTTCTTCTTCTTCTTCCTTTCTCTTACTCTTCTTTACTCTCTCCAAGGAGCGAAATGAGATATTTATCTTGGTCTTACCTTTTTATTTCACTTTCTAATCAAAGAGGAAGCTTCCTCCCTCTTCCTTTAAGCCACTTGTCTCTTCCTGATTTTATCTTTCTTTATTACTCTTTAGTCCTCGACTCTCTAATATTTGCAAATCAATTTATGATATTTTTACAATAGCCTTAAATCTTCTCTATTGTAATTTAACTTATGCATATTCCTACTTTTGTTTTTATCTTTATTTTATTTTGGACAAATGTACTTTTACTTTTATTATACCCTAAACATGTTCGCAAACTGCTAGGGTATAATTTGGGGTGTTACACGGACTGCATCAAAACATATCCCAATCCGGCCCTCGAGGCATCACAATACACTGTGTACCCCTGTCCCCTGTCCGGGACTATCAAGATGGGAGCTGAAGTAAGTCTCCTCTTCAACTCCTGGAGTACTCCTACGCATCGGTCATCTGATCAAACTTGACCTCCTTAGAATTCGACCCTAGTCATAAGAATGCTTTGCTATCTGGAGAAATCCTCGTAGATCTCTGTAATACCAGTAATCCCAGAAACTACGTATCTCGAAGGTGACTTCGGCCTCTCGACTCATCAACTGCTGACCTTCGTAGGCGGCCTCCCCAATACGACACCGTGTCTAAAAATCTCGCCTGATGAAGCGAACTCGCACTTGCGAACTTGAGCGTGGTGGTGGTCTCTTAACCACTGTAAAACGATCCTCAACTGAAATACCACACGAGTATCGTCTTGTATGTAAGCGGTAACCCTCCTACGCTCACAATTGATAACAATCCTATAAGTCGTCAGCTAATCCAACCCAGGATGACATCGAACTCTAATATGTCCATGATCCTCAGGTCTACTGTGAGTAGAGTCCCCGAGATCTCCTACTCGCAACCTCGACATATCATCCCTATTCTACGTACTGATGCTGAGGAGACTCACATAAAATAGCTTCCTCTAAGGTCTCGAGAGGCCCCTTGCCCATTTCCACCCCGTATTTGGGCCTCACTCTCTAGGCTGGAACCTGACTAGTCTAATGGGTCGCGTTAGAGGCAAATCTCGTGGCGCCACAGCAGCGCCTCGATGTGTGAGCCGATGGTCTGCGCATTGGATCTCACTCCCCCTGTGAATGTCGAATGTGCGTCCACAAGCTTACTTGGAGGTTACTAGGACCTCTCGACTACACCTTTATACTAACTTGTCTGATAAGCGTGCCCTTAACCTCTGACCTCAGCCAGGGGCTTGCTTATCAAATGCGAGGTGGTGCTTGACCCGGTACCACGTGGGGCGCCCTCTACGTCCTCGTACTCGACTAACCATCTACATATTTCCAGTAGCAATCATTTAATTTTTCATTTCGGTCCCAACTAGCGATACATATGCGATTACTAATAGACTTAACAACCATGGTAATTTAGTTCATTTCCTAGAATTAGGCGCTAAATTCAATACTTCGATTCATTTATTTTAATAAAATTGAGATTTTCTTGTTCATTTCATTATCAAATCCACCCCAAAGGTCGCGGGTTCGCAACCTTAGCATTCGTGCCTTTTCTACTCCGCATTACACCATGCATATTATTTCTGTAATGATCGCCTTGATCACTTGATTTCGATGGTAGTTAAATACAATCTGATGTCTACAAGGCGTAAACGCATTACGAGACACTATTCATACACATAAATCAGTGTATACACATTGTCCTTGCATTTACAAGTAATGCAAGGCAATTAGTTTCCCATTTAAAACATTTTTATCAACAAAAATTTCATTTTTGAAAATTTTATTTTTTTCGAAAATTTTGTCTCATTTATTAAATTTTATTTTATTTGATTTTTCAAAAAAAAAAAAATTCGAAATTTGCATTCCTGATTAATAGGTTAACGATTATTGTTCATCGATCAGGTCCAGCTATTCTGCCTATTCATGGATTCTTTATTGCATTCTTTACATTCATATCTCTTTGTTGGTCACCGTCTGAATTGTATTGCAATGCATCAGCTGACCCCTTGTTGTCTTGCAATACAGATTTAAATTCTCTTCTATTGTTGCAATACAATTTCACTCTCCCGGCCACCATATCATGATACACTTAACCTATTCTGATACAATTCTATCCGACTCTGCACTCTCTATTTGCAATACAATGCAACCCAGCCACAATCCATCCACTTCTTGCAATCTGATCTCCACCATTGCAATCTGAAAACCTCTTAAACTAACATTCAAGCCTTCTCTGCAATCTTTAAGAATTGTATTGCAATCTGATTTCATCACCCACAAACTTGCAATACACTTCATATTGCAACTCTAACTCACCCAACTGTATTACAATCATTTCTTGCAATACAATTAGGCGTAGCCCACTTCAAATTACTGATTTTATTTTATTTTAATTTTTCGTTTTTTCATTATAAATATGTATATATATATATATATATTTTCTCTTATTTCCAGCAGCCGGAAAATTTCAAAAAATATATATATACCCTTTTTTTTTTTTTTTCATTTTCCATAATGCTCAAATAAATTTCTAAAAATTTATTTTCTTCAGTTTTACACCTTGTAAAACCTTAGAAAATTATTTTCTTCACCTCATAACCAAATAAATTTATAAATTTTTTTTTTATTTTCTTTTTCCAATTTGCTTGTAAAAAAATTTCTCCACCTTATATATATATATATATATATATATATATATATATATATATATATATATATATATATATATATATATATATAATTTCTCATTTCTCAATAAACCAAATAAATTGCTTAAAATTTATTTTGTTTATTTTCATTTAATTACAGGAAATGGTCATAATTTCCTCAAAGCTTCCTTATATAACACTATTTAATATTTCAACCTCAAAATTTATTAAATTTTGATTTCATTATCCAACAACTCAAATAAATTTATAAAATTTATTTCATTTCTCCTCTTTATTTCCGGTTTTTTTACACTGCTTTGTAAAAACTCGAGAATTTTCACACTTCATCCTATCTTTATCCAGCCAAGCATATAACTCATTAAGGAATTTCAATCACATAACACCTAACAATTCATGTTATGTACAACCAAGAATGCAAGCACAACACTTGAAAATCGATTACACAAAACACGCCTTGCATGCATGCGAGTGTCACAGTTTTTGTCATTGATTCCTAGATAATCTAAATCTTATACTTATCCTTCGAACCACACTAGTGGCTGATGTTCTTACGGCCCATGGCTAAGTCGAGCCCTCATTCTCTAGGTTTCCACATACCTATACTCACATCAAACCACCCAGTGGTGATGGATACCAAACCCGAGCTCCTAGATTATACCTAAGCTCGATGCAATTTGTGGCTTGATCAGGGGTCCGTTGACTACCGTCAGCTGCGAATACAAGTGGATGTCGGGTTATCAGCGAAACGAGAGAAAATCGAGCGAGGGTCTCGCCGCATGCGGGGGCCTATACAGGTAAACACTGCATGAAACTTTGTCAGCAGTCAAATATAATCACAATAATCCCTGAAATATGGATAAACGGCCTCTTGGGCCCATACTACGATATCCATAAAACATACCAACTATAGATCCACTATATCCAATAGTTCCTAGGTTCATATTTTACTCTTATCTGATACGTACATTAAGCAAGATTCCCAATACATGTATCATCAAAGCCACAACTTGGCTTTCTTCACAATCCCTCGGTCTCTGGGGCAGGCCGTCCCTCGCGCGCTCCTGTTGCACAGCAAAATATATCCCTCGGCGGGGGTGAAATTTGTCTTTCCCGATGGTGGAATCGCGCAAATTAGAACTACTTCTCTCACCCACTAAGTGCGATTGCGATGTTCGAAAATAAGCATCGATTCGAGCAAATGCATTTATCCTAAGCAGATATGCATTCTGGCTCGGATCAGAAGTCGCCGACTCTCTCTCCACTTCTTTAAAGTATAAGCTGAGAATTATTGTTTTGTTAGTTTGTGAATGTGCCAGGAGTAGATATATATCCCGATTGGAGCGCTCGGAAACGATTGATATATTATTTGTTTAATGAATTTCTCGGAGTGAATATCAGTTGGATAGCTCGAAGCGATTGATATTTTTCGAACTGAATTCTTTCGGAGTAATTAATATTTTTTGAAGTACCACTCAGAATTAATTTTTCTGGAGCTCATCTCATTGCACTAACTCCTATAATCTGGGATTCAGGTGCATATGGAATCATGTATGCCAGATTGTCTGATCCCAATCACATGCAAATGTAAACATGCACATATCGCATAATGTCAAATTCGCAACGATCATATCATGTAATAAATCAATTAAATACATTAAATTAATAGTTCCACGAATTTGTGATCATTATCTGGCTTGATTACTTGAATCCCTTGACGACACATATTCACACAAAAATATATTTTTCGTGTCCTTTATTCCTAAGACGGGAAAAACCTAGGTTTTACAGTTCAAACACTTGTTCATTCATCGGTTCACTTTGTGAACCCGGGTTTAACGGCCATTTCCGGCCTCATCGAATCAATCCATGATTTATCACAAAATGCAACATTCAACCACCCAAATCGGTCATGGCACTCACAGTTCTTTACATTTGGATTTGAATTCATATCAATTCGGTCCCAGGTTTAGGATCGTCGAAGCGGTAGTTCAGCTTTCAATCGTGAAACATTTACATGGTACTTAGCAGAATAATAAAGCGAGTAGGGAGAAACCCTCGCCTCCCGAGGGTTGAGGAAACTCCACCAAATCCAGTGCACAGCGAAGCCTCTCACGTAGAATGGAGTTCACCCTTCTTGTCCGAGAAGGCCTTGACGGTTGGATCGCGTATTTAGAGAGAAGTATGGCGTTCTGCAAAAAGCTAATTTTAGATCTACTGTCAGTCTCCTTTTTGGTTTCCCAATGTTTCTTTCTTTAGTTTAAGTGGAAGACAAGTCATGTCTGTTTATTTTGTCTTAGTGAGCAAGCTTTAATAGCGGCTATGTCGCCCGTTTAAGTTTGATGTCATTATTTGTCGCGACCGTCGGGTTTCGTGTTACCTCACTAAATGCATGGCGTAGTCGTGTTATATGTGAAGCCCGTCGCGTCGAAAATGCGTTCACAGCGCGCAGCTGCGATAGGCTGAAGCGTGTAAATTACGATTATACCGAGTCTACGAAATTTTACGTCTTCATTGAATTTATTGAGGCGATTGACAGTGCAATCCATTTGTCATCCAGATCACAGAGAATAAATTACGATTTTTTTTTAATCGAATTTATAATTTTGTAACCAAATTTACGATTTTGCATTTTTTTCAGAAATTGGAATTTATCGGATCTTACAACAATAATAATTTTTAAAAATACCAAATTGATTTTTTATATGTTTTTAAAAATTGTTGTTAACAATCATTTTTAAAAAACAGGAAGCAAATGGGTCCTTGAGATTGTCCTTGTTCCCTCATGATGCTTATCACCTTACAAGTGATTGATTGATTGATTGATTTTTTTTTTTTTTTTTTGGGATAGGGGTGTGTGGGAATGGAATTCAACACTACACAAAAATAAAAAATCAAAATCAAAAAAAAAAAAACAGGGGATGGAATCTAATTAATGATAATTGACATGGAAAAAGAATGCAGGTAACATCAACAGGGAAACTGAAAATGAATGGGTGAAGGGAAAGGGAAGCAGATGTGTTTGTGGAGTCAGACCAACCACCACGCGCCTTGGTCATGCGCCCCGCCCCCCGGATCAAGTATGCCACTTCCTCATTTTATTCCTTCCTATTTCCTTTTTTTTTTTTTATAAAATCAGACTTTATAAAAAAAATTGAAGCTCTTCATAGAGTCCGATTTATCACGAATGAGTTCAACAACACTATAACATGATAAAATATTTGTGATCACCTGTAACAAGAGGAATGAATGACACATATGAATAACTGAGAAACAAATCGGTGCATCTTGTTAGCGCCGCGATTCATGTCTTTAGTGATCATTTTAAACAATCTGTCTACGAGTATCAAAATATGAATGTCAAAAATCAGGAAGAATTTGTCGTTAATTAATCTCAGCGAATTACATGTTTGGAAATGTGACCCAAACACTTGTGCGAATAATCGATGAGCTTCGTTTTAATCTCAATGTTTTGAAATTTCTTAGTATGTCGATAGTAAAGTGTATAAACATAAGGTAAAGTAGATAACTACAATTTGTAAAGACTCACTAAAATACTCCAATGCAATCAATGATAGTGAATCTAAGTCCTGATTTAACTTTTCGATTCGAAATCACATATCAAGTACTGTCAATAGTCTTGTCTCAATTCTCTGTCAGAGTGTATGTCTGTAGCATCGTATAATACAAACAAATTTATTAATACTAAGGCCTACATTTGATAAAATGAAAAAATTAAGTCTTTGAAAAATAAGTGTTGAAAAATTAAGGTGACGTTTGTTTTAAGGTGAATCTGCGAATATAAGCTTTTTTAGAACCCCAATCTTTGAATGATCTTAATAAGCATTAAGTATTAAGTCGTTGTTTTTAATATTTTATACAGTAAGGATTAAGTTGTTTGTTTTTCACATCTTAAAATTACTTGTCTTACTTGACCCAATATATTAAGAAAATTTAACTACATATTTTTAAATATCTAAATATATCACATTTGATGTCAATATTTATATCTCATTTATACCATGATAAAGCTAAAATCACAAACTGTAATTAAAATTAAAAATATAATAATTCAAATGCATATTCATATATATCCTAAAGAAAAGCATGAAAATTTAAGCACGAAATTTTCAAATATAAAGCATTCATGTTTGATCTTAATATTTGCATGTGTTCGCATGATAAAAGCTAAAAGCGACAAACATTTGATGCTAATATTTGATATCTCATTTATATTGATAAAAATTAAAATGACAAGCTAATTAGATACTTGAAATAGTTTCATTTGTATGTATGGTCTCGAAATTGTAGCATGAACTCTTGATGTGGTATAAAGTCATTGTAGTTAAGGCATGATTTTGGTTGTCATTCTCGCTGTTAACTTCTTGATGTGTTGAAACGATTTATCGGCAAGCGGGGCTTATCGAAGAAAATTGTGAGTAGAAGCATTAGTAAGTGACTATTTTGGCTTTTTATATATAATTTCAATCTTTAAGGCTTTATCAAGAGGTAGGTAGCCTTGGGTTTTAAAAAGATGATTCAATTTTCCACTCTTTCTAATACTAGAAAACAAATATACGGAAATTATATCATTTGATTCATTTCCTTTATTTAGGATGGGAATAGAACGGGTTCGGGATAGGTAGTTTTCATTTTGATCCTAATAATTATTTTTATAATTTATTTTATTCAAAGTTAATAATAATAATAATAATTTATTATTATTATTATCATTTTTATCATGCAACACGATGAAAAGTAAACTAATAAATTTAAATAATACAAATGAATCGTATAAATACTTGGATTTGAAAATTTATATAAAATTCATCCTTGTCAATTTATCTTTAATAATGATTTGAGAAAGAGAATTAGGATGAGCAAAAAACCTACTCTACACTAAAGTTATTTTGGTTTCTTGAAAATTGGAGGGATTATATATATATATATATATATATATATATATATATATATATATATATATATATATATATATATATATATATATATATATATATTATTTTGATACAAGCTTGTTTATTTATCTTAAAAACATCAAGAAAACGTATAAACTTTTTGAAATAATTTTTACTTAACTTTGTTGTGAATAATATATTATAAAATGCAAAATTTTAAAAATTTATATTCTTTTTTCGCATCTTGTGAGAAATAGAGAAGATGGAAATAAGTGAGTGGCTTATTTTTGTAGATATGAAAATCATGGTGGGAGTGAACTTTTGTTTTTTGTTTTTGACTATTTTTCAAAAATTTAGTGAGTAAGTGAGGTGAAAATAAGAACAAATGAATTTGAGATCTTTGAGAAATGCATACTCAGTCAACTACCCTCTTGAGCTCTGGTGAATTCTTGTTATTAAAACACCTATAATCAACTCATGTCAGTCCATGATAAATAACTGGAACCATCTGTATTAATACTTATCAATCTTTGAAATATCTAAAAATATCATCACCACCAACTATATATCATTCAGCCCTGTATCCAAAATAAATAGAGTTTATAATAATATTTTATTTTTCCAATACAATTGGTAGTGTAAAATAACATGTTTAAAAAATATGTAAAATATTTATTAATAATGGCTTCTCCCAAAAAAAGACATAAATATGTTAAAATAATCAATAGAATCTAAAAACTTTTTAAAACTATCAATTAGCAAGAGATATTTTAAAATATTATATTATTTATAAGGTTTTTGGTCAATTTATTTGCATTTAAATTTTTTTTTGTTGGCCGTATTCTACATTTCACGTTAAGTAGGTATTTACCTACTTATAATTTTCAGCAGGTTTTCATTTAAGGTACCGATTAAGAACTGCGCAAATTTTGTTATCAAGCGTATTGAAAAATTAAAACCATTGAAATTTTCGTTTTATTAGTTTGAACATTTTCAATAGTTTATCAACGAGGCTGGATTCGCAATCCCCCTTATTTCTCGGAAAATCGAAACTTTGGACTCTTGTATCATCTCCCATGTACATGTACTGCTCCAAACTAATTGGACTTCTTATCTTGCTCGTATTTTGCATATAATTGCAAAGCGTGAATGATCTTATTCTTATCCCCAGCATGCAGTGTCCGGATGACATGATGATGTTGGATTAAGCAAAGCGTTCTCAATGATTATTAGATGGCTTTCGTTTTGTTATTTGAAAACTTATATGAGTATTTGTTTTTAACTTTAATGTTGAAAGTTATTTGGCTTTCGATACCAAGTTGTTTGTTTTTAAATTTTAACTTGTTTTATTAAAATTTAAAAGGTTATAATTAGAAAAATGAAAATATTTAGTTTTACATTAATAAAAGTCGTTTTTCATTCAAAACTGATAAAGAAACTACATAGTTCGCAAGACGAGAATGGTAGCGGTATGTTATTAGGGATGATAACGTAGGGTTTGGGATGAGGCGACATCGGGCTAGGCTCGTTTATTTTTTTGATTTAGCTTATATCATTTAAAAATTAAGCGGGGTGGGACTTGAGATGAAAATTCCAAACCCATCCCATTACATTTGATTTTTTTATATTTGTTTTTATTTTTGTTTTATTATATTAAGATTAATATATTTCATAAAATATAAAAATATTGTAATTTTATAAATTATTTATTAAAACATTATAATCATTATTATTATTTATATTAAAATATAAATAAAATAATAAAAAATTATTTTAAATATAATCGGGCGGCGAGTAATCACTTGGGCAATCGATCTAATTTTGTGGTTTTGTGGTTGACATTAGCCTTAATCAAATAAATAAATAATAAAAAGAAAACATGATTGAAATCTGATAACCATATCATTCACGTCAATACAAGAAAATTATATGATTAAAATAATTGGATAGACTTGGATTCTTGATTCAATAAGAAGTCAAAATTCCATAATTAAAATCTAAAATTTATTTTAAATTGCAATTCCTGTCAATAAAAATGAACAAAACACAAAAAATATAGAAAAAAATTAAAGCGGTTTAAATTTGTCCCGATTAAAAGTAAACTTTGATCACATTAACTGAGAATTATTTTTGTGAGATTAAGAGTATTTATTAAAGGAAACACAAAAATAATTGATTAACAATTAAGAGACCCAATAAACATATTATAAAATACAAACTTTATTGAATAAAAAAAAATCAATTTATAATATGTAGAAAAACATAGTTGGAATAGATTCGAAATTATTGATTGTTATTTATCTTTAAAAAAATCTATAAAAAATAAGGTCAAAGAGAAAAATAACAAAAATTGAAAATGAATATTTTATTTTCCTCAAAAAGTGTTTTATCATACTCTTATTAAATTTTAATGTTCAATTTACTTTTATATATATATATATATAGAATAAGGAAATAATTTAGCTTTCATTCAATCGATTTGAAGAATCTTTATGGGACATTTCCATGTTAAGATAATTTTGTGACCACCTACACCTTTTGAGCAGTTGGACCCACCAACTGTTGGGTCCAATATCAATATATTGTATACATTCAAAAGGATATTAATGATAAATTAATAGATTTTCTACTATGAAAATTGGAGGGAATGTAAGGGGAGAGAGAGACAGGGAATTGAAATATAAATAAAAAATATAGGGATAATTTTTTTTATGATGTTTTGTTAAAACATATCTTAATTGTTTTATGATAACTTTTCACTTATTTTTAAAGTTATGTTAGAAAAATAAAGATATTAAATGATTAAAAATAATCAAAGGGTATAACAAATTAAAAATGGGTCTTCACCAATTACAGTTTTAAATAAATTTAAACCCAGATTTATCAACTATCATTTTAAGTTTAGTTTTTAAACCGCACTTGGAAATTAAATTTGAAAAGGTCGTACCGTCATTAAAGCAGCAAAACAATTGAAATTGAAAATTTGAAAGATAACTGAATAAAGGAGTAGTAAGTAATTAGAGAAGACCGGTAGGTGTCGGGAAATGAAGGGGCGTCTAAAAATGTGGATCATCTTCCAAAACTGAGGGGTATTTACGTAAATGCTTCCATAACTGTACGCGAGTTCCAAGAGAGAGTGGTGGGAAGGACCTGCTAATTGCTATTACCGGTCACCAAAGCCTAACTATATCATAGCAAACAAAACATAAAGAGAAACTCTCCACTCTCCACTCTCCAGTCACCTCCCTGACCGACTGCCCGACAGTGGTTTTGATTAACCTGTTGTTTATGGTGGTTTTCAAAGAATAAAGGAGTAGTAATATTGAGAAATTAAGACCAATGGGTGAGTAGGTAATTAGACAAGAGGATCCTTCATTCCCTTCATCTTCCTTGTCCTCACTCTACTCACTGCACTGCACAACGGATCGGATCTTCCAGAGAAAGTCTAGGATTAGAAATTCAAGAAGGTCCACTCACCATCGCGGCATCGGCTGGTTCATCTCGGTAAGAAAGTGATAAAGTTTTGATTTTTAAGTTATTTTGAAGATGATTCTCAGATTTCTCTTAGAAATGTTGATTTTTTTTTTGTTGAAATAGGCAGAAATGGAGTAAGAATATACTGAATCGGCTTTTTTTTTTCTTCTCTAAGAAGACCGAGTTGACTCGGAATCTCAGCCGAAACATCGGACTCGGCGCGGCCCCTCCGGGACGGATACGACGTAATCGGCCGAGTTTTTGAACCCTACTGAGTTTTGACTCAACTCAAATTCACGACCGTTTCCCCTTGCCATTTGTTTCAAGCAGGATAAGCTTCTGTTTTTCAACAAAACCAAATTCCAGAAAAAAAAAAAAAAAAACCCCACCTGTTCTCGTTTTTTGGTCACACTGCATCAAATTATAAGCTTTTCCCTTCTGTTGTTTCTCATTTACCTTCTGTTTTCCAACAAAACCAAATTCCCAAAAAAAAAAAAAAAAAACCCATCTGTTATCGTTTTGGTCACACAGCATCAATTATAAGCTTTTCTCCATCTCTGCACTCTCTACCCCTTTTCCATATTTTAATCCATTCCTAATTTCACTCATTTTCAATGTCATCGTTGTTTCTCTCATTTTCCGTTAATTCCTACGTACTCAGCGTTAATTCCTACCATCTCGTTACTTGACGCTGAAGATGATGATAAGACGAAGATGATTAAATATGATCAGACATGGGCGCACACTAGTTGGAATTCCTTTCAAAGATGATTAGACAATATGCAAACTAATGTTGGTTTCTAGAGACGCAAACCTATTAAGCAAAGACATGGGCGCACAAAAATGTTTTCAAATTCAACATTTACAATGAGAAGAAGCTTGGTGTTTACTCAAGAAGATAGCAGCTGATTCTATGGAGGGGGACCAATTGCAACTCATAGCAATCAAGGAACTTGATGAATGTGGGGGTCTACCCATTTTAATGGTAACGATTGCAACGGCATTGAAAGATGAAACTGTTGCTGTATGGAAGAATGCCTTGGACGAACTGAGGAGTTGTGCACCTACCAATATCAAAGAATGGAGGAAAAGGTATACTCATGCATAGCAATCAAGGAACTTGATGAATGTGGGGGTCTACCCATTTTAATGGTAACGATTGCAACGGCATTGAAAGATGAAACTGTTGCTGTATGGAAGAATGCCTTGGACGAACTGAGGGTTTGTTACTTATACCAGTAGCTATCAAAGGAATGGAGGAAAGGGTATGCTCATGTCTGAAATGGAGCTACTATCGTTTGAAGGCGATGAAGTCAAATCCTTGTTCTTACTTTGTGGTTGCTTGAGCTATTATGGTGATATTTCAATGGATCAAATGTTAAGGTATGCTACGGATTTGGATTTCTTTGACGGCATCGATTCATTGGAGAGAGCAAGAAATAAACTAGTTACATCGGTGGAAACCCTCAAAGCCTCAAGCTTGTTACTGGACGGTACTGAAGATGATGGAGACGGTTTCTGGAGTAAAGACCTCAAGGGTTGCTTTTCATGGATGGTGATCATAAGAGTGTCAGGATGCATGATCTTGTTCGTGATGTTGCTAGAATTATTGCATCCAAGGATCCCCATCGATTTAAGGTTGTAGAAGATGTTCCATCTGATCAAAGACTGGACAGAGATTGAAGATGAATCCAAATTCATCTATTTATATTGCAAAACTGTGCACGAGCTTCCTCCCAAGCTGGTATGTCCGAAACTTCATTTTTTTATATTGCAGAGCTCCCATCATAACTCTCATGTTGTATTATTATGATGTAATTTCAGTTGGAGAGGAACAGGATCTCCCCTCATTTTTCTTTAATTTCTTGCTTTTGTTCTAATTTTTTTTTTTTGTTAAACCATCCCCCTATGTCAGTGTATGCCCAAGGTTGTAATTCCATTTTTGTAATTGGCATTCTTTTTCCCTGTACACTTCTTATTGGTTAAGTTTAATTGTCTTAAACACCTTGTTACTCTCTTCTTTACTAAGTGTGCTACCCTCAATGATAGCAAAAAAAACTTTGGGCCTGTTTGTTTATGGTTTGTGAAATCTTTTTTTTTTTTCTTGAAAAACAAGGAGAACAAGAACATAAGGAATATGGGATAAGGTGCATAAATGCTCATAACTTAAAGCTATATGTTCAATCACGCTTCAATCCCTTGTAAATCTTCGAACATTATGTCTAGGATAGGTGCAAGTTGGGAGACATGGCTATAATTGGAGAGCTAAAGAAACTACAAGTTCTTAGCATGGTGAGTTCAGACACATCCGACAGCGCACAGAGAGAAATGATGCATTGAGCCAATCTAAGGGTGTTGAGTTTGAGCCTGATAACGAGGGAGCTTAAAGTAATTCCGTAGGATAGCTTGTCTCGATTAGAATGTTTGTTCAGGAAATCTAGTTTTTCTAAATAGGCAGCCAAAGAAGTTTCTGATGGAGATAGCAATGCTTGTTTATCAGACTTGAATAATCTGCATCGTTTGAGGACGATCAAGGTAAAAGCCAGCCAAACAGAGTGGTTAACATATACTTCTCTTATAGATTTGCATTTAAAACTTGTCTGACATATGATTTGAGTATAATGTATTATATTGTGTTAATTTAAATAAACACATTAGAGATCGGATGAAAGCACATACGAGTGTGTGGTTGCTACTAACACAACTACAACTGTCTTAAGTTCGATTATATTGGATGTAATGAAGTTAAGTTGAGGCGAAATGATGGAGTTGCGATCAATTGTTGTAACTCATTGCCGATTTGCGGATGCATTTTAATTAAACCTTGCTTACGTTTTGACCCGATGATGATTAATATGGGGCTTTTTCGCGTAACATAAGAAACTTTGATAAGTTGATATAGATTAGATATACTTTATGTATATAATATGTATGTACATTACATAAACACAATTTACTTATGCTGTTCTTGATGTGTGGAGGGTGGTATCTATTATTGTTGGGCTTATAGTGCCTTGTGTACGTAAATTTGCCATCATAGCTTTTGATGTTATTGTTGTGTTTGCTGCTACTAGTGCCTATCTTTGCTCTGGATTCACTTCTTGTTTAGCTTGCTTTGCTCTTTTTGTCCTTCTGCATCATTATGACCAGTGGAATCAACAACTATAAGCTAATAGTATATTAACGATACTACTAAGTCGACACTTTGTCATAATTTTATCATCATCACAACAATCACAACTTAATTATCTTTTTAAGAAATTAAATGGAACTAAAAACTCCCAATGAGGAAAGTACATTTGGTAACATGCTTGTGCGAATCTTGACTTGATAGCATTACTACCCTCTTGATGAGTGTAATAGTTGGTTGTAATGGGGTGATGCCTATTTGGAGAAACTTTGTGACTTAACTTGATTGACCATCGATAAGCAATTATTGTCCAAATCTTACGATCATATGATACCATAATGTCGATCAATGTCACCGATAGTACTAACAAAAAGCTTTAACAAAGAGAGGAAAAGAACCACATGGAAGTATATTAGTAAAGTCGGGGGTGATCTTAGAGGATCAAGTTTTGATTGTGTGAGGAGGGAACCTTGAAGATAGTGCCATCTGTTGAGGCGAGGGTGCCATCTGCCGTTGAGGTCAAGCCGTTGAGACTGAGGGGGTACATCACATTTTAGAAAGTACACCAAATCAATGAAGTGCATGGTTTCCTAAGGGTGATATCTTGTTACGTAGTTATATAAAGGTGTATTGTGTTGTTGATGATGTTTTTTGTTTATATAGTGGGGTAGTGTTCAGGGAAAGGTCCGGGATGGAATTTTCTTTACTGTTACATAGACATGTAAAGGGAAGAGGTGAGGAAATCAAAAGCAGAGGAAATGAATAATGAAAATGAGGAAACCCCTTGTCGATTGATCTACAATCCCTCACACGTCTGGCTTGGAAGCTACACCAAAAACTCTCTTAGAAAAATTCAAAGACCCAGCATAAGAAAAGATCTTTGAGTCGAGGAGTCAGGAGAAATACGGGACTTGTCATCTCTCATTAAAATATCCATTTTCAACTCTCTCTCTCTCTCTCTCTCTCTCTCTTACACACACACATTGGCTCTTCTAAGCTTAATTTGCCAAGTCGTTATGGGTTTATGAAGGTCCCATGAAGCATCATGGAACTTTAGAAGGCGGTGACCATCGGCTACTCTCGGGGGATTAGGGAGCTTTGGTTAACGTATCATATTTTTGATTGATGACTTTGGGCTCAGACTCTTGCACACTCCCATTGTTTTCCTTTTTGTTGCTTTAATAATAGCTGCTTTAGCATCAGCTTTTTGAATATTTAGCATACATTGTTGATTTATTCTCCATCATTTAATGGGTAAATGGTTTCCAACTCTGTTATGTGGTTTGGGAGATAGTTGCCTCAAGTAGAATTAATAGTACTATGGTTTCTATGCTTGCTAGCAAGGATGCTGATATTTTGGCTTAAAGAGGCACATTCTCCTTGGTGCATTGCATTTTTTTGGATTTGCGCATTTCCTAATTTATCCCTTTGTTTGTAGCTTTCTATAAAGGACTTTCTAGCCTCCTAGCCCTTAATTTTTGGAGCGAAATTCTTCTTTCAAAAGTTGGTTGAGTTAATTTTATTGTTTTGTTATTATAGTTAATTTATCAGTTTTACGTGCAGTGTTGTTATTTTATATTGCTCTGTCATTCCATTTGATAGATATGATTTAATATTAATGGGTACCTTTTTTTCCTGGCTAATTCATGATGCATATTTCATACTCTTATTGTAATTTTCATAACCACAACCATGTGAACAAATTTAATGGTGAAATTGAGATGCCATTACTTATGATTTTTAAAGTTGTTATTTTAAAATCTACCTTTATCTCGCATTCCCTTTAAATCACAGTATTCCCCAACTGCTCTGCCGATTATCAACCGGTGTTGCGAACTACACATATATGAGATTTGACATCGCACTCTATCTTCTCTTCCCTAAAGATAAAATAATGGCTTCTCATTTCTTCTTGCAAGTGGGGGTTATTGTTGTGAAGGGTTTGAATGGATTAAACACTGGGCTTACTGTGGGCCTATGTTTGGTTGGAATTAATTTCCATCAAATTTGATATTCTTGACTTACTTTTCAAGTCTATTTCTTAATTTAGTAAGGCTTTGGTTGGAACCCGAAAAGTACTAAAGAAAGAAAATTGAGATGAAAGAAAATTTGAAGAAAAATAAAAAATAGGTTTAAACTTAATAACCTAATTTTACATATTTATTCAAACTCATATTATTTGTTTCTTTCTATTATATAAGGATTAAAAAAATTTAAAAATATGTAAAATTTTAAGGAATTTTGATTGTATTTGATTTTCTTGTATAAGTTCCACCGTTGAACCAAACATAAGAAAATCATTTTCCTTAGCATTTTTTTCCTTTTCTTAGTATTTTCCGGGTTCCAAACAAAGCCTAAAAGGGGGAAATTGTGCGGTAAAATGAGTTGGGCGCTTTATTAAGCCTCTTAACGCAGACATAAAATCTCAGCTTGGTGATTTTTTTTTTTTAACTGTTGCAGGTTGCCATCCCAATTGTCCCAACCATACGAGTCCTCGTTACATTCTGAGAATTGAGGCTTCAGCCAGTGGAAGAATTCTCAACCCTCTCTCCAGCCCAGCTTATTTCCAAGGCAGCGGTCAGGAATCGGAGGATGTCGACATCATGGATTTTCATGGATGAGAGGCAGCTGTGGTGGTCAGTCAAGCAACATCTAGAAAGGTATAACTTCTCTTAGAGTTGTATTAAGTAAAAAGATTGATGAATTGTTGCATAACTGCACGTGGCACAACTTCCTGATTAGCTATCATCTGACAACTTGAAGTCAATTAACACCACGCTAATGCAAATGATTATATATATATATATATATATATATATATATATATGATAAGCAGCATAAATATTTACAACTAACAAAACGTGGCTAATCCATATTTAAAATTATATTCATTGACATGATTTTCCTTGATTCCCCACCTGTGTCTCCATAACAAAGGTCTAGAAGGTGTTCTGAATTTCTGGATCCTGCAAAGGCATCAAAACAAGCTCAAGACTGGGTGGGTAAGGCTTTGTGTGTTCAGTGGTGTTTTTCTTTTTTGTGTTTCTGTTTGTACTGGAGAGTGGCTCTCTCAAATAACCTACTATCCCTTGTTTTTCTCAGCTGTAATTTTCCTATTCCAGTAACTAAATTCAAGTTTTCCATCTACTCCCCTTAGGTGTGCGGTGATTTTCAATCAAATCAGCTCATTTCTGGCACAACATTTTCAATCCAAATCTGTCATTTTCTGGGTACAAGATAGACACATAGAGTGGTGCATGTATATGTCCGGATTCAATATACACCAATAATAATAATAATAATAAGTATACGGCAAGAGCAGAAAGAGTCAATAAAAGCTTATTACTATGGATAAGAAAATCTGTACCTTCTGAGAGCTCAGGCCAAAGGGGTTATTTAGCCGGAGATCATCAGAAATGATCTGGCTTAGGCTTCGATCACAATATGTTCCTGCCACAAACAACAAAAGGAGTGAAATTAGAACCCCCAAAATTGCTTCTTGTTTACTTTTCTGATTGGTTCAAATAAATGGAAAATGCATTCTGTCATATCATAATATTAACTCGTCAGTTCTTGCATATTTTTCTCTCAAAATTCTGTCTCTAGTTATTAGCTTTCTCTCTATGGATTTAGCCCCCTTTTTTCAATGTCTCCAGCAAAAACTGGCAAATTTGAATCAGGATCCAGTAGGACAACCAAAAACCCTATTTTTCCTTCCAACAGAAAAAGGACCTTTGAGCAAAAGCCCGTTACTAACTAACACCAACGATGCAGAGTAGTTTTATTGCTTATAGTCACAATTTTACTCCAGAAGCTCAAAATTTAAGCTCTTTGCAGGATGCTAACGAGGAATCGAAGTCTGTTACCAAAGTGCCTGCCATGAAAGGTAAAACTATTCTCATTCACCCCTCACCTGTCTCTTGAGAATTTGTAATCTGAAGTAGATGTTCAATGCTATTACATTCCCAATAAATGAGCTATGAATATGTTACATGCTACTCATATTTTATGTTTATTGTATAGTTGATCTAGCTACTTCAATTGCTCTAAAAGCCTTAAGGTGCTTATCATTTACAGAAATCAAGAAGCGAATGGGAAAGATGTTGATGAAGTGGAAAAGGGTAACACGAAATGTCCAGAGCAAAACTAGAAGCAACCAACGAGTGTATTAACTTTTACTCATCCAGCCCTCAATACACCAGCATGTTCTGTGAGACTAAGCAGCCTGTCATTATGCTTGTTCTGTTGTTTTCTGATTCCTTCCTACTCCTTGTTCAGAACGAATGTCGAAAAAAAGCTACTTTTCCCATTGGATGGTCTGGGGTGTTTCCATTTCTTAAATAGGAAATTTTGTTGAGTTCTGTGTAACTATTGTTTTACCTTTAGCTGTTATTTGTTAAGTGGAGCCTCTAATGTGAATTTTGTTTTCTATATCTAGGAAATAGCTTTTAGACCAACATATGAAGCCATATATAAAAACCTCTTATCCTTTGTTTGCAGTTATTTTTGTTCGTTTGATTTGGATTCATACGTTTTCCCTTATACTTGGGAGCTGAAGGGTGGGAGCATACAAGTGAAGAAATGGTTCATAATAACCGTTGGCTATTCTGTTGAGTAAATAATCGGTTGCCCTTTATTGACAACTGAAGGTATTTGGATCTTTATGAATGGCTGAGTTTCCGATTGGATTCATTCCCCGAACCGTGGTGGCATTGACACAGATGGCTATTTGTCGCATGTGAGTATAACTCACACTTTACTGAGGTTGTGGAGAGAAGGGTCATGACAGGTTAGCCTGAAAACTCTCAAAGAATTAAAAAAAAAAAAAACCCCTCAAATTAATGGTCTTTCTAGGAGTTTAGGCTCTCAATGATCAAGATTCCTTCCCTTAACTCACACTTCACTGGAACCAGACCAGATGAAGAGACGAGTCTGAACCCTCCATTAGAATTTGAGCTATAAAATGGATATGGTTGTTATCATAATTGGACAAAATTCAATGACTACTTGAACTGTGAGCAGTGATAGAAACAAAAACAGTGACAATTGCCAGAAGGCAATGCATCAAGAAGGATATTTATGAGATGGGTGATGAGAAACTACAGGTAGGGAACATGTTACTTATTGTAACAAACAGATTAGCATACAGGTCTTCCTATAGCTCCATCTCAGCTGTAACACAGGGAGATTCTAAGGACAGAAGAGGGAAGTGACAGGACAGCAGCAACACCAGTTTCGAAGCGGGGATCATAAGGAGGAAACAACAACAACACACAAAAAAGATGGATAGAAGAAAAAATGACGAAACAGAAAGGATAGTGTTTTGGCTTTATGGTGTTTGAATTTGTCTCTAATGTTGATTATAGTACTCACACAATTTTGCAAACACCGTGAGTTCAGCCCAATCATGATAAATGAACAAAAAAAACCCCTAAATCATCCAACAATCCAGTCGGATTGAACCCTCAGAAATAAATAAACGCATCCCACCATGACCAATTGCTGAAGTGCTAAATTACATGACTTTTCAGAAATGGTACAGGATTTCCTGATTGAAGATTTTCTCTTTTGAGATGGATAGGTGGCGAATGCAATGACAAGTTGGAATAAGTATGGGTTCTGACTGGAGATAAGATGAGACTACAATAAGTATTGGGTATGGTTAGTGGATAATGATCTTCTATATCAATAGATGTTGAAGCATAATGGCCATAAATTTTTTACCATATTCAAATTTTGCAGGTTTGTCTGTAGTTTGCTTAGACAATGAATGAAGTAAATAATAATCAATTCAAAAACCTCAGCAATTAAAGCACTGGAGAAAGCAGGGGATTTTTAATTCCAGACCATAAAATCATAAAAAGGAGCATCATATTCATAGAAGAAACTACAGCACTAACTCATTCAAAATGGAATATAAATTACATGGACCTTAAAAAATAAAATAAAATAAACAAGGTCTAGATTTTTCTGAAATCCTAGAAATCAACTTAGATTCTTTCTGTCTTATATTGAAAGGAGAAAGCGACTTGTCACTCAAGCCTCCTTGTGCATTTCAACTAACTAAAAGCATTTAGACTCTTCAACTAACCAGGGGTTGAACTGGCGATCCGTTTGGCCTAGTACATTTTTTATTATTAAACACTGAACTTACCAATACACCCTTGGTTTTGTCTTTGATTATTTTTATATATTAAGATTTTATAATATTTTTCTAGGTGTAGTTTTTTTTTTTACTTAATGCTGAATATAACATTTTTTCAACTTAATACTAAATAGTATTAAGTATTAAGTTGTTTGTTTTTAACGTGGGTGGTGAATCTTATCAAGTTACCTGCTTGTTAGGCCCGAAAGTGGTGTTTCTTGTTTTTGGAATATGTTTCACAGAATAAAAAAACCAAATATTTTGCTGATTGAAGAGAGATTCTCTGTCTTATACTCTAATAATGACCCTGACGTTTAGTGTTGTAGCTCATCCTGACTTCCCAATTTCTTGCTTTTGTTCTTCTTTTTTATTTTTGTTAAACCAACCCCAAATGTCAGTGTATGCAGGGTTGATTAAACTTCCATTTTTTGTGATTAGCATTCTTTTTCCTATTTTCTTCTTATTGGTTAGCTTGTTACTTTCTTCCTTTGATCAATGTGCTTGCCCCAGGCCGTGGCAAAAAAACTTTATGCTTGTTTGTTTATTGTTTGTTTGTTTGTTTTTTTTTTTTTTTTTTAAAAAACAAAGAACAAGAAAAAAACATGAGAAATATGAGATAAAGATGCGCTAAATGTTTGCGACATAGTAGCCACATGTCTGATTAAGTCATGAGATTTTTTTTTGTCCACAGGTATCCTCGACTTTAGTGTCGTAGCTCATCCATATCCATGTCGTCATAAACTTGTACAAATGAAGAAACAGTAGCTATTCGGGTGGTGCTCCATCTTAATGGTATTTTAACGGCTAAGTTTGTCCATCACAGTGTAAGTTGTGGTGATGGGAGCGGAAACGACTATGACACAAAACGTTCAGAGGGCACCTATGGATAGAAGAAAAAAACTCATGGGCTAAATTAATTTGCTCTGGTAAGTGGGAAGTCACGAAAACCCGAATGGGTTATGGAAGCGATTATAGGGTTGGAAGATCAAGTTTCTTTCTATGGTGGGAAAGATGTTTTATTAATGCAATTGGCGAAATAATTATCTTGTGTATGAGTGCTTTCTACTTCCGGCGGCGCATTATGAGGAATTACAAAAAATGATGAACTTTCCTTTTGGTGGGATACGAATAAGGATGGTAGGGAGGTATTCATTGACAAACACAGGAGAAATTATATTTATATGAAGGGGGATGGGTATGAGCCCGAGGCATTTGCATAGTTTCAATCTTGAGACTTCTTGGCAAGCATGGTTGGAATCTATTGACTAATCCCTAACTCTTTAGTCCACTCGATTACTCAAAGCTAAATGTTTATCCCCATGATAGCTTTTGGCATTAAGTCGTATGGAGGTGTATGGGTGGCTAGGGCTGTTATTGTCGGGGCTTGAGATGGAGGATAGATAATGGGGCGAGAAGTGGCAGCATGTGGATAGACCCATGGATAAAAGATGTCCCAACATTTTGAGCCCACCACTACATCGGTTATTGATGGATTGGAAGACAGAGTATCAACATTATTAATTTCTTGATTACCATAAATGAATATGTTGGTTTGGTAAAAGAGCCTTGTTAATTAAGACATGATGTAAGCTATTTGTGAATGTTACTTCAGGTTTGGGACATGAATGGTAAATCATTTGAATTTCACCAATGATCTATGCGGAAGTTGGGCAAAGTTGTGGCAAGTGTCAATTCCATCCAAAATTAAAATTAAAATTTTCCTCTGGCGATTATGCAAATTAAAGGCCTTCTTCCTTCTGGGTGCGGTGGCTCCCAGAACATCCACAGCACATCCTCTTGCTTGTTGTCTGTGTTGAGCGATGTGGGAGCAATTTGTGGCATATTTTCAGAATGTCCATTTGCTGGTTGTTGGGAAGTAGGCGAGATTATCATACTTGGCATTCGGTCGCTGTGGAGTGGTACTTTAAATTGGTTTCTTCTTATAACTCATCTATTGTTATCACGATCCACGGCATGATTCTTTGGAGTATATCAGAGAATCGGCGCAGCAACAATGATGGGATGAGCAATTCACTTTCCTAGCCAAAACAGGTTGCAACTTGCCTCCAGCACCTTGAGAATGACTTGCATAAAGAAATTAAGATTGGCAGAGGTTTCAAGCGAGCTCTTTTTGTGTTGATTAATTTAAGTATATGGAGACGACTTATGGTGTCAAATCAAATGCAAATGTGATGTAGCCCTTTTGAACAAGGGATCGGTATGAGGGCAGTACTCTGAGGAGATAGTTGGGGTCATTTTTCTAAATTTGTTTCGCTTCTAAATACATGGTGTTAACAGCGAGAGGTAAAATGTATGGATTACATCAAGCTATTATATGGATCATACGTTTGAATTTATCTATAGTTAGATTGACTCGATCGCAAATTGTGTTGATTTGTTTCATTCTTCCGTCTTGATGAATCGAGTGGTAGGGCCATCGGGAGTAATGGGGATTCTTTGCCATCAAAAGTCTGCTCTTTAAGCTGTTTTTACTAAGGCTTGTAACAAGGTTGCTTATGTTTAGCTAATTTAACATGTTGCATCTCTTTCTATGATACTCTTACTTTCCCAGTTGTGGCGGAAGTTAACTTTGATGGCGATTTAGCAATGAGGAGTTCTTTTTATTCAAAAAAGAAAAGAAAAGAAAAGAAAGAGCAGTATCAATTCTAATAACATATACATAATAATTGCATATAAATAAGAAATCATGTTGTAGTAAACCAGGTATTACAGGATATAATAGATGTTGAGCCCCCATCAAAGCCTGATACATTAAATGAATCAATTTCTGTCTTTAAATTTTATTCAGAATTATAGAATCCATCGTGTTATTTGGAGGTTAAAATTTTGGTTAAAAATATAAATTTTGAAAAATGAAATTTTGGTTTATAATTTTAGAAAAATGGAATTTTGCCTTTGAAAAATTTAGAAAAAACGGATTTAAAAGTGGAATTTTGAAAAATGGTTGGTGGCGTTTTCTGCAAAAGAATTCATAGATTTGAATTTTAGAAAAGTATATTGGATTTACAAAATTTGAAAAAGTTAAGTTTGAGAATTTTGAATATTGAAAAATGGATTTTGATTTGGGTTAAAGGACATTTCCTAACTTCATAACTGCATATGTGTCGCGAGTCGTAACTAATTTTTTTTTGTCATTTATGTCCTTCAACTTTGTGCTAGTTGTCAATTTAGCCCCTCAACTTTTTAAAAAAAATTTTTTTTAAATTAAAAAATTTGTCATTTTTTAAAAGAAAAAATAAAATGTTTTGATGAGATTTGGTGTATCGTTATGGTTTACGACTATAATCAAGATATTCATATTTATTTACTACATTTGATTTCTAAAAAATATTTTAAAAATTAAGAAAAATTTTCTAGTATCTAGTTAAGAGGCTAAATTGATAACTAGGCCATAATTGAGGGACAAAAATTACAAAAAAAAATTAGTTGAGAGGGTAAATTGACAATTGAGCAATAATTGAGGGGCAAAAATGACTTTTAACCCTTTTGATTTTGGGAATTCAGAATTTGAAAATTTAAAATTAGAAATTCCAATTTTGAAATATGATTAGGAGTTTGTATTTTGAAAATTAAGGGCTTTGTGAAAATGAAGTAAAATGGTTAATATATTAATAAGAAATAAAGGCATAAACCAAACAGAAGTTTGTATAAAATAACATATGTTAATATCAAGGTTTCTTGAAAGTCGTACTTAAGGTTTATTAAATGCACATCAACGTTTTCTTTTTTTATCAAATATTTTAAATCATGTATTTGGAATCTAATTTTTCAAATAAATTGAAGGACCCATAGCATAATTTTCTGAGAAAAAAGACTTTTTACACAGTAGTTCTAATGGAGGTTGTAGGTGGTGTGGCCCCTCACAACACTCTTGTGGTACCAACATAATAATATTATTCACATTAATACTAACTTCAATATTCTCCTTATACAAACCCTTCTTCACATATATAACAAACCTCCCTTGGCTTGTCATGCTGATGCAAATCGCATTTATAGTCATTTTGAATGGCCCATATGGCGCGATCAAACTATTGTGTGAGCAGTAATGTAAGTAGTCATTAATTCCGGCATTAACTTTAAAAAAATTAATGCTATCAGTATCGATTATGACATTACAAATATTACTGAAATGTTTTAAAGTTAATGTTGTAATTCTTTGCGACTTTATACATAATAATGGCGAGTGGAAGTGGAAGATGAAGAAGGTATCTATCGACCCGACTGTCTATCGGCATCGACAATAGCTCACATGATCGTGGTCATTTCTCTCTTAATTCTTGGTCGTTGCTCACATTCACGGCTGGTTTCCTCATGTCTGATAACGTTTTTGTCCTCCTCATTTCCCTAAGCTATTGTTGCCAAACCCTTATTAAAATTGCAATGCATTAGATTTATATATATATATACTCTTACAAAAAAATAAAATTAGGCTTTGGCTCAATGAATTTGAAGAATTTTTGTAGGCCATTTCCTTATTAAGAAAATATTGTGGAACTATTTATGGGCCTGACAAACGTTCGGGCCCACTATCAATGTATTGTATACCTTCAAAAGATTTGCTAGGATAAATTAATGGATTTTCTATGATAGGGATAGGAGGGGAAGTAAGGGTAGAGAGAGAGAGTTGAAATATAAATGAAAATATATTGATAATTTTTTTTTATGATGTTTTCATAAAACATATCTTAATTGTTTTATGATAATTTTTTACTTATTTTTAAAGTTATGTTAGAAAAATAAAGATATTAAATGATTAAAAATAATCAAGTATAACAAATTAGGAATGGGTTTTCTTGCGTATTCTCCGATTTAATAGTTTTAAGGCTAATTTTTTTTAAAACCAAGACTTGAAACTAATTTAGTATATGACTGCCCGTAACAAGTCTCCACATCGCCTCAGCTGCCTTTCTCCATTCACGCCAACTCCAGCCGCACATTTAATCGCTCTGGGCCGCCTGGCCTCCCAAAGAAAGTCTGTGGTTAGAAATCCAAGAAAGAATCCACCATCTAATCACAGATCAATAGATTGCAAACCTGTTCATCTTGGTAAGAATGTGAAAGTTTTTATTTTTAGTAATTTTGAAGACTAATCTCGATTTCTTACAAAAGTTGGATTTTTGCTGTTGTAATTGGTAGAAATGTGAGTCCGAATATACTGAACTGGCTTTTTTTCTTCTCTAAGAAGACCGTAGCTGACTTGAATTCAAATTTCTAACATCTGACTTCCTCGCGCCCGACTCGCCAGCTTTGGTCCCATAGCCTCCGATCTAACCTAAATATGTAGGGATACGATTCATGCTTCTAGATCACCATGTTAGAACACAAAGCATAATAATGGAGAAAAACCGAAATCGTGATACCCGATTTGGAATCCATGATTGACTTGATGCTAATCGATGTAAGACTCCATGAAGAATCGACCCCACTTCACTCCTCGATTATCGACACCGTTCAATGGAGAATGCTCACGACGTGAAAGCATTTCGAATCGTATGAGTCCGAAAAATACGTATCCTGGCTCGGGAGGAACTCGAAAGACTTTATAGAGCTCGACCACTCCAGCCCTCTCATTACGGTAGTGGCCGCACTGTACCTCACACACTTCATGCCCATATTTAATTAATAAGAATCCTATAAAACTCACTTAATTAGACCAATTAGTCCGCTTTAATTTCAATTACAGATCACTATAAAATTCATATCTCTCCTCCCACTCAAGCGATATTAATTGAAACAAAAACTCGTGTGCACACCTTTATATTAGTCTAGAGATTATTCTAATAGTCAGATCCCATCCCATAAAGTCTCGACCGAATCATGACTCCAGAATCGCATGTACTGTGCCCTTCCATGGTCACGAAGCTTCAACTTTACTGATATGGATTCAATATAGTGTGTTAAATGACAATACCTCAAATGAGTGATACTTCATGTTATCCATTTTGTTAGTCCAAATTCTCTTCCTTAAGGCCACAAAACCTGTGTCACCAGAGAATATCCACCATGGTTCCAACGACTCAGATATATGTGTTACTCTCGATAGTAACTTTACTTTACGTGTAACAAAACATGTCATATAATGCCAAAGAATGCCCCATACCAGACTCAAGGTTTACACAATTCGAGATTCAACAATTATTTGTACTCAACTTGATAAATCTACATTCACAAATACCTTATTGAATGCAAAAGAGTTGATACAAATTCAATTATTACAAAAATGTAATGAAATCGGATTCAACCGTCATAAGAGAAACATAAAACTTAATAGCCTCACCCACTTACAAGATCCATGATACTCCTAAGCCCATGCATGCTAATGACATGTCGATCAACACAATAAGGGTGAAGGCCTTTATTAGCTGGGATCCGCAACTATATCATCCGTTGATATGCGCTCCACCGCGAATGTCACCCCAGCTTGAACTTTTTCCTTATAATGTGCACTCGACCTCCATGTGCTTGGGGACCCTCAGACCTCTCATATTGTTAATAAACAACACCGGCAGTTATCACACAATACAATCAGAGGCCTATCCACAAAATCAAAACACTCCGCTAACTCCTTAATGAGGTTTCTGAGCCAAATCACCGAGTAAAGGGCTGAAAAGTACGCTACAAACTCCGCTCGTAAAGGTGCAGGATGCTATTGATTTGCTTTCTCACTTCTTCCATGATACTCCGCACCTCCCGCTAACTTCTAAAGATATAACCAGCTTGTTGACTTTTCATCCCGATACCAAGAAAGTTTGAATCGACACCTAACTAGTCAGAAGTCCTAACATGTTTGTAAATCAACATAGTCTTTTGTCCTCTTTAAGCATTCTCATAACCTTCGGGCAGCTTAAACCCAATGATCGTGTCCCTCGGATTTGACCGATATCCGCCTGTAAGTCCTATCAGAACGCACATCCGTCTAAAGGCATACTCGAAAGCATACATAATAATTCCCAAGTGCACTAGCATGCGTACATTCTTCATTCGGGGCTTCTATATCCCGAACGAGGACATTGTGACGCACTCAACTTATCACCTTTACGCATTGTGGAGCAATTCCTCGGCTTACATTGTCAGATGTTGAATCTTCTAAAAATACGATCACATATGCCCTCCGAGATAAACCCAATAGTCCGCGAACGATTCCCGTGGACCCCAATGCCCGTGACAAAAGACGCTCACCAAGGTCCTTCATCAAAGTTCTTTGACAACATCCGGCTTGTCTCATGCAAGAAACTGGGTCAATGGCTATAAAGGTGATATCATCCACATAGAGTATTGGGAAAATGAATTTCCTCCCACGACCTCATAGTGATATACATCGATCTACTCTTATTCTCAACAAACCATATGAAGCAACAAGACTATGAAACTTTAAGTACCATCGTCTCTGTAAGTTTACAATTCATAAATAAACTTTTTCAGCTTTACATACAAGTTTACTCCGAATCATTTGCCACAAACCTTCTCTGCCGTGACTACATGTACTTCTTCATTAAGGTCTCCACGAAAGAAAGGCGCTGACATCCATCCGTGTAACCCATATCGAAATGAGCAACTAATGCCATGATCACTCCGAAAGAATCTTAGAAGCAGACCGAGAAAAGGCTGCTTCATATCTACTCCCTTCTCCGAGTGAAACCTTCAGGCCACTACCCGGCTTTAAACTTCTCTCAATCTTTCCTTTACGGTCCCTTTAGTCTTATACACCCATTCGTTGTACCCAACGGGTCTATGACCTTCGTGTAATTCAATAAGTTCCTAAACTCCATTACGCCTCATAGATTGAATTTCATCTCATCAGATCCAACCACGCTCGACTAAGGACAAGAAACAATTTTCCTCATAAGTTATCGATCGGGCCACGTAACCGATATCGTAGTCTTGCTCTCCTGGCATATACTGGGGAATAGTCCTGGTATACCTGATCGTCTCTCCCTAGTGCGGATCTCCCTTACCTGGGAGTATTAATACCTACATCCCGCACTCCGAGCCTCGATGAACTTCATATTAGAGCCGGTCTCAACAATGGGATCCCTAGTCTCAACAGGTTCAATATGGTGGGTGGGAGTTTCCACAATTATCTATATGGGAGGAGATACAGATACCACATTACCTACCATACTATCATCCTCATTGAATCAGGAGCGCCACTTTCTTCTACCACATCAAACTCCAAAACTTAAATTGCCAGGATTCCACAATTCCCGTGTGGCCTCCATCGGGATTATAGGAACCGATATCCCTCTCGAATGTTCCGTAAGATACAGCAACATCGAAAGTGGTTCCGGAGTCTAACTTACTTAATGTCTGGATTATACAACTTCACTTCTCAGGACATCCCCAAACCTTAAGATGGTTTGGGCTAGGCTTACGCCTGTACCCATAACTCAAAGGAGTCACTAACAAAAATTTTTGTAGTACACGATTCAAAAATGTACAAAGTCAAGCTAAAGCTTCTTCACCCCATAGAAAACCTGTAAATTTGTCCTACTAATCATACCCTTACCATTTCCATAAGAGTACGACGTTTCTGGCTTATACCATTTTTTGCTCGTGACTCCTGTGCATAGTAAATCAGGCCACTATCCCGTATCCTCTAAGTATTTGGCGAATGGCCCCTTTAAGCCGCCCTCACAAGACGCCATGCTTGCCATAATACTCTCCCACCTCGGTCAGATCTAACAACCTTTATGACTTTCCTCCTAATTGTTTCGACTCTCAAATCAAAAATCTCGAACTTGTCAAGAGACTCGACTTTTCTTTAATCAAGTACAAATAACCATATCGAGAATAGTCATCAATAAATGTGATGAAATAAAAAAATTTCTACAATAAGGTTGCCACATAAGGTCCACTTATATCTGGTGAATGACTTCCAATAAGTCTAACTATGGACCGCAGCTTTTATTCGTCATTTTACTCTCTACAATGCCTTCACGATATCTCTAAGTCATTTTTAAGAGCGTGCAGGATGTTACTCTTATCAACCTTTCTACTTATCCGTAGATATGGCTGCCGCTTATGCCACAATGCATAAGACTCTTCCCTTTAGGTAATGGTCCCCTTAGAACAACCTTTCAAATTGTATAAGCGACGTGATATGTCATTGGGAGATAAACTTAATCTGTATAACTATTGACATATGACAACACCCAACCTTATTTGAATTAAGAAATATCAAAATAACATTGCTTTTAATTTCAAAAGAGTAATCATATGAATCCAAACACGATACTTTAAACTAAATTTCGTCTCTAAAGGAAGGTACATAAAAAAGCAAAAGTCTTTCAACATCAATTTAAAAACTACAAATCTAGAATTAAGATTACATCTCCTACCTGACATGACATCGCCTTTCTCGTTGTTTCCCACAAAGGAGTTTCGATTCATCCTTATTCGCCTCCGCTTATGAATCCTCGTATGGTAAACGCAACATGATTAGTCGCTCCACTATCGAGCCACCAAGAACTCGGATCGTGCTTCAAATAGGCTGGATTCAAAACAAGTGTTAAAGAATCATTACCCGTGAAGCCCACGCCGGGACATCCAAGCTTCTTTAAATTTTGCACACTCTTTCTTCATGTGACCTTCTTCTCGCGAAAAGAAGTAGCTATCACCATCCTTTTCAAGCAACGCCTTCTTGGACCCATATTGTCGATTGACCTGTGAGTTTCTCGAGCAATCTTTATGAGTAATGACTTTTGAACTTTATTTTTCTTTTATGGGAACTAGGAATATTATAAGGCCGTATGCTCTTTCTCCTTTTAAGTTTCTTCCACTACTCACCCTTGCTATCAAGTCATTAATCCACTGAAGTCTCATCTTTGGAATTGTAATTGTCTTTTATAATCCCAAAATCAAAAGTTGGAGTATTGCTAGGGCTCGACAGACAATGCAAGCATCAGAATGGTAACACTAAGAGCTTGAAGCTTCGTCCCAGTCTACCATCCTCGTGACATAATCTCTAACCCTGGGGGGCTAGCACCATCATACTTCATGTCAAGAGCTTGGAGAAGTGTTCCAACCTCGCATTGGGATGAAATTCGATTTCTAAATTTATGGCTGCGAACATTTCACAAAGATAAATTAACTGTAAACCACTTTAAGTGTTCTTGTAATGATTTCTTCATTGTCAATAAGCAAACTGACGTCTTTTCCCCAGTAAAGATACCGCTTTCTCTCGCCTTCCAATACTACACATATATCTCGCCACTTATCCCTTTAGTTTGAATGTGAACATCCGCCAGCTCCATTCCAAATAGAAAATCCTCTTTCCATTTCTTAAAATTCAATCAAGTAAGGACCTCAATTGAAATGGAATTGCCGTTCACAGAAAAATTGACTGAAAAACAAAACAAAACAATACAATCAACATCATGTGAATACTCATACAGAGAATTACATACATCACTACAATCACCTTTGGGCGTAAAAATATGACATGCAACAGACACTCTCCACATGACGGCCATGAGAACATATTCTAATCTTTCTCGTGGAAATCACCACCTCGTGTAAGGAACCACTAAGATCGGGCCATTTCGCACATGCCATACATGTATCCCTCCATGAACTAACACAGATCACCTCCTTCGGGAGTATGATCACGTAATAAAACAGAGACATCCCACCACACAATATGAGACTCCGATATTTCGCAAACTCCAATCAAGTGTGCCACTCTCAAGGCCACAACCCAATCAATCCTTGAAAATCTCTCATACCGTGGATATAAACTTCATATGTATCACATTCCAATAATATATATATATATGTAATGCCAATTATAATTGCTCAATTCATTCATGTGACAATGAATTTAGACTTCACACGCCTCCTTATGTTGATATACATGTTACCTACTATATGTATTTCGAAACCATAGAGAAATACAAAATCACGTAAAAATACCCTAATTTCTAGCGCATATAGGGTTCTATACGCATTTTCATATCCAAAGCTTCAAACATGCAAAATAAATATACCATCAGAGAATTTCGATACGAAGTTTGTAGATATCAAGATTGCCTGTAATGACTCATTGACGCGCTCTCACGCGCCACCGTGCCGTTCTGTGGAAGCTAAAGGTGGAGCGCCGTGGTACGTAGCCGGATCATCGATCGCTCACGCCGTCGTCGCGTCAAACCCGGCCTGGCCGGGACGTCGTAGATGACGTCATCATGACGCCAAGATCCGACGGATCGTCGAAACGGACGGCAGAACCTGCCACCGCCTACAGTGACCGGGTTGAATGACGCATGACGCCATCAAACCAAGAAGTCAGATCCGGGCAGGTCCTTCACACGCCGCCGCGGTTTCACGCGAAAGTGGCTACGCGAGGGCGCTGTCCGCCACCTCCGGCTGACATAGCCACCCAATCGACCGATCGTTCTCGAGTAGATTCCAAATATGCAAAAAAATTCAATTTTTGATTTGAAGAAAATCTCCTAAACTCGATGTATTCGATTTTAATAAACCCTAAAATAAAATTTCCAATTCATATGTTTTGAATTCTAACTATGGTCAGGGCTCGATACCAACTGGAGGATACAATTCATGCTTCCTAGATCACCATGTTAGAACACAAAGCATAATAATGCGAGAAAACTCGAAAATCGCGACACCGATTCGAATCCATGATCGGGCCTGGATGCGACCATGAAGACCTACAAAGAACGATCTCAAGATCTTCTCCTTACCCCCAGATTATTGACACTGGCTCAATGAGAATGCCTCTCACGATCGCAAAGCATTTCTCTCGAACTGCATGTGAGTCCGAAAATAATGTATCCCAGTGGTCTGGGGAGGACTCGAAAGCTATTAATTTATGAGTTCCCACCACTGACCTCATTACGGCCCGCCGCATCACCCACACACTTGCTAACACATGATTGGTTGTAACTATATACACTCGGCTTGTATTGACTGAACTACTATCAATTTACGACTCATTTTTATGAAAATCTTACAAAATACTCTTCTCCTATCCATTTCCTCAAAGCTCCTTCTTAGTTTCTATTGTCGCTTTATTTCTTCCCTTCCGCTTTCTTTTCAACAACTAAATTCCAAAACCCCGCAAGTTCTCGCTTTTGGTCACACTCGCATCAAATTATAAGCTTTTTCCTTCGTTGTTTCTCATTTCCTCTGCTTTCCAACAAAACCAAATTCCAAAAACCCATCCGTTCGCTGTCACACAAGATCAATTGTTGTCGACTTTCTCCTACTTCCTAATTGTTTTCCCAAATCCAGAAACCAAGTACGTAGACGAAATGACGTAGATCGCTTCAGGCTCACTGGGAAAGCTCGCAGTACTCGTCGCCTTATCGACTCAAATGGCTATCCTGCTTTGCTAACACAAACCCATGTCGAAAAATTCACAACCAAGTTCGTACATCGAGGACTACGAGGAATGATCACCACACGCATCGTCGTCTCAATACCGTGACTGATTTTTACACGGAGATAACCTTCCACTTCGAGCTCCATTCCATTTATCAGTCGAATCGCCTCCATCGATACTCGCCGCATTTGGAATCGGGTCCACCCGTACGATAAGGACACTTGTCGGATTTGATGGCTTCCAGATTCGATTTCGGCCGACCAAACATTTCTCTTTCTTTGGGAGGGCTATTCTTCGAAGATGTTAATGTATCTGCTCCCGTTCCTCGATTGTTCTCGCTCATAAGGAGAAAGAAATCACAAATGCTTGAGGGGTCAGGGGTGCTCAACCAATCGGGGCGTGTTGCTCATGAAGTGATGTATCAAACTAATATGTATAGGCCAGAATCGATGTTATACTGTGCCAATGAAAGGATAGCAAATGGTGGTGACAATGATGACTATGAAGACATCGACAAATTGAAGAGAGGATGCAATCGATTCCCCCGGGCTGCACGGGCAACCTCGATGGTGTCCGTGAAGTCGAGGACCACCATGTCCATTTAATTCCAAGAACATGGTTCGTGGTTCTTTTAAAATCAGAATCCAATGGCATCGCTGGCGAGAAGAAAAGTCATTTGATGGAACAAGGAAAGGATCAAAAATGGAAGTGATGATTCGAGGATTCAAAGATTCCAAGAAGTTCTCAAAGTCGGGCTCCCAAAGTAGCAACCAGAGAACTGATAGTCAAAAATCGTTTTTCGAGTTTTTAGTGGAGGATATGGGAAATTTGTTAAGGAAAAGATAAAAGCAATAAGAAGAAAGCAAGAAGGTGTAAGTGGTGACTCTAAACATGAAAGCGAGTATAAGAAAGGTCTCGCGAACATGTCTCAGTCGACGCCTGATTTCCTTTGAAAATCGGCAGCTACGCTTCTTTACATGACATCTTGGGCCAACAAAGCCAAGGTCGTTAGAGGCCTATGGAACTTTTTAACTACTAAACTACCACATGGGCACATTATTTCCCCGCCAAGGTACTGAATACCGTCAACTCTTCATTTTGTGGTAATCGTTATTCCAATCTTTTCTCCCATATGTTTGCCTCATTTTTTTTACTTCGAGAATTCTTCGACACACACATCTTTTATCAGTATTGTGGTGATCACCTAACTTAGTTTCTTCATTATAAATTGTTTTATCTTTCAAACCTAAAGCTTGCCAAGCCGTTTCACTTTATATTTCTTATTTCATTGAATGTGATCCAAGAAACTTTAGTATTGGTTTATATATCTCATCTACTACAATAATTTACATCTATGTCTATCATTGCCAGAGTTATATTTTCCCGACACAAAAACTTTGAACTTTGGTCTTGGAATTTGTTTAGAATACACAAGATATTCATGTGTACCTCATTTAACAAGGTAAATAAATTTAAACTTTTCTCTTCCCATAATGGTATCGAGGCCCCCATGAATGAGCCAAGGCGATATGGACTTTGTCAGGTGATTACACCCTCTTTTTTTTTTCAGATTTTATATACAAGAAAAAGAAAGCCAATGAGAGAAATCCACATTCTATGGATCCTGTAAGTAGTCAAGGCCAGATATTTCAATAAATGATTTATTAGAAAATGGTTAATACCATTTAACCGATCCACAAGCCATCACATCATCGATTGACAATATGATGCTTGTAATTATGTCCATGGTATATATATCTTCGCTATGAACATGAATACATTTTCGCTGTATGAATCGCTTGAAATGAGTAGAAATGCCATTACAAACCCGCCCGAGAACACCCCCGAAACTTACTCGCTTCAAACTCGCGAAATGGTGATTAAAACATGCCTAGTGAGAATAAGTCATGAATCAGATCATCTAAATTCCTTCAATACGGAGGTTCTACATGTCTACTCTTATGATTAAGATTTAAAACCTCGTGCAAGCATACAACAGCTTTGAGTATAAAGCAATTATGATATTGTTAATTTTAATAAGCATATTAGAATCAAACAAAGCACATACAAGTGTGTTTACTAACACAACTACATAACTATGTAAGTTCAAGATATCGATGAAGTTAAGTTGCATTTAAACGATGGAGTTGGGTAAATTTCATCGGCTTTCATTCATTGTGATTTATGAATGCATTTTAATAATTACTAAACCTTGGCTTCTTTTCGACCAATGATTAGTATGAGGCTTTTAATTGTAAAACATAAAACTTTGATAAGTCGATATAGATTTAGATATACCTATGTATATAATATGTATGTACATTACATAAAACATAAATTTAATGATGTGTTTTTACTGTGGTGGTGCATCCTATTATCATTGGCTTCTAAGGCCTCATCACATAAACTCCATGCATCATAGCTTGATGCTATTGCTATTTGTCACGCTACTAAAGGCCTATGTCACCGTCCTGGCTACTACCGTTTCGCTTTGCTTTTACTATCCCCGCATCATTATGACCATGGAATCCAACAACTCAGGTTAATATTTATATTACTGATACTACTAAGTTGGCATTATCACTAATTTTATCATCATCACAACGATCACAACTTCTAATTATCTTTTTAAGTATTAAATGGAACTAAAACTCCCAATGAAGAAAGTACATTCGTAACATGTCATAAGTGCATCTTCGTGCTCGATAAAGATTACTACCTCCCGATCGTGAGTGTAATAGCTTGGTCAGAAGAGATGAAACCTATTTGGAAGCATGACAATAGTCGAATCTAATCCGATAAACAATTATCATTCCAAATGGTCGATCATAACAATACCCTTAACGTCGATCAATGTCCTACGCATAAAACAAAAAGCTTAAACAAAAGAAAGGCAACTACATGAAAGTATATTAGAAAACTAGCAGGATCTTAGAGGATCAAGTTTTGATCAGGTAGGTGAACCCTTGAATGTAACCATTTGTTGGGACGGCGCCATCCTGTCGCAGTGTCATGGATGAGTACATCATTTTAGAAAGTATATATCAACAAGGTCACGGTTTCATGCATATCTAAAGATTTGGTTCTATAGCTATGATTATTATCGTTGATATTGTTGTTGGTTTTGATATCATTCCATGATGATATGGTGCCACATTTACAAAGGAGTGAGTTTAACGGCTTGATCAGATTTTTATTGATCGTGATCACGTTTATCAAAATTCTCACGAAGCCCATATATGGGGTCTTTTTTTTTTCCTTTTTATCTTTATTCTAAATCTTTTCACTCAAAACAACCAAACCCTAATTTGTAATTTGGAGCAAAAACAAAAAAGCAAACGTGACGGATGGAAATTGATTGGAGGGGTTCCAAAACATTTGAAATTAGAACATGTGGAAGTTTCAACAACGTTTTCCAAATGAAAGATGTGGATTGTGTGAGGGGCAATCTATTGTTGACATTTCAGAAGTAAATACCGACCCAATAGAAAACTCAATGATCGTGGATGGCCAATTATATACATGCCTTTCTTCTTCACAAGAGATCCCCATTACTTAAATCACCGGCCATCAACCATAATCTTAGTAAAAAGAGCTTTAACACATGATTAACATTGATACCTCTAACATAATTTTTTTCCATATAAATTACAATGAATCCAGATCAAACCAAACCTAAGTCTATTGTCGAGGACCTAATTTTGTGCAACAGTAGTTCTTTTTTTTTTTTCTTCCTTAAAAGAGGAAGGGGAATGCAAGGGAGCATATCCAAACATGTAGCTCAAAATGAAAACTAAGGTATCAAATAAGGTAAAGCCAGAACCTGCTATGTTGTTTATATAGTAAGTAAGTTGAGAAAAAGGTCCATGGGATGGAAATTTTCCCACCTAATACAAAGACACGTAAGGGAAGAGGCTAAATCAAACTCTATTAAAGAAAAATCTCAAAAGACTAAAAACCTTAAGAAAAAATAATCGGTCTAGGAGAAACTGGGATTTGTCCATCTCTCGTAAAATATCCATTTTCAACTCTCTCTCTCTCACACACACACATTTGCCAAGTCTTCTGAGTTTATGAAGGTCCCATGAAACGCATATGGAACTTTATCCCTTTGTTTCTAGCTTTCTATAAAGGACTTCCTAGCCTCCCATGAAAAAATTAAAAAATATGTAAAATTTTGAGGAATTTTGATTGTATTTGATTTTCTTTTATAATGTCTATGGTGAAACCAAACATAAGAAAATAATTTTTCTTAGCATTTTTTTTCCTTTCCCTAATATTTTATGGTTTCAAACGGAGCCTAAAGAGAAATTATCATGTAAAACAGTTCGTACTATCAGATAAGCCTCTACCTATGAGCATAAAATCTCGTGATCATGATTTTTTTTTTTTACTGCCAGAAGTTGTCATCCCAATTGTCCCAACCATACGAGTCCTCGTTAAATCTGATGAAATTCGAGGAGCTTCTCACTAATGGAACCCCCTCTCTCCAACCCACCATTTCCAAGACGCCCGTCCAAGGAATCGAGGGATCATCGCACATCATGGATGAGAGACAAATTATGGTGGTCACTAAGCGACATCTAGAAAGGTATAACTTCTCTTAGAATTGTATTAAGTAAAAAGATCGACTGGGATTCGCTCGTCTGAAAACAAGAAACTCGTAATAAAGAGGAAACCGATAATGCTTCGTGATAATAAACTAGTAGAAACTGAAGATTGTAAATCTCTTGAGTGACAAGCAAGTGAGATATCATATATTTTTCAATGAAAGAAATCATAACAACGAAAGCTCTAATCCTACGTACAACGGAAGCTACTCCAAAACTCTCTTAAAGAAAAATTCAAATAGACCAAAAACCTTAAGAAAAATACTGAAGTCCAGGAGAAATCTAGGGACTTGTCCATCTCTGCAAAATAATCCACTCAACCTGGTCTCTCTCTCTCTCTCACACACACACACATATCGCTCTTCTGCTTAATTTGCCAAGTCTTCTCGAGCTTTATGAAAGTCCCATGAAATGTATATGGGAAATCCCTTAGAAGGCGCAGTGACCATCGCCTACTCTCAAGGAATCTCAAAGGAGCTGGGGATTAAAACTCTCGCACACTCCCATTGTTTTTCTTTTGCTGCTTTTAATAATAGCCGTGACGATTCACAGCCTTTTGAATATTTAGCATACATTGTTGATTTGTTCTCTATCATTTAATCGGGTAAATGGTTTCCCAACTCGTTATGTGGTCCTGGGAAATAGCTGTCTGCTAGAATTACCAAGACGATGGGTTTCTATGTTTCATGAGCAAGGATGTCGATATTTCGCTTAAAGAGGTACATTCTCCTTGGCGCATTGCATTTTTCTGGGGTTTGCTCATTCACGATTTATCCCTTTGTTTCTAGTTTTTCTATAAAGGGCTTCCTAGCCTCCTAGCCTCCTAAATTTCATTTCTAGAGCTAAACTTCTTTTCTTTCAAAAGTTGGTCAGAGTTAATTTTATTGTTTTGTTATCAGAGTTAATTTATCATTTGTATGTGCGTGTTGTTATTTTATATTGCTCTGGTCATTCCATTTGATAGATATGTTCTAAATGTTAATGGATAATCATTTATGGGTTTTTTTTCCTCGCTAATCTATGATGCATAATTTGTGATGCTCCCAAAACTGTGATTCCATTGATCACCCATCAACTCCATGGACATTTTCTGTGGAATGCTCGTGACCCGACATTTTTCACGAAAATCGCAGCCCCTCAGACGGAGCTCACCCAAATACATAACTCGTAAATACCCGGGTCCCAAATACCCAATATATTCACAATATGAATAAGCACTCGCCACTCGGGGCCCATAAACAATAATTATCATACTACAACAACTATATTCACGCTTTAAAGAGTTTAATAATTTACTTTATACAACATATATTAAAAATTAAAAATTTAATACATGCAAGATATCGCAAGCTGCCAATCCGCTTTTCTAATCTCGCGCCCTAGACGAGCCGTCCTCGCACGCCCCTGCACTGAGAAATAAAAGGGGGTCCCACGACTGTAATGAGCCAAAAGCCCAAGAGGAGAATCGCCCTAAGGGCTACTCACCACCTAAGGCAAAATAAGAATGCTCCAAAACAAACACTCATTCAAGAACTGACGATCCCACTAACGCCTACACGACCAACTCGCATCCCGAGTCCTCATCGAATTCTCTCACACTCCGCCTAAGCCTCGCATGAGAATTATTATATTATTATGGACAACCCTCCGATAAATATATATCAATCGGGCCGTCCACGATTGATATATTATTTGTTCGTGGACTAATTCTCCGATGAATATATATCAACCCTGGCCGTCCACTATTGATATATTATTTAGTTTGACTAACCCATCATTTTACATTATTAGACAACCCTCCGAACCTTTTCTAGACTGGTTCTCATGCACTCACTCCTAAAAATCCTGTGTGTCCTGCACAGATACTTCGAATGATGACGCTGGCCTAATACACTTAAACTACGCAAATATATATACAAGCTTAATATATTTATACAAAATATATCATACAACATGTTATGAAATTAGCATTTCAAACACCAAAATTAGCTCACTGGGAAGCATCGCGTTTCAAATACAAAGAATTCGATTCGAATTACTTTAACCAAACACATAATTTACGAAAAATATATTCTTGAATATTGTTTCGAATAGTGAAACCCTACTACTATTCCGAAAGATCATTAAATCAATCTGCTCACTCTAGGCGAACCCGAATTCAAGGCCATTCTCTACCCAAATTCAATCAAAGCATGATTTACATAATCTAAAACAAACCCTTTTACACTATTTTTACTGAGCAGCCACGGGCTGCTCCATTTGGTTTCAAAATTTTGCATTTTAATTCACACAATGTTCGGACTGATCAAACGGCCCCTAATCGGCCCCAAACCAATGTAAACACGAAAAACCCTGTACTTTAATAAAACGCAAGTGTGGAGAAAATCCTACCTCTCGAGTTGTCAAAACTCTCAAACCCGGTCCACGCTGCGAACGCTTCCGCGTAACGCTTTCCCTTCGCCTCGTCAAATCCAACTGGTCTGACATACCAGATTTTCAGAGAGAAGCACCCTCTCTCTAGAAGCTCTAACAATGGTAGCTACTGATCTTCAAATTGCTCCCCTAATGTTTTTGCTTTGGTTCATTTAAGGAGAAGATGCACTCATTACTATTTTTAAGATTTTGGCGACTTAAATCAAATTCCAAAACGCCATTATGTCCCTCCCATTTCCTGTGATTCGACATTCTAAGACTCACTCTAATAGTCCATTTTCATCATTTCCATCTATACTAATTTACAGACATTGTGAGCATACGTTATACGCGCCTTCACGCATCGAACCCGATTTGACGCACTAACCGCGACGCCAAACGTGTAAATTTAATCAATTTTTAAAATTACAAATCATGCGCTAATCCAGATTTTTCGAGACGATTCCAACTGTGAAATCCGTTTCACATCCCAGAGATTCAGAATAAATTAATGACTTTATATCTGAAATTATACTTCGTATTCAAAATTGATGATTTGTTCTTATTCAACAAATTTCCCGACGATAAACTATAATTCTATCACTTATCACCAACATCTATGAATCTGATTCACATAGAAATTGAGATTACATAATTTTGAATGATATTTAGATCACTTATCCTGAAACTCATTAATCTGTTATAAATTTTTATTATCTTTGTTCATCAATCAGGTTTTTTGGGAAGCATCTCTTCTCTAATAATTTATGTTAAAAGGATATATGACACTTATGGTTGTTATTTTGCAAATTGGGTTAATTTGTTGTAGAGGAATTGGATAGTCAAGACTAGACTTCTATTAGGTCCTATCTTGGAGTCAGGGTAAACAATTCCATCAAATTCCTGATATTCTCGACTTCTCGTCAAATCTATTTCTTAATTCAAGAAGCGCTTTGTTTGGAACTCAAAAAGTACTAAGGAAAGAAAATAGATAGAAAAAATGGAAGGAAATAAAATTTGAAGGAAAATAAAAAATAGGTTTAAACTTAATAAACTAATTCTACATATTTTTTCAAACTCGCATTATTTGTTTTTCTCTATTCTATAAGGATGAAAAAAATTAAAAAATATGTAAAATTTGGAGAAATTTTGATCGAATTTGATTTTCTTTTATAATTTTCACTGCTAAACCAAACATAAGAAAATCATTTTTCTTAAAGATGTTTTCCTTTTCCTATTTTCTGTTCCAAACAACCAAAAGGGAAATTTTATTGCCGGGTAAAATAGGTTCGCATTGTCGTATTGCTTCCTTAGCATATGAACATAAAATCTCACCGTTGATTTTTTTTTATGTCAGCAGTTGCCATCCCAATTGTCCCAACTATACGAAATCCTAGTTACACTTACAAATTTGAGGAGCTTAAAAGAAATTTAATAATAAATTTAATTCTACATATTTATTCAAACTCAGATTATTTATTTCTATTATATAAGGACTAAAAATTTTAAAATATATAAACTTTTGAGGAATTTGATTATATATGATTTTCTTTTTATAATGTCTACGCTGAAACCAAATATGTGCAAAATAATTTTTCTTAAAGATTTTATTTCCTCTCACTCGGTATTTTCCGGGTTCTAAACGGAGCTCTAAAGAGAAATTATTACAAAAATAAAGTATCACTGATGTTTAGCTTATGAACATAAAATCTCACCAGTTGATTTTTAATTTTTTTTTTTTTTATCAATAAGTAGCCGTCATCCCAATTGTCCTAACCATACGAGTCCTCGTTACATTTACGAAATTCAAGGAGCTTCAGCCAGTGGAAGAGGTCTCAACCCCTCTCCAAATTCTGCCATTTCAAGACGCTACCCATGGAATCGTAGGGATCATCGATCATGGATTTTGCTATGGATGAGAGGCGCCATGTATTTACCGTTTACATCTGTAAAGGTATAACTTATCTTAGAATTGTATTAAGTAAAAGATCGACTAGGATTCTGCTTCATTTGGAAAACAAGAAATCAGAGGATGGTTTAATCTAGGTTTCGTTTAATTTCATAGGGCTGGCTTTAGCCGTGGGTCGGGGTGGTCGAATTCCTACCATAGGGATGATTCATAGCTGTAGTCTTATTTTTGATCATCTAGCTGGGAAACTCAATAAACAAACTGGTTGTGGTCAAACTTCAACCACGGCGACTATAGGTTATAACTTATAAGCATGATTTGAAAATGACCCCGCCTTAATTATTTGAATATATTAATGGATATTATTTTTTATTTGATATTTTCTTTTAATTTTGGTCCACCAATTTTCTATAATCTTTTCTAAATTCATTTATAAAGCACATTCTATTAAACATGTCAGAATCTCAAACTTTCAGATAGATATGTTCCCATATGAATAATATGTTCAATTCAAAAGAATTGAAAGGGAAAATTAAACCGCAATACCCGCTATAAAATCGAGAAAGAAAGACAACATTTATAAATTATAAAGAGACTCAACTCTAAACTCTCAAAATCGATTCTATTAAGTGCCAAAAGTGACATTCTATTAAAATGGTGAAAGCCAAAATTCAAACCGGTTATTGAAAATATTCATAATGTGAAGTAAATTCAAAAGAGAGTGGATTCAAAATTCTCCCTTGCTTTTGTCAGCATCTCCTCCCTTCACCATCTAAAAGTCGCTTAATGAATTGTTTCCATCAATAACTTACTCAAATTCACACTACAAAAATACAAATGATAAATAAAAACTTCGTCAGAAGTTAAAGTCTTCAAGGCTCAGATTTATCCGAATGACAATCTCGCTTGCAATAACTAACTTCCGATTTTGGCCTATCCACCGAGCAACCAGTCAATTAACACCGCCCAAATGCAAATGATTGACAAGATTATATATATATATATATATATATATATATATATATATATATATAGCATATATATATATATATATATATATATATATATATATATATATATATATATATATATATATTTGATAGGCAAATATAAAATATATTACAATAACAAAATCCAGAAGCTAATCCATATTTTAAAATTATATTCATCGACACGATTTTCCTTGATTCCCACTGGCTCTATATCAACAGTCGTGTTCAATTGGTGTTTTTTTTTCTTTTTCCTTTTTTGTTAATTGGGCTTCTCGTTTGTACTAAAAAGTGGCTCTCTAAAATAACCTACTATCCCTTGTTTTCTCAAACAGACTTTCCTATTCCATTCAAGTTTTTCTAATCCAAATCAATTTCATTTTCCGTAGCATTTCAATCCAAACTGGCCACTCTCAAGTACAAGATAGGTGACACAGAGTGGTGCATATATATGTCAAGTTCAATATACACCAATAATAATAATAATAATAAGTATACAAAAGAAGACAAGAGCGTAAAGAGTCAATAAAAAACATTACTATGGATAGAGAAAATCCGTGACCTTCGAGCTCAGCCACTGGTTATTTAGCCTGAGATCATCTAAGAAATGATCGTCGACTCAATCACAATATGTTCGCTACTAAACAAAGAAAAGTGAAATTAGAACCCCAAGTAAAAATCGCTTTCTCAGGCCTTATTACCGCACCAACAAATGTAGTGGAAGCAAATCAACTAATCTTGATGTATCGGGTTCAAATAAATGGAAAATGCATTCCGTCATATCGAATATTAACTCATCACTGCATATTTTTCTCTCAAAATTCGCCTCTAGCTATTCTCTACGGAGGCTGGGAAGTAAACTAAACAAAGATAAATTTCTTTTTTCAATGTCTCCGTGAAAATCGGTAAATTTGAATCGTGATCCAAAGAGTGACAAATCCAAAAACCCCGTTTCTTTTCCTTCCAACAAAAGGACCTTTCCGAAAGCAAAAGCCCTGTTACTAACTAACACCAACGATGCAAGTAGTAGTTTTATCGCTACCACAATTTTACTCCGTAATCTCAAAATTTAAGCTCTTTCAAGTAGGATGCTAACGAGGAATCAAGTCCTGCTACCAAAGCGCCCGCTGCGAAAGGTAAACTATTTCATTCACCTCACCTATCTCGTTGAGAATTTGTAATCCGGGCAGATGTTCAATGCTATTACATTCTAATAAATGAGCTATGAATATGTCGTATGCTACTCATATTTTATGTTTATCGTGATAGTTGATCTAGCTTACCACCGCCGAAAGTATGGGTACATCATTACCGTAAATCAAGAAGTGTGACGGAGAAAGATGTTGATGAAGTGGGAAAGATACAAGACAAAATGTCGAGTTAAACTAGGCTATTGCATTGTAAACCGGTGAGACTACACCGTCAATATGCTTGTTCCGTTGTTTCGATTCTTCCCTCTCCCTCGTCTTCGTAACTTAGACAATCGAAAAAAGCTTGGCTGTGAAAAGGGAATAGGGGTTGATCGATCAAGGACGAACATGACAAAGTATGTAAAAAGTACAAAACAAATTCGATGCCTAGATTACTTTACTTCAACCTTTCTTTTACAAAGTAGAATTTTAGCAATTCGCTGGTCCTAACCAATTCTTCAATCTCGCTCATCACAAAGGTTCAAAGGCCTAAATGACAGACTTGTGCCATCTTAAATTATAATTCAGTTATCTTTATAGTAGTTTTTCTTTCAATCTTCTCATCAATGTACTATATTTCGTGCCCTTAGACAAAAGATCAAGATGAGTAAATTTCAAGAGGTCAGGAGAAGGGTCATGACAAAGTTAGTCCGCAAACCTCAAAGAATTAAAAAGATCCTGTAAATTAATTCATATTTTTCGTGAGCCAGCTCTAATTGATCAAGATTCCTTCCCTTAACTCACATTCTCAGGTTTTACTTGATCAACGCCACCTGAACTTAATTGCATGAAGGGGTGAGTCCAACCTCCATTAGAATTCCGAGCTATAAAATGGATAATGGGTTGTTACTCATGAATCGATATAAGATCAATGACTTCTGTATAATAGACAAACCCGATAAACCTGACAATAATGTGAATAAATTCTTCCGTAATAAGAATGTAAAGTTTTTCATTAAGTGGGCTTCATTAATCGGAATTAAACCCCAATTTAAGATCGGTCTAATTCAAGAGGTTATCATTTTTAATGAAACTATACGGGTCGGCCTAGTGGTCGAGTCTCTACCCACCTGCTATGAGAGTGCTCTGGCTCCTGAACCTATTTAAGAAAGTTCTCAAGTCCCTCCCAAACCCTAAGACATTTTCACTACATACGTTTATTTTCTCCCATACTCAGGCTTCTCCCAGAAAAGCGGACTTTAATCTCATAAAGCCAGCTTCAAAGGGTCGCTTGGGAGAAGATCTCGAGATCTCGAGATCTGCTCTCTTTAGCGCCTTCATCGCCCGCATCAACAAAGAAAGAGACACATGGATTCCAAAGGTATGTAATTTTATGCTGTTTTTCCATTAAAATGATGTTTGTGTTCTTCCAGCGGTGATCTTAGTTGTTAGAAATTGTGATCCTGCGTTTGGTATCGAGCCAACCATGGATTAGAACTCAAAAAAAACATACTGATTGAGAAATTTTTTTGGGTTTTATGAAAAAATCTGGATGATTCTCATTCAATTTCTGATTTTTTCTATACATCCAAAATTAAATTTTTTTACATATTTGGAATCTACACGACGAGACGATCATTAACGGTGGCACGGTCACGGAACCGCCGCAGACGCTACCACGCCGCCATGCGCGCCACGCGACGGCACGATCCACGCCACAGATCCGATCAACGGCCACGACGGCCATATCGACGCTCATCCCCGACTCCAGTCAAAGAATCGACCATTAAACCGGGATTCACCGATCCCATGGTTGACCCGCTCAGCTTAGTGGCGTCGACGTACATGACGTATCGGCCGATGCAGTCGCGACGCTACCACCAAACCCGTAATCCGACCGGATATCGACCAATTCTCGGCCACCACAAACCCCGAACTACACCGACCCTAATCTTGGCCAATCCACAAATGGGCAACAATAAACCTGACCGGTTGAACTTGGCCAACCGGCCAATCCACAACCCACCCGGCCAACACAAATTCCCGCACTCGAAGACGCTGCCGCACGCTGGCCTTCCACACGTCAACAACCTTCCGTGGCGCGAGGGCGCGTGGAGTGGAATTCAGCAATTTCTTGAGGTCTACGGGGATTCAGATCAAATTTCACACCTGCATATATCACTCTTAAAGATATTCAAGCTTTAAAGATATGAAAATGCGCATAGAACCCAAATGTATGCCTAGATATTGTAGTATTTTTCACGATTGCATTTCTCATGGTTTTTGAAACATACAAGGTAATAACACTTAATATCACCGCATAAGTAATGTGGTAGAATCTAAAAGCATCGACTATTAATAAATTGAACATTATAATTGGCATTATATATATTGAATGTGATACATTGCTTATATCCTCGGGTATGGGAGTGGATTTTCAGATTCAATCGAGTCATGGACTCGCCTAAAGTGGCACACACTCGATTGATTTGAGAATATCATATCGTGGGATGTCTCCATGTTTTATTACGTCAGTTACTCCCAAAGTGAGTGTGATCATGTGTTACCATGGAGGATACATGATGGCATGCAACAGAAAGACCATTCATGGGTTCATACACCCAAAGGTGGTGATTTCACGAAGGATTAGAATATGTTCTCATGGCCGCTATCATGTGGAGAATGTACAACTACATGTCATATCCTCCGCCCCAAAAAAGGTGATTATGTGTGATGATGTATGTAATTCTCGTATGAGTATTCACATGATGTCGGAACAGACTGCTTTGTTTTATTTTTCAACAATTTTTCTCAGAGCTGCAATTCCATTTCAATGTAGATCCTTACCTGATTGAATTTTAAGAAATGGAAAGAGGACTTTCGTTTGAATGGAGTCAAGCATGTTCACGACGCTTACAATGGAGCGTTTCCAAGCAGATATCACATCCCTCTAGTAATCAAGTCGAAAACCTGACTTGCTACCTGAGATGGCACAGGATTTGCTTCACGACAATGAAGAAATCCATACAAGAACACTAAAAGTGGTTTACCAAAGGGACCGCATCACATAAACGATGGCATTTATGAGGGCTGGGAATCGAGTTTCATCCACGCCGAGGTTGGAACACTTCTTCAAAAGCTCTTCAACATGAAGTATGATGGTACACCGGGTTAGTGGATTATGTCCTCGTGGATGCAGGCACTCCAAAGCTAAGCTCCAAGCTCTTAATGTTACCATTCCCGATAAGCCGTATCGTGCATCAAGCTCGAACACCCTTCCACCTGATTTCTTGGATTATAAAGACAAACTACAATTCCTAAGATGAAATGGTCAAGAAATGTGACTGATAAAGAAGGGTGGTGGTGTAGGAAGAGAAGCTTAAGAAGGATAAAGAGCATGTGGCCTTATATGCCGCTAGTTCCCATAAGAGAGTTAATGTTAAGCCCAAAGCTCGAACTCAAAAAGGCGCTCAAGAAACTATCTACAATCCACAATAAGGGTCCAAAGAAGACATTCTTGAAAAAGGATGGTGATCACGCTTTTCAAGAAGAAAGGTCACATGGTTAAGGATCATATAAAATTCAAAGCTCGATGTCCAAGCTGCAAGCTTACGGTGTAATGATTCTTTAATACTTGTTTGTGAATCCAATCTTATCTCAAGACCATCCAGCTTCGGGTGGCTTCGATAAAGGAGCAACTAATCATGTCAGATTACCATACAGATTCATAAAACCTGAGGAAGCCAAACAAGGATGAATCAAAGCTCACTGTGTGGGAAATAATTCAGAAGCGTCAAGTCATGTTCGGAGATGTAATCTTTAATTTTAGATTCTGGTTTTAAGTTGATGTCAAAGATATATCATGTACCTTCTTTAGAAGGAATTTAGTTTCAGTGATCATGTTTGGATTCATATGATTATTCTTTGAAATTAAGAGCAATATTATTTCAATATTTAATTCAAATAAGGTCGGGTACTCGCATAAGGTCCAACTGATTATATAGATTGTTTATCTCCCGATGACATATACGTGGCTTATACAAATCGAAAAGGTCATTTCAAAAGACCACTACCTAAGGATGAGTCTTACGATTACGGCATAACGATTCGCCATATCTCTAAGGATGTGAGTAGAAAGGCTATCAAAGACCACATCCTACCCCGCCTTAAAATGACTTAGAGATATGCGTGACTGCTTGTAGGGTAAAATGACCAAGATAAGAAAGAAAACTGGCAGTCCGTAGTTCCGACTCACGGGTCATCATTCACACCGATATAAGTGGACCTTATGTGGCAACCTTGTGTAGAAATTTTATTTCATCATATTTATCGATGACTATTCTCGATATGGTTATTTTGTACTGATTAAAGAAAAGTCCGAGTCTCTTTGACAAGTTCAAGATTTTTCGGGATCAAGTCGAAACAATTGGGAAAAGTCATAAAGGTTGTTAGATCTGACCGAGGTGGAGAGTATTATGGCAAATATACGATGCCGATGTCTTTAAAGTGGCCATTCGCCAAATACTTGTGAGACTGGGATAAAGGGTACGCTTTACTATGCTCGAGAGTCCCGAGAGCAAATGGTATACGAAAGGCGCAATCGTATTCTTATGGAAATGGTAAGGAGTATGATAAGTAGGGACAATTTACTCCTTTGCCACGTAAGCCAAAACAAATTTCAGACATTTTGAATCGTGTACCTACGAAAGTCAGTTCCATCACTCTTTGAAGTTATGGACGGGCGAAAGCCTAAATTTAAACCATCTTAAGGCTCGGGATGTCCTCGCATAAAGATACATAATCCAACATTAAGTAAGTCGACTCCGTAACCACTAGGTGTTATTTTGTATCTTACCCTAACACACCAAAGTGATACTCCGCGATAATCCCAACGGAGGCACAAGAATCAGGGAATCACGCATGTACCTAAGTTTTCTCGGAGTTTGATGTAATAAGAAAGTAGCGTCACTGCACTATCGAGGATGATAAAGACGGAGTAATGTGGTATCCGTGATCTCCCATACAAATAATCGCGGGAAACTCCCACATACCATCAACCCGTCGAGAGACTAGTGATCCTCGTTGTCGAGACAGCCCTAATGAAGTTCATCAAGGCTCAGTGCACGTGGCTATTACTAATCTAAGAAGGAGATCCACTCAGTGAGAGACGATCACCTATACCCACCGGACTATTTAGTCTATATAGAGAGCAAGACTAATGATATCTGCCTCTGCGGATCGATCCCAATAACTTATGAGGAAGTCAAGCTTTGGCCCCCGCCTCGAACTCCGTGGTTAGATGCAATGAGAGATGAAATTCAATCTATGAGGCATAATGAGTTTGGGAACTTATCGAATTACCCGAGGGTCATGTGACCATCAAGGTCGCAAAATGGGCAGTATAAGACTAAAAAGGACCATAAAGGAAAGATTATAAGTTTAGTAAAGCCGACTGGTAGCCTAAAGGTTTCACTCAGAGAGAAGGAGCAGACTATGAATCAACTTTTCTCCAGCCTCTAAAGATTCTTCAGAGTGATCATGGCATTAGTCGCTTCATTTTGATACGAGTTACTACAGATGGATGTTAAACCTACTTCAATGGAGACCTTACCGAAGAAGTCTATATGATAACCCGGTTTTGTGGCAAATGATTCAGTAAACTCGTATGTGACTCGAAAAAGTCTATTTATGGTCTCAAGCAAGCTTCTAGACAACGGTACTAAGTTTCATGTTGTTGCTTTCCATATGGTTTTGTTGGAGAACAAAGTAGATCAATGTATATACCGGCAAGGTCAAGGAGGAAATTCATTTTCCTAATACTCTATGTGGATGATATCCTCGATTGGCAAGCAAACACCTCGGGTCTACCGACGACAAAGCTAATGTTGTCAAATAACTTCGATATGAAGGACCTCGTGAAGCGCCTTTTCATCCCAGTATCGAGATTCATAGGATCAGCTCTCGCACTATCGTTTATCTCGGGAGGGCATATGTTGGATCGTGGTTTTGTAAAGATATCCAACATGCACCATATAAGCCAGAATTGCTCCCGTCCAGAAGTATAAGTCGAGCCCATCACAATGTCCCTATCCGACATATGCAGGCCCAAACGAAGAATATACCTTATGCCAGCGCACTCGGGTGCATTATGTATGCTCAAGTATGCACTAGGCCTCGATATCGTCAAGAATCAGACTTCTAGGCGTATATCAAACCCGTGACATGATCATCAAGTTGCCGCCAAGAAGGCTATGAGGCACTTAAAGACAAAAGACTATATGTTGATTTGTACACATGTTCGTGACCTACAAATGCAATGATTCGGGATTCTGACTAATACCGGGCCGGATGAAAAGAAGCTTCATCAAATCGGTTATATCTTTAAGTTAGCAGGAGGTGCAAAGAGATCATGGAAAAGTGAGAAATGTAAATTAATCGCATCCTCTACCATGCAAGCTTGAGCTCAGAGTACGCTTTCAAAGAACTACTCAAGCAATTTGGCTCCGAAACCTAATTAAGGAGTTAACCGTGTTTGATTTTGATAGGCTCATACAAATATTGTATTGTGACAAGAACTCCAAGTAGTTGTTGCTTTTATTAACAAATAACAGAGGTCTCAAGGGGTCTGAACACATGGAGGTCAAATACTCGACCATAAAGGAAAAAGTTCAAAACTAAGTGACGTCATAGCTGAACACATATCAACCCGGGATGATATGATCAAGTAGACTACTTAACTAAAGGCCTTCGCCTCGTGTATTCGAATTTATTACGCCATTAATACGGGCCAGGAGTATCAGCGGATACTGTGGAATTAGTGGGAGCTATTAAGTTTTAAGTTGTCGATTAAAGGTTCAATTCAATTACATTACATTTGTAATAATTGAATATGTATCAACTCTTTATACTCCACAAGGTATTTGTGAATGTAGCTTATCGAGCCGAAAGTACATATAATCGCTGGAAAATATCAAGGCATCAGGTAAACTCAATAAAGGCTACGGGCATTCTCGAATTAGCCTCAATAAAGATATTTTTGTTATTATGATAAGTGAAAGCTTTACCTATCAAGGTAATATATATACAGTTCGTTGGAACCATAATGGATATTCTCCGTGACACACTAGGCTCAGGATACTTAAGGAGAGAGAATTTGACTAACAAACATAACACATGAAGTATCACTCATTATGAGGTATCGTCCATTTAAACACACTACCATATTGAATCCATATCGCAAAGTTTAAAGCACTCACACCATGGAAGCGGGTTGCATGAGTACATGCAATTACCGCCATGATTCAGTTGTTCGAGACTTTATTGACGGGATCGACTATTAAGAATAAATCTCTGCACCAATATAAAGTGCTGCGCACACATTGCTTATTTCACCACGCCAAGTGGGAGAATGTAAAGTTTTTCATTGGCTGGCTTCATTAATCGGGAATTAAACCGAATTAAGATCGGGTCTAATTAAGTGAGGTTATCGGGCTTCTTAATAAATCATACGGGTCGGGCCGGGTGTGCTAATGTAGTCTCGACCGCCTGCTATGAGAGGGCCCGTGGTCTAACTCTATTTAAGGAAAGCTCAAGTCCCTCCTAAACCCTAAGGATACATTTTCATCACATACGTTATTTCTCCCATACCTAGCTTTCTCCGAAAAGTGATCTACAACTTACAAAGCCGCTTCAAAGGGTCGTTTGGGAGAAGATCTGAGATTCGAGATCTACTTCTCTTGCTCTTCATCGCCCGCATCAACAAAGAAAGAGACACATGGATTCCAAAGGTATGTAATTTACGTTGTTTTTCCATTAAATGATGTTTGTGTTCTTCCACGCGATTCCAGGCTGCTGTAAATTGTATCCTACAGCAATGCATCAAGCATGAGGATTTATGAGATGGTATCGAGAAACTTACAGCTAGGAATGATTTTACTTGTGTACAGATTAGCAAACAGTCTACCCTATAGCTCCATCTCCAACTCGTGACACTGAAGTTACAAGGATGGGGGAAGAGGGGAAGTGACAAGGATTGAGCAGCAGCAAAGCAGCTTCAGAGCAGGATCATAAGGAGGAAACAACAACAACAACACACAAAAAAGGATGGATAGAAAGAAAAAGGAAGAAACAGAGAAAAGGATGGTGTTTTGGTCTTTTATGATGTTAAATTTGTCTTTAATGTTGGTTTCATAGGCATCGTGCACTTGAAAGCTATTATAGTATCTCATCCTTCTTTTACTAGAATTATTAATCCAATAAACACAATTTTGCAGACACTGTGAGTTCAGCCCAATCATGATAAATGAACAAAAAAAAAACCCCTAAATCATCGAACAATCCAGCCGGATTGATCCCTCAAAAATAAATAAACACATCCCACCATGACCAATTGCTCAAGTGCTAATTACTTGACTTTTCAGAAATGGTACAGGATTTCTGATTGAATTTTCTGTTGATGGATAGGTGCCTGAATGCATTGACAAGCTGGAATAAAATTATGGCTTCTAACTGGAGATAAGATGGAGACTGCAATAAGTATTGGGTATGGTTAGTGGATAATGATCTTCTATATCAATAGATGTTGAAGCATAATTGCCATAAATTATTTACCATGTTCAAATTTTGTAGGTTTGCCTGTAGTTTGTTTGGACAAGGAATGAAGCAAATAATAACCAATTTAGAAACCCTGTGCACTAAAGTTTTTTTTTTTTTCTAATTAGAGAGTAGGGATTTTAATTACAGACCAGAAAATCATAAAAAGGAGTATCATATTCATAGAAGAAACAGCAGCACTAACTCATTCAAAACGGAATATAAATTACATGGACCTTAAAAATAAAAATAAAATAGAAAAAATAAGGTCTTGATTTTCCTGAAATCCTAGAAATCAACATGGATTCTTTTTGTCTTATATTGAAAGGGGAAAGTGACTTATAGAGCAAAGGCCACCTAGTAACCCTGACTTAAAATTGGAGCAAAACTCCCTTCATTTCCATCAATTTAAAATATGGTAATATGTATATATTTTTAATCACAAACTTTATTGGACTTCCTATTATAATTATGTTAATATAAGTCATTTTCTAGTAGTGTCATACTTTGGGGAACTTTTCGAAAAATAATAAGAAAATTAAAAAAAAATCTTAAAAAAATGTAGTTTGAAAAATAATCCTAATAATTATGTAGTTTTCTCCACATCATCATATTCAAGCTTGAAATTTTTGGTTTTTGGGTTTTAAGAGTCCAAAAATTGAGAGCAAACCCTATCATGAAAAATTTGGTTTCTTCCCCCACAATGCCAAACACCGGGATTTTGTGGCTTAGTGATGCTCCTTTCTATTTTTCCTCTCTTTATTACAAGTTATTGTTTGTATTTCTAGTTTGTTTTGGGAAAGGTTTGGTTTGGAGTGGGGAACAATGGAGGGTCAAGTGGCCCTGCATTTTGATTTTTTCAATGCAGGAGGTGGCCTCGGGTTTAATTTTTTTGGGTTTTTTGCTGGAGGAGAGAGAGAAGGAAAATAGGTGATTATCATAGATGGAACTCGTCATGGTAGTGGCCTTACATTGGCTGTAAAGGAAAGAGGAGAGGTTGATTGGCTTCATTTAGTGGGAGAAGCGAGTGAGCAGACTAAAAGGGAGGAGCGAGAGTGGTTCAAGCTCATTGTCTTTGGCGTGTGTGGGCTGGCCCAAAGAGGGGGATCCATTTTTCCAGTGCTTATCCTCTTTTTTTTTACTATTTGTTTTTAATTTTGATCCTTCATAATGATGTGGAATATTTGATTACATATTCACTACACAAAATATGGAGATTTTATTTCATAATGATGTGGAAGATTGACACATATTCACTATTGAAAATATGGAGATTTTAAATAAATTTGAAGTATTATTTATATAGAGAAAATTTTATTCGTTGAATTCAAATTTTAATTACTAAATAAGTGCTATATCAAAGCCTTCATGTTTTATAATGGAATGATCCTTTGAGCTAGGTGAAGCTTAATTTTGCAGGTCAATATTTTAAAACTAGACCCATTGCCGACTAAATCTGCTTCCTAATCCGGCTGATTTTTTGCCGGCTGAACTGACAAATTAGTTTAAATCAATATATATTTTCATTATTAAACACTGAACTTATCAATACACCCCTGATTTTGTCTTTGATTATTTTTATATATTTAGATTTCATAATATTTTTTAAGGTGTAGTTTGGGTTTTTTACAAATAGAACATTTTTTCAACTTAATGCAATGAAATAGAACATTTTTTCAACACTTAACATTTTTCCAGACCCATTATTTTTTATGATGTTTTTATAAAACATATCTTAATTGTTTTATGATAATTTTTTACTTATTTTTAAAGTTAGGAAAATAAAGATATTAAATGATTAGCAGTTTTTACTTTTGCCTATTCACCAATTTAATAGTTTTAAGGCTAATTTTTTAAAACTGCACTTGAAACTTAAATTTGAAAATAAGTGACCGTCTGCACTCCACTTTGATTATAATAAAAGAATGGAAATTATAATAAAGCAAAGCCTAGCTATATTGTAACAAACAAAACATAAGGGAATCTCAGCCGAACTGTCGAAGGCTCTTCCATTCAAGCCCAACTCCACCGCACCACGGATCGTTCGGCCGCCGGTCTCCCAGAGAAAGTCTAGGGTTAGAAATCCAAGAAACTCCACTCACCATCGCGGCATCGGCTAGGATTACAAAACTGGTTCATCTTGGTAAGAATGTGAAAAAGTTTTGATTTTTTAGTTATTTTCAAGACGGAATCTGATTTCTCTACAAAAGTTGATTTTTGCTGTTGTAATAGGTAAAAATGGAGTCTGAATATACTGGAATTGGCTTTCTTTTTTCTTTCTTCTAAGAAGACCGAGTTGGAATTCTTGGAAATCTCAGCCGAAACATCGGACTCGGCGCGGCCCCACTCGGCCGAGTTTTTTGAATCCTGGCAGTCCTGACTCAACCCAAATACTCTTCCTATCCATTTCTTTGAGCTCCCTTCTTTTAGTTTCTTCTTATTGCTGCTTTGTTTCCTTCCTCTACTTTTCAACAAACCAAATTCCAAAACCCCACCAGTTCTCGTTTTTGGTCACACTGCATCAAATTAGAAAGCTTTTCCTCTGTTTTTTCTCATTTCCTTCTGTTTTCCAACAAAACCAAATTCCAAAAAAAAAAAAAAAAAAAAAATACCTGGGTCTGTTCTCGTTTTTGGGTCACACAGCATCAATTGTTGCTGACTTTTCCTACTTCCCAATTGTTTTCCAAATCCAGAACCCAAGTAACAGACGAAATGACAGAGATCAGTTTGTGCCTTTAAGGGGAAAGTTTCAGAGTACTTGGTTGCCCCTATTGGACGCCAGCTCGGTTATCTGTTTTGCTACCACAGCCATGCTGAAAAAATTTACATCTAAGGTGTCTACTGCCGTTTTTGTGGTACTGTTAATCCAATCCTTTCTCCCATATGTTTGCCCCCATTTTTTTACTTTGAAGTGAATTCTTTATTATCTTTATCAGTATTACTGTGGTGATCACCTAACTTAGCTCTTCCATTATAAATTGTTTATATCTTTCAAAGTCCCAAAGCTTGCCAAGCTGCTTTCAGTTTATATTTCTCATTTCCGTTGAATGTAGGGATCCAAAGAAACACTTTAGTATTGGTTTATATATCCTATTCACATAATAATTTTACATCTAAGGTCTACTGCTGTTTGTAGTTATATTTTCTGACACAAAAACTTTGGAACTTTGTTCTTGGATGTTGTTTAGAATACATAAGATATTGATTGGTTATTAACAGCAGATACATGTATACCTCTCTATTTACTGTTGCAATAAATTTAAACTTTTCTCTTCCCATAGTGGTATTGGAGGTCCCCCATGATTGAGCGGAAGGCCATATGGACTTTTGTTGTGCGATTACACTTTTTTTTTTTTCTGTATTTTATATACAAGAAAAAAGAAATAATGAGAGAAATCCACATTCTATAGGGATCTGTAAGTAGTTGGCTAGCAGATATTTCAATAAATGCATTTATTAGAAAATGGTTAATACCATTTTAACTGATCTGTCAAGCCATCACATCATCAGATTGACAATATGATGCTTGTAGTTATGTCCATGGTATCTATATCTTCTTGCCATAAACATGATTACATATTTTGCTGTATGAATTGTTTGAAATGAGTAGAAATGCCATTAAAAACCTGCCTGAGAACAGTTCCTTAAAATTACCTGTATTCAAACTCGGTGGAAATGGTGACTAAACATGCCTAGTGAGAATAAGTTGCTGGAATTGTCGCATCTAAATTCCTTCAATATGGAGGTTCTAACATGTCTACTCTTATAGATTTGCATTTAAAACCTGTGCAAGCATACAAAGAAGCTGAGTATAAAGTAATTATGATATTGTTAATTTAAATAAACATATTAGAATCAAACGAAGCACATATAAACGTGGTTGGGCAATAACACAACTACAACTATGTAAGTTCAAGATATCTAATGAAGTTAAGTTAGGGCCAAACGATGGAGTTGTAGCTGTCATGTGTAACTCATTGTGGATTCATGATGCATTTTAATTAAACTCATGCTTCTTTTGAATTAATGAATATGATGAAATGTATTAATTGTAAAACCTAAAACTTTGATAAGTTGATATAGATTAGATATACCTATGTATATAATATGTATGTACATTACATAAAACACACCCCATCGATGTGTTCTTTGTTGTGGTGGTATCCTCATTATCATTAGCTTCTAAAGGCCTTGTGCACATAAATTTCATGCATGATAGCTTTGATGCTATTGTTATTATCATATACTAGCGCCTATCACCGCTCCGTTACTACTGCTTCAAGGCTTCGCTACCATCCTTCCTCAGACATTATGACCAAAGGGAACCAAATAACTATAAGCTAATATTTAAGTATTATCGATACTACTAAGTTGGCACTATCACTAATTTTATCATCATCTCAACGATCACAACTTCTAATTATCTTTTTAAGTATTAAATGGAACTAAAACTCCCAATGAAGACATGCTTGTGCAAATCTTCAGGCTTGATAGCATTACTACCCTCCTAATGCTGAGTGTAATAGTTGGTTGTAATAGATGAAACCTATTTGGAAGCATGACAACAGTTGACCCAATTTGATAAACAATTATTGTCCAAATGCTGATCATAATAATACCCTTAACGTCGATCAATGTCCTCAATAAAGTACTAACAAAAAGCTTTAAATAAAGAGAGTAAGAACCACATGAAAGTATATTAGGAAAATCCAGTGGTGATCTTAGAGGATCAAGTTTTGATCGCAGAGGGTGAACCTCAATAGGAACCATCCTGCTGTAATCGGTGCCATCTATCAAGAGGCCATGGATGAGTACATCATTTTGTAAAGTATATATCAAACGAGGTCGCATGGTTTCCCATGGGTGGATATCTAAAGATTGTTCTATAGTCAGTGAGATTATTATCATGGTTGTTGTTATTTTGATATCATTATACGATGATGGTATGCCATAATTTCATGCTGAGGAGTTTAGCGGCTTGATTGCATTTTATTGATCGCATTGCTGCTTATCAAAATTAGCTAGCCCATATATGGGGTCCTTTTTTTTTTTTATCTTTATTCTAAATCTTTTCACTCAAAACAACCATACCCTAAGTTGTAATTTGGAGCAAAAAGAGAAAAGCAAACGTGAGGGATGGAAATTGATCAGAGCCAAACATTTGAAATTAGAACATGTGGAAGTTTCAAAGTAACTGCTTTCCAAAATGAAAGTTATGGATTCGCGAGAGGCAATCTATTGTTGGGATATTTGTGTAGGTGGTCGGGATTGACCTAATGGAAAACTCTCCATGATCAAGACGGCCACCATATGCCCTTTTCCGCCAAGATCCTCTATTACTTAACCACCAAATACAATCATAACCTTGGGTAAATAAAAGAGAGAATCTGGGAGTACCTTCGTTGAGTCGATGTAAGGTCAGGTCTACCATCCACCTATTTCGTTACCTGCGCCGCTTTCTAAATCGCGGAGGCCTGGGATAGAATAGAAGAGAGACTAAGAAGAAGACTAACTATGTGGAAGAGACTCTACATTTCAAAGGGTGGAGATGATTTAATTTATACTCATTAGCATTCCCATTTATTTCATGTCCTTATTCCCTATCCCTAGATTGGTTAGAATGATTTAAACTGGATTCCAAAGGAGATTTTTATGGGGAGGAAGTATACTAGAAAGAAGACCTCACTTAGTGGCCTGGGAGGTGGCTCATTTAGACAAAACGAGTGGAGGATCAGTGGATTCAAGAAATTGTCTATTCTTAATAAGGCTCAAAATGGAGTTGGCGCTTTATGCAGGAAACAAATGCCCTTTGGAATATTTTAATTAGAGTTGCTATGAGAGGATCAAGGTGGTTGTACCAAATGGTGAGGGCTGGCCATGGAGTCAATATGTTCGAAAGAACTTAGAAAGGGATGGAGCCGGTGGTTGGAAAACAGTATTCAGGTGGGTAATGGAAGCAGGGTGCTTTTGGAAGGATAAGTGGTGCGGGTTCAATGGCTTCTTGCGGTGATGCTTTCCTCAACTGCTTGTTGTCATTAGCTTCACAAAGACGCGGTGGATTAAAGAGATGTGAGCTGGATCAGGACAGAGGATCGGAATCCTCTTTTTGTCGAGAATTCCTTCAATGATTGGGACCTGAGGCAAACAATTTTCTTACTTTGCCTTTAGCCGAACGAAAGTGCAACCAGCTCGAGGACAAGCGGTGAGATGGTGGAAGAAAATGGGCTATTCTCTATCAAGTCCATGTTTTAAAGTGCTGATCTCCGTCCCTACATATTTTCTGTAGTTCATCATTTGCGCCATTTAGATACAAATCCGAATATGCTTCTTGCTTCGGAGGCAACATGGGAAAGGCCTCAACTTCACTGTATTTAGGGAAGAGAGGAAGACCTCGCTAATATATGCTTCGTGTAAAGCAAAAGAAGAAACACAGACTACCTTTTGCTTCATTGCGTGTAACAAGGGTTTTATGGGACATCTTCTCTTTTGAACATTGGGTCCTTCCTAGTTTTGTCTTACAAACTTTGGAAGGGTGGAGGGGGTCTTTTGTAGGAAAAAAAAGAAAGGATGTGTGGAGGGCCGAGCCTTTATGTCTTTTTTGGACTATATGGAAAGCAAGAAACAAAATTGCCTTTGAAGATGCGACGTTAGTTCATATCCGTGGCTAAAGTCCTCAGGTATTTCCTCCGGGCCGAGACTATGTTATGCATTAAAGAGGGCACCTTACATCGCTTATCGAGTCTAACTTCTCTCTCTGCCTTCACACACACACACACATTGGTTCTTCTAACTTAATTTCCTAAGCCCTCTGAAGTATGAAGGTCCCTAGCGAAAGGTATATGGAACTCTTGTAATGCGCAGTGACCATCATCTACTCTCAAGGATCCAGAGGAGCTTCTGGGGTTTGGGCTTCATATCATATTTTGATCATGACTTCTGGGGCTCGCACTCTCGCACACTTCCATTGTTTTCTTTTATCATGACACACGGCGCTACTTCACTTTTGAATATTTAGCATACGTTGTTGATTTGTTCTCCATCATTTAATGGGTAAATGGTTTCCAACTCGTTCCGTGGTCCGGGAGAGCAGTTGCCTTAGGTAGAATTAACTGCATAATGGTTTCTTTATGCTTGCAGCAAGGATGCCGATATTCGCTTAAAGAGGCACATTCTCCTCGGGTGCATTGCATTTTTCGGGTTTGCGCTTTTCCCGACATCCTTTGTTTCTAGCTCTCTATAAAGGACTTCCTAGCCTCCTAGCCCTTAATTTCGTGAGCGAAATTCCTTCAAAAGTTGGTTGAGTTAATTTTATCGTTTCATCCATTAATAATATCAATATTCTGTATACAAATATATATATATATATATATATATATATATGTATATATATATACAAATATGTATTGTTATTTGAGTATAAAGAAATAACAAATATCTCAAGAGTCAAAAAAATTTGTCGTAAAACCTTATAGATTCCAATTGTTGATTGTTTATGTTGATGAGAAATAAACTCACTGATCTCGCCATTATTTTCTATTTGAATACTGGATGACATGCTACTAATATATCTTCCGATCGATGAGTTTTTCTCGCCCTTCAATTGTAAATTTTTAGTTTCACAACTACTATATTTTCTTTTTGTTTTTAGATAGTAGGTGCCATCATTTGATAGATATGTTCTAATGTTAATGGATAATCATTGGTTATGGGTACTTTTTTTTTCTGACTAATTCATGATGCATATTTCATACTCTTATTGTAATTTTCATAACCACAACCATGCGAATAAATTTAATGGTAAAATCGAGATGTCCATCAGACATGCTTTTATTAATTTTTTTTTTTTTTTTTTTAGATGTACTCATTCTTGTAGTTCCATTAATCTTTCAAGAATTTATCATCTTTATGAGTTCATCAACTGTATTTTTGAAAACTTTAGAAAAATAAGTCAAAGTTTTGGAAGCATCCCTTCTCTAATATTTTATGTTAGAAGGATAGAATCAACATATTAGGAATTAGACAAAGCAAATACAAGTGTGGTTGCTATTAACACAACTACAACTATGTAAGTTCAAGATGTCAGATTTAAGGTTTGGCCAGTAACAATGGAGTTGCAATCATCGTTGTAACTCATTGTGATTTACATGCATTTTAATTAAACCTTGCTTCATTTTCACCAATTATTAGTATGAGGCTTTAATCATAACATAATACTTTGATAAGTTGATATAGATTAGATATACCAATGTATATAATATGTTTGTTTCAAATCTTTCTGTGGTGTCGTTGGGCTTCTAGTGCCTTGTGTACTGTAAATTTCATGCATCATAGCTTTTGATGCTATTGCTATCATTACTGCTATCAGCGCTTCATCATCGCTCCCGTTTGTTTCACTTCGCTTTTTTGCTACTATCTTTCCTGCATCATTATGACCAGTGGAACCAACAACTATAAGCTAATATTTATATTACTGATACTACTAAGTCGGCACTATCACTAATTTTATCATCATCACAACGATCACAACTTCTAATTATCTTTTTAAGAATTAAATAAAACGAAAACTCTCAATGAGAAAGTACATTTGGTAACATGTTTTTTGGTGATCTCGTGCTTGATAAAGATTACTACCCTCCCGACAGTCAATGTAATAGTCAAGGCTATAATAGATGAGACCTGAGTTCTAAGCAGACAATAGCTTGACCTAATCCGATAAACAATCATATTCAAATGTCGGGATCATAACAATACCCTATCGTCGATCAATGTCCTGAACAAGCATTTCAACATAAAGCTTTAAATAAAAGAGACAAAGTAACTACACATGAAAGTATATTAGAAAATCCAGTGGTGATCTTTAGAGGATCAAGTTTTGATTGTGTAGGGTGAAACCTTGAATAAAACCATCCTACACTGCGGTCATCCGTCAAGAAGGTCATGGATGAGTGCATCATTTAGAAAGTATAAATCAACGAGGTCAGATGGTTTCTGCTGATATCTAAAGATTGTTCTATGGTTATAAGACTATCATTATTATTATTGTTGTTGTTGTCATGCATGTTATTTTGATATCAATAATATAATGGCGACGATTGCATTTTATTTGATCACATTGATGACGACGATTTTATTGATCGCACTGGCCGCTACTCAAAATTAGCTAGCCCATATACGTGGGTCCTTTTTTATCTTTATTCTAAATCTTTTCACTCAAAACACCATACCTATTCCTCTAGGTTAGTTTTAAGCATTCCTAAGTCAGAATTTGGAGCAAAAAGAGCAGTGCCAAACGAGATAAAATTGATCGGAGGGTGCCAAAACATTTGAAATTAGAACATGTGGAAGTTTTCAAGAACGCTTCCAAATGAAAGATGATGGTTTGTGCGAGAGGCACCCATTGTTGATATTTGTGTAGGCAGTTGGGATTGACCCAATAGAAAACTCAATGATCAGGATGACTAATTATATACATGCCCTTCTTCTTCCAGTATCCTCTATTACTTAAAACACTGGCCATCGATCATAATCTTAGTAAAAAGAGCTTTAACACATGATTAACATTGATAATTTAACATCATTTTTTTCCATATAAATTACAATAAATCCATCAAACTAAACCTAAGTCCATCATCGAGGACCCAATTCTCAGGCAACACTGGTTCCTTTTTTTTTTTCTTCCTTAAGTTAGGAAGGGGAATGCAGTATATTATCCAAAACATGTAGCTCAAAATGAAAATTGCTGCATTAAATAAGGTAAAGTCAGAACCAAGTATTTTGTTTATATAGTGTGGTAGTAATAGAGAAAGGTCCAAGGGATGGAAATTTTCTCTACCTTATAGAGACACGTAAGGGAACAGGAGTAACCAAAATTCTATTAAAGAAAAAATTCAAAGCACTAAAAACCTTAAGAAAATAATCGACCTAGGAGAAACCGGACTTGTCTATCTCTGCAAAATATCTATTTTCAACTCTCTCTCTCTCACATACACATATTATCTCTTCTAAGCTTAATTTGCCAAGTCTTCGGGTTTATGGTCCATGAAAAGCATATGGAAAGACGGGACTTTTCCTTTTTCAAATGCTACCAGAAATACCGGGCCCTCTCATTCACCCTCAAAAATAATGTGCCAAAGGTCTCTCTTTATTAATATTTTCTTCATTCATGTTTTTATAACATCTTGGTATGAATATGGTTTGACCCACCCACCCACCATTACATCCAAAGACGCGTCCCATTAAGCATTGTTCACTCACTTTCTCTTCTAGTCCTGTAGTGATTCGAATTGTTCGAATAACTTAATCACTCGTAAGAAGATTACAATGAAGATTCGTTGGTTAAATCGTAGGATACATAGGTAGCTTTGTAAAGGGCAAGAACCAAGAAGAATTGGTTTTCGCAGGTTGAAATGATGCGTAGTTGAAATGATGAAGAGTTATTGTTTATGGGGGTGAGGGCTTCTTAATCCATTCGGCAGGTCACAATTTCTTATCCCTTTGTTTCTAGCTTTCTATGAAGGACTTTCTAGCCTCCTAACCCTTAATTTCTAGAGCGAAACTCTTCTTTCAAAAGTTGGTTGAGTTAATTTTATTGTTTTGTTATTATAGTTAATTTATCATTTTTACGTGTATTGTTGTTATTTTATAATGCTATGTCATTCCATTTGATAGATATGTTTTAATGTTAATGGATAATCATCGTTATGGGTAATTTTTTTTTCCTGGCTTAATTCATGATGCATATTTCATACTCTTATTGTAATTTTCATTACTACAACCATGTGAACAAATTTAATGGTAAAACTGAGGATGCCCATCAGACACTTTTAAGTTATGTTTTTAGATCTACCTTTGTCCTCAAGTTCCATTAATTTGTCGAAATTTATAATTTATTATCTTTTATGAGTCCATCACTCAGGTATTTTGAAACTTCTTAGAAAAATAAAATAGAGTTTTGGAAAGCATCCCTTCTCTAATATTTTATGTTAAAGGATGTAATGATGATTTTGGTTGTTGCTTGCAAATCAAGTTAATTTGTTGCAGAGGATTCGATAATTGAAGATTAGGAGGAAAATTTTTCCATCAAATTTGATATTCTGACTTTTGTCAAATCTATTTCTTAATTCAGTAAGGCTTTTGTTTGGAACCCGAAAAGTACTAAGGAAAGAAAATAGAGAGGAAAAATGGAAGGAAAGAAAATTTGAAGGAAAATAAAAAATAGGTTTAAACTTAATAAACTAATTCTGTATATTTATTCAAACTCGTATTATTTGTTTATCTCTATTATATAAGGATTAAAAAAAATTAAAAATATGTAAAATTTTGAGGAATTTTTTGATTACTTGATTTTCTTTTATAATTTCTACCGATGAACCAAACATAAGAAAATCATTTTTCTTAACATGTTTTTCCTTTTCCTAGTATTTTTCGGGTTCTAAACAGAGCCTAAAGGGAAATTATTTATGGTAAAATAAATCTGCACTGTTGTATTAAGCTCTTATAGCATATGAACATAAAATCTCGCCTTGTTGATTTTTTTTATCACAGGTTGCCATACCAATTGTCCTAACTATACGAGTCCTAGTTACACTTACGAAATTTGAGGAGCTTAAAAAAAAAATAATAAACAAATTCTACATATTTATTCAAACTTTTATTATTTGTTTCTCTATTATATAAGGATTAAAAAATTTAAAAATATGTAAAATTTATAGGGAATTTTGATTGTATTTGATTTTCTTTTATAATGTTTATGGTGAAACCAAACATAAGAAAATAATTTTTCTTAGCATTTTTTTCTATTCCCTATATTTTATGGGTTCCAAACATAGCCTAAAGAGAAATTATTGCAAGTAAAATAGGTTCAGACTACTGTATTAAGCCTCTTAGCTTATGAACATAAAATCTCAACCTGTTGATTTTTTTTTTTTTGATTGTTGCAGGTTGCCATCCCAATTGTCCCAACCATACGAGTCCTCGTTAAATTTACGAAATTGGAGGAGCTTCAGCCAGTGGAAGAGTTCTCAACCCCTCTCCAAATTCTTGTACCATTTCCAAGACACCCTGGCCTAAGGAATCAAAGGATCATCGACTTCAATGGATTTCATTGATTGCAGACAATCATATGGTCAATAAGTGACATCTAGAAAGGTATAACTTCTCTTAGAATTGTATTAAGTAAAAGATTGACTAGATTCGTTCGTCTGGAAAACAAGAAAACTGTAACAGTAGAAACTGATAATGTTTGCAAAATAAACTAGTAGAAACTGAAGATTGTAAATCTTTCGAGGATGCTTGTTGAGATATCATATCTTTTTCAATGAAAGAAATCATAACAAATTCAGGTGCAAGAATCTGATCTTTTTCCGCTAAAGGATTTTTGGTGGGACCAATGATTTGGGAAAGAAGATAATTAAATATGAGATAATCCCGTGTAAACAAAAAAGCCTGCATAATCCCGTGTACCATACTGTTGCTCTAGCGTGTACCTAAAGCTAAGAGCACAACCTTGTTTGGAAAGGGAAAGTGTAGGGGGGCAATAGGAGATAAGGTTTGTGGGGAATATAACTCATACAGATGTTGTCAAAAAAAGAAAAAAAAGAAAAAAAAAGGTGTTCATAGAGATACTTATACTTTGGAGGGGACAAAGAAGATACCCTTGTTTCTTTTTTCCATCTCACTTCTTTTGCATAATGATTCCAAAGCCACTTATCTTATGCAAATATAACTCGTATTATTTGTTTCTCTCATTATATAAGGATTAAAAATTAAAATTTGTAAAATTTTGAGGAATATAAGAAAATAATTTTCTTAGCATTCAAGTTTTTACCTTTTCCTAGTATTTCTGTTTCAAATGCAGCCTAAAAGGGAAATTATTTATGGTAAAATAGGTTTAGACTGCTGTATTAAGCTCTAGCATATGGAACATAAAATCTCACCGCTGGATTTTTTTTAATTGTTGTAGGTTGCCATACCCAATTGTCCCAATTTATACGAGTCCTAGTTACACTTTACGAAATTTGAGGAGCTTAAAAAAAATTTAATAAATCTAATTCTACATATTTATTCAAACTTTTTTATTTGTTTCTCTATTATATGAGGATTAAAATATTAAAAAATTAAAAAATATGTAAAATTTATGGAATTTGATTGTATTTGATTTTTTTATAATGTTTATCGTGAAACCAAACATAAGAAAATAATTTTTCTTAGCATTTTTTTCCTCTCCCTAGTATTTTATGGGTTCCAAACAGAGCCTAAATAGAAATTATTGTAGGTAAAATAGGTTCAAACTACTGTATTAAGCCTCTTAGCTTATAAACATAAAATCTCAGCTTGGTGATTTTTTTTAATCATGAGTTGCCATCCTAATTGTCCCAACCATACGGTCCTCAAGTAAATCACGAAATTCAGGGGCTTCAACCCAATGGAAGAGTTCTAGCCTAGCCATTTCTGCGAAACCTGTACCAAGGAAATCGAGGGATCATCGACATCTTGGATTTCTGCGGATGAGAGGCAGTCAGGTGGTCATCAATCGACATCTAGAAAGGTATAACTTCTCTCTGTAATTCTAGCAAGTAAAAGATTGACTAGATTCGCTTTGTCCTGAAAACAAGAAAATCAGAATAAGAGAAACTCGATAATGTTTGCACAACAAAGTAGTAGAAATCAAGATTGTAAGTCTCGAGTGACAAGTGAGATATCATATTTTTCAATGAAAGATATCATAACAAATTGTGTGCAAGAATCCATCTTTTCCTAAAGAATTTGTGGGATCACTGGATCGGGTTAATTACAATTTCTCCACTACACAAAAGTTCTATATCCCAAACATACATTGTTCAGCTGCCTGCTCTGAAAGTAAGATGTAGTGGGGGCAATAGGAGATAAGGCTTGTGGGGAATATAATCCTTACAATTTGTTGTCAAAAAGAAAAAAAAAAAAAGGTGTTCATAGAGATACTTATACTTTGGAGGGGACAAAGAAGAAGATACCCTTGTCTCTTTTTTCCATCTCACTTCTTTTGCATAATGATTTCAAACCACGATTTTATGAGAATATAAGTAAGTTGGCGATAGCATCAACAAAAAAAAAAAAGGATTATTAAATTCTAAGGGAAGGAAGCTCCTCAGCTTCCACAAAAGGTTACCTATTTTTTATTATTAAACATTGAACTTACCAATACACCCTTGGTTTTGTCTTTGATTATTTTTATATATTCAGATTTCATAATATTGTTTAAAATGGATATTAAATGTTTCAAACTAGAGAAGATTGATTGGAACCTATTGTTTTATTTGCCTTAATTTATATTGAAGTTGTGGTTTATTATATATATGCTTATGCGCTGTGTTTAATTGATGTTTGATTTGGTTTATATGAATTGAATTATGCCTAGTGGTTAATTAATTGAGAGTAAAATCCTTGTCTTAATTAACCTGGACCTTCAAGTAGCATTGTGTAAAAGACCGTAAAGGGATCGAGGTGATCGCTTCTCCACATAGTGTAGAGCTTTTTTATCCCTAAGGACCTGAGGTGATCGACGAAGACCTAGATGGGAATAATTTGCTATCGTTTTAAGTACCCTAAGCAAGGACTAGGATAGGTAGCGAGAAATCTTGAAGTCTTTATAAGGATAGTAGAGACTAGGGCAGCACTTGCTATCGCTCTTAAAATCACGATACAACCTTATTCTTCATTTATAATTTTTGGAAGTCTCACATACGATCTAATTGAAGTCAATATATATGGAGGAATCTTTCTCCTCCTAAAAGATCTTTTATGGAAGCGTGAAAAGATATTCTATAAATATTAACAATAATTTATGGAGTGTTATCTTTTTAGGGAGGAAAAGAAAAGAATATGCCAAACTGCAAAAGAGGACAACCTTGCCTAGGGTTACGTTAGTAGATTAAGCTGCTGTCGAACCTAAAAGCAGAAAAGGAATCTTTTGATTCATGCTGAATAAAAGCAAAAGCCAAAGTAAAGCAAGGTTTGGCTTATTGGAATTTTGCAACTTTGCCCTTTGTCTTTCTTTTAGTTTCTTCCTATTGTCATTTATTTCTTCCCTCTCGTTCTTCACCAAAACTAAATTCCAAAATAAAACAAAACCTCACCTGGGGCTTCGCTTGGTCACACTACTCAAAGTATGTTTTTCCTTCTGCTCTTTCTCTCTCATTTCCCTTCCGTTTTCAAACAAAACCAAATTCCAAAAAAAAAAAAACCCATCTGCACTCTGTACCCCGTTGCCATATTTTCACCCATTCTTAATTTCTCTCCTTTTCCGTTTCCTACATACTCACCGTTAATTCCTACCATCCTATTGCTTGGAACAAATTCTCACTTCTTTTCATTTCATTTCTTGGGCTCTCTTCTTTTAGTTTCTCATTGCTGTCATTCTTCAATTGTTGTTCACTTTTCCTACTTCCCAATTGTTTTCCTAAATGACACACCCCCACCCTCCCAATGGCTGGTCATACGCATTTGCCACTCATCAGAAATTCCCACTGCTACTTCAACGACTAGAAACTCCTGTGAAGCAAAGCCGTATTGCTTGCTTCTACCTTGTATAAAATTTTTTCTTTTATTTTTCAAACTTAGGATTTGGTAAAATCTTAGCAAATGAAACTCTATGAAAGATGATTCACGCACATAGTCTAAATTCCAAATCTCGTATACATCCACTTGCTTAATTATATCCAAAAATTACTTAAATCAAAGATACCAACACATTTCCATCATACTAAACTATGTACATACATATGTTCCATATACAATTTCAAAGTATGTTCTACAAAATATTACTAATACACAAAGACTTATATCGATGTCGACTAATCCTATCAGGCTCCACTTCACAGACCAGACCGAAAATAGTTTTAAATGGAAAATAAACGGCCTAAACGAAAACGTTGAGTGTATGCTTTTATAAAATGTTTTATTTTCCTCCTGAACATCTCAAAACGTAAAACTCTCTTTTACAATTATTTTCCGTAGTTTTTCTCGTTTGTTTGCTTTTTAAAAAAGTTTTCAAAACTTTTCTTTGCTTGCTTGCTTCTGTACTTGTTTACTTTATTTGCTTCTTTCTTTAAAGTTTCCAACTTATTTCTTATTTCGCTTAAGTTTATAAACTTCACAATTTTTCGCTTGTTTCTTGTTTTATCATGCTTGAAAAGTTCTTAAAACCTTTCACAAATATTTGTTTTAAAAAGTTTCAAACTTTTCATAAAATGGGAGCTTGAGCTCAACCACATGCTTTGAAAATAAAACCTATGGGAGCTTCGCTCAACTGGACATTTAAAACTCTCCTAAGCCTCTGGCGATCAACCAATTACGATTTTTCAAAACAAAGATATCACGCTTATAAAACATCAACCAATGGAGGCCTATTTTTGCTTATCATACCCTAAAAATTAACACTGAACCTCGTGCTCAACCGTGTCGCGGGCTGACTTTCATCCGCGCCACCTTTTTCCTGAATATGGCACCGACCTCGTGGTCGTCATCACCATACTTAGTTAGAGCTCCAACCTTATATACTTTCAGACGCCAATTTCGCCTCCTTTAAATGTATAATGTATATCCTAAGTTGCCGACTGTGCAAAACTACAATGGCATGTATGAAACTCTAACACCACCGCGCACGTATTTAATACCTCGACCGGCTTGGTCGCTTAAAACTAGTAAGGCCTTGTTTTCTCAAACTTTCTCGTCATTGCTGCTTTCTCTTTGTGAAATTCGCTTTACACTTTGAAACCATTTATCTTGCTTCGTTTTGTTTCAAAAAATGGTTTAATTATTCAAACCATTTCGCTTACTTGCTTTCTTATTTGAAAACGGTTTAATGATCAAACCATTTACTTACTTGCTTGCTTGCTTAATTATGGTTTTACAATTTAAAACCAATGCTTGCTTTTCAAAATGGTTTAACTCAAAACCATTTGCTTGCTTTCAAAATGGTTTGCATTCAAACTGATTTAAATACCGTACCAGAACAATTTTATAATAATAATAATAATAATAATAATACACTAAAGATTCGAAAAACGAAACTGTAACACCTCACCCTTGCTTGCTTAACTTGAGCACGCCCACACTTATCCCGCCTTACTTCTTAACGTACACCAAACGGTATCACGACGACACAAATTAATCGCGACACCTTAACGTACTTGTAATTTAGTCACACTCTTCATACCCTTCAAAGCTAAGGTGCTAAGGGTTCATTCCAACCGAAATCCCACCGAAAGACCAAACTGTTGTCGCCCGAACAACCCGGACATTTATCCACGATGCAGAATGCCAGGCCACGTCTTCACTTCGTCGACTTCGTATTCATTTTCAGCATCAATTGCATTCCTGGCTTCTGTTTGTTCCTCCTTGAGTCTATTTCCACAGAATACTTGAATCACCAGTTCCGGATAAGAAGAGTGATGATTACCAAAAAATACAAAAAACCGGCCGAAACAGCAGTCCGTAACATCAGAGTCGGCAGATGCCTAACTTCAGACGCACAGTCGCCAAAAACGACTGTATCGCAAATGTACGGCATAAGTTCAACTTCTGTACCCCACAGTCTCGGTGCGCCCGTATCGCGTGTTTTTCCCACTTGATGCCAACGCACTCCTACAATCTCTATAATTATAATACCAAAACTAATTTTCGAATCATCTAACAATACTCATTAACATTAATCAAAGTCTCTCAAAACAATAAAATTAGGTGAAAAATCCAAGAACACTATTTGCATCCACCACTTTCTTTCTACACATCATGCATTCTGATGACTCCAAGCTTCTTTTACATTTATCGGGTTTTACTCACATAACTTCAAATCCATTCAAAGGCTTAATGTGCTCTTTTGCATTAAACCCAAGTAGACCAAATAAAGGAGAACCAATTCCATACCAAAAGCCCTAGAAATCCCATACACTTGACTGCAAGACAAAGGCATACCGATTCGAACCCTCTCCTTCTTCCTTTCCTGGCCCCTTCTCCTCCTACTGCCTGTTAGGGAGAACTTGAGACCAAATGAAATTTTGTTTTAATTTCCTTCTTTTAAAATATCAACTTTCCCATTAATTGCAAATAAATCCTCATTTCTTTAAAATTTGCATCAGAACTTTGAAATTTGATAGAGGCCTAATTCAGTTTTTTGATTTTCATATTCTTTTCGCTAAATGACACCCGCACCCTTGGTTTAATACATACCTCTCCTAGCTTACCACCCTATCATTTCCTACTCTTAGCCCCAAGTATACTATAATATTTATTGTTCTAAGACTTCTTTATACACCCCCACGCATCGTGACCGTACACTCTCTCTGATCTTATTGCTACACTAAATCCAAGAAATCTAAGTAACAGAGACAAAATGGCAGAGATCGTTGTTGCCGCTGTCAAAAGTTTCGCAGTACTTTGGTTGCCCCTATTAGATGCCATTTCTGCTTATCCGCTTGGCATCAGCCTACGCCGAAAACTTCTCGCAACCAAGTTCGTACGCTCTAAGGATCTGAGGAATGATCGCAAATAACCCAAGTGATAAAGCCACTTAAAAAGGGGATGAAATCGCATCACCGCTCAAGAGCTACCGAACGAGGCCAGAATAATTCGTCCCGAGAGAGCGCATAAGACATGATACCGTAGTAGCGTATAAGAAGATCAAGCATCAAGCATATTAGTATTTCGAGACTAAAATATGAAATGATAAATTGGTAAACCTGAATCAGGGTATTAAACCAAGGGTACAATGGTCATTACAAACGTATCATGGAAAATCAAAATTAAAGTGTGGTAGACGGGCCATGTGAGGGTCCCAAAAGCTACAATTACAAAATTTAAGAGGATGAGGTTTTAAATTGTACCACGGAAAGTGATATCTTTAAAGGAGTGAAAAACAAAAGCCAAAATGTCATTTGGTCTCCAAAAGGTTGGGTTCACGACGGTGAGTATTTATACAGAGCAGAGCAAGAGAAGAGATAAATAATATTATATGAGAAGTCCAAAGTTAAGGTATGTTTGTTCTTGAATCAAATGTCTTTGATGTCTAGGGCTTTTAGTGCAATTTCTTATGGGAGATCATTGTCTTGGTCTAGGTGCTGTGCAAAAAGGTCACACAAACCTTGACGTTGTCGGGGTTATGAGAGTAAAACCCAATTGATGCAAAGAACCCGAATCATCAAATTACATGATGTGAAGAACGTGGACCTTAGGTGTTGTTCTTGATTTTCACCTAAGGTTTTGTGTTTCGAGGTTCCAAAGCACCAATTCAAATGTTGGAGTTGTTTTTAGATAAATTCAAAGTTGGTTTTCGGCGATGTTAATTATGTGTTTATAATAGTGGAATCGATTACTAAAAGTGGGAGAAATAACAAAACTGGGCATTTCAGTGTCTCCTGTAATTCTAGTGATAAATTTGAACTTGTACTATTAATTTTGATTCCGTCATTAAGTTAACTCGTACCTGCATAAGTTAGACATGTACCTAAGACAACCTCGTTCCGGGTTTTCATGTTTCTACCACTGTGATTTCTACTATAACTTCCTCATTTCTATCCGATTTGAGTGATTCAAGTGGTTACATAAAATGGACTTCAAGGAGAACAAAACTTAAGAAGGAATCGCCACCTCGATCCTGGCAAACAAAATTCACTCAAAGTGTGGCCATGTGCAAGAAAAAAAATTCCTCGCACGCCTTTGGACATAGAGTAGTCCCAAGTTGTTTCGGACGTAACTTGAGCCTGGTGCCCGAATTGGGTGATTCCAGCTTGAATAGAACCCCTTAGCACCTTAGCTTTAAAAGAGTAAGACGAGTGTGACTAAGTCTAGGAAGTAATGCTAAGTTATGCGATTAATTTGTCAGTCGTATTCGCTTGGAGTTGTAGGTTAAAGTAAAGGCGGGATAAGTGTGGAACTGTCTGCTACAAAGAGGTGAGTGTTCTAAACTCATTTCTAAATATCAGTGTATTATTATTATTATTACAAATTGCTTTACACTGGTATTTTATGGTTTTGAATGCAAACCATTTTCAAGAAGCAAGCAATGAGATAAAAAGCAAGCATTGGTTTTAAATTGTAAAACCATAATTAAGCAAGCAAGCAAGTAAATGGTTTTGAATAATTAAACCATTTTTCAAGTAAGAAAGCAAGTAAGTCAATGGTTTTTCAATTGTAAACCATTTTTCAAGTTAGCAAGTTAGTTGAATGTGTTAGCAGTTAAATTGGTTAATAATGTTCAATTTTTCAAGAAAGTTGAGGTTAAAGTAAATGGTTTCAAAGTGTAAAACCATTTTACAAAGAGCAAGCAAGCAAGCAAAGAAAGTTTAGAAAATAAGGCTTCCCTAGTTTTAAGCAAGCAAACCTGGGTTGATTCCGCACGTGTACTTGCGTGGGTGTTAGGATTTCATACATGGTCGTGAGTTTTGCTCGTCGGCAAATCCTAGGGACATACATTATGCATTTAAAGGAGACCGTGGCACGCATGTGGGGTATATATAAGGTTATGAGCTTCAACTAAGATTATGACGGCGACATCGAGGTCAATTCCACCATATTCACCGGAAAGGTGACGCGACAAAGGTCCTTCCACCGCACCTTTGAGCAATGTGTCCCGTGTTCACTAGGGTATAGCAAGCAAAATATACTTCCATTGGCTGATGTTTTACAAACATGATAGACGCTTTTGAAAAATCAACGACGTTCCCTACGCTGGCGTTTCCGGAGTTTTAAAGCAAACGGTTGAGCCAAGCTCCTCGCTTAGATTTCAAACTCCATCGGTTGAGCCAAGCTCCCGTGGGTTTTATTTTCAAAGCATGTGGTTGAGCTCAAGCTCCCATTTTTATGAAAAAGTTTGGAGAAACTTTTTAAAGCAAAGGTTTGTGAAAGGTTTTAAGAAACTTTTCAAGCATGATAAAGCAAGCAAACAAGAAAAATTATGAGAAGTTTTATAAACTTCTAAGCAAGCAAGAAATAAGAGTTTTATAAGCTTTTTAAAGAAAAGCAAAATAAAGCACAAGAAAGCAAGTACAAAAGCAAGTAAGCAAAGAAAAGTTTTGAAAACTTTTAAAGCAAGCAAAGCAAAGAAAAGCTTCTGGAAAATAATTGTAAAAGAGAGTTTTACATTTTTGAGATGTTTTCCTAGCAAAACCTTTATAAAAGATATACCTTCACCGAGCTCGCTTTAGCTCATTAGTTTCTATATTAAAACTATTTTCCTGTGCACAGTACGCAAGACGCCGGGAGCACACAGATTGGTCCCGACATCGCTTGAAGTGCCGTATTAATAATATTTGTAAGAACATACTTTGAATTTGTATATGGAAATATATATGTACATAGTTTAGTGTGATGGGAATGTGATGGTATGTCAAGTTGCCATATTTTGGATATAGTGTAAATTGGATGTATACAGATTTGGAATTTGACTAGGTGCAAATTGGCCATGTTTGCCGAAATTTTTCTCCGTCAAGCAAGATTTTACCAAATCCTAAGTTTGAAAATAAAAAATTTTTATACAAGGTAGAAGCAGCACACGGCTTCGCTCACAGAGTTTCTAGTCGTTAGAGGTAACGGCCGGGATTGGTGGAGGGCCGTACACCGTCGGGGCGGTAAGGTGTCGAGGTTGATCGCATCACGTGGAGGCAGAGGCATTGATGAGGGATGATCAAAACATGAGTCAAGTTGAATGGGTGGTGTCCTAATCTCATCTCACGTTATCAACTCGGGCAAGAGAAGCACACACTGTTGCTACAGCTATTGTTGGGATCCAAACAGCCCGCTAATTTCCCGATGAATTTCATACACCGTCCCTCCACAGTGCAACGTTTAAAAGGATATGACTGTTTTCACCAAGAGACTCCACTTTAAACGACATTATGGATGCCTCAGAGATGATAAGACTAAGATGATTGGGGTTTCAGGATGGGCTGTATGGCAAACCATGCCTGCCAAACAAGTAGCACAACGTTAAGCAACACAATCTATTCACCAGCGATATCTTCTAGATATCTCGACTGCACTAAAAAAGACTTAAGAAGGGATTGCCAAATTCAAGAAAAACTCATGGGAAATGTTAGGCTTCCAATTTAAGGGGAAGGATGAATCCACAAGAGCAGATGAACTGAAGCAGAGACTGCAGAAAAAGAAGGAATCGGAGAAAGACAAGGAATCAAAGAAAGAGAATCAACCGGAGAAAGAAAAGGAACAAAAGAAAGAGAAGATCCTTATTATCTTGGATGACATTTGGAAGGAAATTAATTTGGAGAAAGTTGGAATTCCTTTCAAAGATGATCAGACAATATGCAAACTAGTGTTGGTCTCTAGAGACGAAAACCGATTGCGCAAAGACATGGGCGCACAAAAATGTTTTCAAATTAAACATTTACAACGAGAAGAAGCTTGGCATTTACTCAAGAATACAATAGGTGATTCTGTGGAGGGGGACCAATTGCGACCCATAGCCATTGAGGTACTTGATAAATGTGGGGGTCTACCCATTGCAATTGTAACGATTGCAAAGGCATTGAAAGATGAAACTGTTGCTGTATGGAAGAATGCCTTGGACGAACTAAGGAGTTGTGCACCAATCAATATTGAAGGAATGGATGAAAAGGTATACTCATGTCTGAAGTGGAGCTACAATCATTTGAATAGCGATGAAGTCAAGTCCTTGTTCTTACTTTGTGGTTGCATGAGCTATTTATGTTGATATTTCAAATGGATCAAATGTTAAGGTATGCTATTGGTTTGGATTTCTTTGACGACATCAATTCATTGGAGAGAGCAATAAATAAACTAGTTACATTGGTGAAAACCCTCAGCTGAAGCTTGTTACTTGACCAATCTGAAGATGATGGAACGATTCTAAGTAGGAGCCTCAAGGT